>OU342841.1:1422140-2020523 GCA_910591585.2 Nysson spinosus
CAAAACTCAGTTTTCTTAGTTTTTCAAGAGTTTTTCGGCGAAAAACTGAGTTTTCACGAGTTTTTCAAGAGTTTCATCGATTCAAAACTAAGAAAACTCAGATTTTCTCGCTCTTTCGTTACTCTCTTCCAGAGTATCGAAATGCAATACTTGGATAGCCATGCTTCTAATTAAAGTATCCGTATAAAGCAACCACACATTTATTTAATTCATCTTCAACTTCATATCCATAAAGTTAATTCAACACGATTAACTGCCATCAACTTTCGTTGCCCCTTTCCTGAACCCCGTCTCTTCCAGTATGAAAGATGCGTCGCGCCATTTTACATGTTACATTTCCTTGTAATAAATAAGAGCCGAAAGAAACATTATCCTATAAAACAGCATTAACATTTCTTCCGCGACACGTTGGCCCAGGTGTGCGATACGCGTGTTAACTGGCCACGGGATAATATTAAATTGGGGAATTTTCAATTTACAGAATGGAATTCCGTGTTCGAAGGAGTTATGCTTCATTCAATAAATCGCAGGGAAGGTGCTCGTTCGTACACTTAATACTTTCTACCAGTACAAACAACTCGCTTTGAAATGTGAGTGCCGTGCAACGTCATTGGTTCACCTATGGGAGCGGACACCTTTATGTAATCGAGCGTGTCGCAACATTTCATGAATGAATCGCTCCTCGTGCATCGTTTCGTCCTCGAAGCCGATCGACGTTCCGTAAAGGCTATCACGCCGTAAAGAAAGTTCTGTTACATCAGTCGCTTCTTGGAAACCGTGCTCATTGGAATTCGAGAATTAACGACAATGCTGGCTCCCCTTAATACTTATTCTCGAATTGGCATGTTTTTGTAACAACTGCCTATAACTAATACGAAGATAATCCTAATTTATGGGTGCAAAGGTGCACAACATATATAAGTGGTATCGCTACTATTATTTCTGTATGATTTAAAATTAAATTAAAAACCTTCGAAACCTTCCTACGAGTGGAATTTCTTATCGTTGTCTATGTCAATTTTTAATAATATTTTTTTATTCGATATAAATATAGGTACATATTGTAGTTCGAGTAATGCAATATTTAAGATATCTACAATTGACATATACAATATATTATGAACTTAATACGTTTTCATTTATAAAGTGTTAATATTATCGATAGTTTCTATGTAAATATAAGTCTCACGTATAAATATTTTTATGAATCAAATTTGAAATTCGAATGTTAACATTAAAATGGTGAGATCGTTACATTCGTTTCGATTATAAACCAGTTTGGTGACACCATAGAATGTTTATCCTATTTGAAACAAGAGAGTACAGTGTGGTAACGAAAATACAGTGAGTATCTCCGTAATAACTCCTTATCAAAGTTGGAGTCTAAACAATATTTCGTATCGTCTTCCATGGTATGCCATTTTTCCGGAATAAGGTGAAAAACCACTCGGACGTCAGAAACAGCTCGGCTCTCGGCCCGGTTTCGCAATTTCTGCGGTTTAAAATGAAGTTTGAACGAAACAAGTCTCGAGGCGAGTGTATGCGCATTCATTATACCTGGCGAACCAGCTCATGCATTAATTCAGAAAATATTTTCCAGCGACTCCATGGAGAATTATATGACTCACACTCACATATGATTAGACGCTATAACCAACCGATAAGTCCTGCTCATCGACTCAAATGTTAGTTTCCAATATACTAACAATTCCTAACTTAATGATATGTAATGTACATCGCTTCCTTGTTCTTATACTTCAAGCATTCGATTCAAAATCGATTTCAAACAATATATTATATTATTTGAAATCGAAGGTAATCAAGGAAACTAATCAATTCAGGAGTGGAGAATTTTTCGGAATCGAAGTTCGGGAATTTGATTTTTCCGAAAAGGGAATTATGGCTTTCGAGGATCGTCGGTCAAGGAGTATAGATAACGATGAGGATTATCTAATAGAATAATGTTTAATATGAAAAAATTAATGGTGTTTCATAACACATGGGAATTATAATTTACTACTTTCCGATACCCCTAATAGAAACACATTTTTGTAGGTAATTACTTATTTTAAAGGAGGAAGTGACATTTTCATTTATATATGTATTATAATATATAAATCCGAATTTATCGCTTATATTAGGTTGGTGCATATGAAATGTCGGATTTTCTTTACATCTGAACGTTTGTCTCCCTGCTTTCGTTATGCTTTTGTTTTTGGCATAATCTCTTTTACAGTCGTACTATCCATTGCCAGAGTCATATTTTAACAAAGAAGATTTTTTCAAAAGTGTGCCCTTTTGTTATCTGTTTTGAATTTTGTACGGATATGAATTCAACCGATATTCGTATAATTTTGTTATGAGTATAAATTTGGCAATAATACTGCAAACAAATTCCTTCGAACTGGGGAGACAATTACAGCCGAGAAGTACTGCCAGTACATTGATGAAATACATAAAAAATTGAAAATTATACGCTCATCACTTATTAATCGGCATGGCCCGATACTTCTCCACGACAACGCTCGGCTGCATACGTTGTACAAAACGATTAAATTAAAATTAAATGAGTTAAGGTATGAAATTTTGCAACACCCAGCTTATTCACCAGATCCTTCGCCAATCGACTTTCATTTTTTTAAACATTTAGAACTGGTTTTAAGGGCTAAATACTATGAAAATGAAGACAGTCTGAAAAATTCCATATCGGAGTTTATTGATTCCAAAGATCAGAATTTTTTTAAGACAGGCATTTATGCATTAAAATCTCATTGGGAAAAGTGTATTCAAGCAAATGGAGCATATTTTGATTAAATAAACAACTTTTGAAAAAAGATATGGAGTTTTATATATTCACTTAAAAATACGACATTTCATATGCACCAACAGTCTCTAATCGAACTGTATTATATTATTCTAACAAACCGTGTAAAAATAATAATAATTTGTATTATTACTCTTTCTCTATTATCAATCTTTTCATTGTTACTATTTTTACACGGTTTGTTGCAATAATATCACATAGTTCAATATGTCACTCAAACTCACCTATGATTTGAGAATACGATAATCAATAAATTCGGATTTATATATCACAGAAATAAACACAAATTTCAATTGTTTTCTCAAAATAAATATTCACCTATAAAAACCTGCACTTATAATATTTCGAGTGTTTAAATGAAAATTATTACTGATGAAAATATAAACAAACAAATATGTCACTTCGGTTATACTCTCGCACATATACATATACATATACACATATATATATAATTTAGAGTATAATTCATGCATATTTCACGTTCGAACGAAAACAAATTTAGTGTTACAAGCATATTACGAAATAAGGTGTAAAAAAACTTGGAATTAAAAACAGAAAGTTTGTTCAGTAATTATTCCTTGCTACTTGATAATAAGCACACATGTTTACGACTAGCTGAACCAGAAATCGCTATTATCACTAGAAATATCTAACACTTTCGACAAACTTAAATCCAGTACAGACCTTCGTATGTTATTAATGTGTTTAATATCGCGTTAGAACAAATTTGCGCAAAATGGAGTCGGTTCATTTGCTTTGAAGCATGTTATTTTTAAACCATTTAACCCCTTGCCTGTCTCAGATTTTAACGAGAAACGATTAACATTCTATTTCATTATTATCAATAATAATAATCGGTTCAATATTCAACAGACAATAGCTGCGTTTAAACTGCGTTATCAAAAATAAGGAAAGTTGAGAAGTAGTTGAGATTCAGACACTTTATTGGTTGTTATGTCACACGTAACACTATGTTTAACACCATATTATTAGTTACAGGAAAAAGTGCAGGCCAATTTTGAAATAAAAATTCAAATACATGGATATACTGGACAGTAATTTTATTCGCCGAAGTTGTCACTATTTATTTCTACAATTCTTTTCCAACGTTCTACAAGCTTGTATATTCCTTTTTTGTAAAAACCTGGTGTTTTACCTGCAAAGAATGAATTATGATACATGACAACCTAAGACCTCATATTGCATTTGCCGTATAATACGGCTTTCGTCCCGGCGGTCAGTGTTCTAGATTTATGCGAACGTATATATACGCCCTTCGTAATCAAAGGGTTAAAAACTAAATTATGCATACTGAGTAGTCAAATGACAAGTAGTCTTTAAGTTGCAATAATTTATAATGTACACGGTATAATTATAATTAGTCGTTAATTGTAATGCTTATGCATGGTGTAATAATATGAGCTTGTAACTCGCTGCTAATAACACTTGCTAGACGCTAATGCGAATTAGAACAGCTAATGCGAGTGAGCACCTTTTAATAATAGACGTGCATCTAAAACTCCACAACGGGATTTCGTTACGTGTATCCGCGTATTACAGTCATCGTGTTGCGTTAATAATTTTATTTGCATACACTGCTATTGCACTTTGCAATTAAGTAACCCGACTATAGTTCTGAAACGTGCTGCATAAACGGAAACGTCTACTTAATTACTGTTGTGCACGACATTAAGATTCTTGTGTGAGAAATATTAGAATAGAATGCAAACGCAACAGACTAATTGCAAGTGCACTTTCATCCTACGTTCTGTTACCAAAGTGTGTTACATTCGTTTCTAAAATGCTACAAATATAACACGTCGCATATTAATAATCCCCGAGGAATTAACGAATTCATGTACAAAATTGAAATCTTAACGAGAGAGTATAATTTGCGGGGAGGTAAAACAAACTCGAAAAGTTGTTCTATAATAACAACAATTACTGTTAACGCTGTCGAACACGTAATTATGTTTGCAACAAGAAATAGGTGATTCTTATAAACTTTGACGCGCTCAAAACGAATCCGCAAACTGTTCGTCCCCATCAACTTCAGTTTTTGAACAAATCAATTTTGGAACAAAATTAGATGGATCCAATATTCCAATCTAGAATCTATTTATTGTCAACACCTTTCATCATCCTTATCAAAGGATAAATAGAAGTTTTACATATTAACCGGAACTCATTCTATTCTATTATTTCTCACGCAAATGTTGATATCCTTGTTCTCTATCGTAGTGTTGATCTCCAATTAAGGAGCCATCTTTAAACAACAATACTTGGAGCGTGAAGCCTTCAGTAGGCGAAGCACAAAGAGTCGGTTCCGAATAGAAGAAGAAAGAAAATCAACGTGTTAAATTCCATCACGGTATAATAAAGCAAAAGTACGAATTCAGGAGTAATATTTTGGCCGTCACATTCGAGGAAAGGTCGACGTGCCAATTAGGGGAACGCGGTCTTATTGCGCTGGTAAGTATAAATCTTGGTGGGACAAGGAACCACCAAGGAACGGTAGCAGGCAACGCCCTTAAAAGAGAGTCTCAAAAAGGATCTGCCCGGTAGAAGGAATAAAGTAGGAAGGGATGCTCGTATGGAAGAAGCGAGAAACCACCAGGGGGATATAAATCGAAGAAAACGAAAAAGGACACTCTTGGCTTCAAATCAAGGACCAGACGAACCGGTCTACCCCTCCTTCGCGATACCCGTCTAATTTTTTTTCCATTTCTTTTTTACCTAAGCTTTGAGCCTTCCTTTTTCTTATCCGTATTCCTCTCCTTCCCTCTTCCAATCCACCAGTTCACCCCCACTTTTCATTCTCCCGAGATACTCGCAGGTGTCCGACTAAGGGCTGCCCAAAAGTCTCGGGATCCTCCGTTTCAATTGTGGTATCCCTTCGTACTTCTTTTAAGTAAAATGACTGATCGATGAGTCTCATCCGTAATTACTGTTCTTCTTGTCTGATAAGACACGGTTTTTACATTCAAAATTGATTTAAAATGTAGGATGCGTTCTGTAAGCCGAATGCATGTTATAAATTGATGCATCTTGCGCCTTGTATTCCGAAGAATATTTTTTCCTAACGTTTTCTCTAGATTGAAACCATTTCATGAAATTAACTGATTTCATTCCTTTATTCACTTATTATTAATAACTCGAGAATAATATTCACGAGAACAAAAACATATTTGTATATTCATTAATGCTCGATGAAATATACTTTTCGCAAGAACACAAGTACTAGAAATATATCTGTGCAAAAAATATAATTCATACAAATTTCGATTCTAACCGTATATCAAATTAGTCGCACAAATATATTACGAAATAAAGAATAAAAATCGTCAAATTAAGAATAGCAAGTTTATAAATAAATTTCCCTCGCTACATAATTCACACTATTACGTATGTTTCTAAAGCATACATAATTCTATTACATCATTAACCCTTACAAAATAGCAATATTTTAGAAACGGATTATACAAATGGAACTAAATATCAAGAGAAGTCAGAGCGTCTGCTTTCGAAAGTTGTCAAATATTAAAGCGATTTTACGAAGTCCACTTGGTAGAATAGTAAGACGAAGGTGTTTGGCAGCGGCATAAGAAGACTTCAAGGTGACCCGTCGTTCTTCAGGATCGGTGACCCTTGGAATCAGCCAGGATTCGTTTAGAAAACGTTCGGTAGAAGGAAATCACACGGGAGCAGAGAGTATACGGGGAGAATACTTAAGGAGTTGCATTGCTGCACGGCTTCCCGATTCGAATGCAAAGCCAGATCGTAAAAGGTGCAGTGAATAACTCTTAACCTTCTTCCTACCGAGGATTACAATTTTTCCTATTCCTATTCTTAGCCGGGAAAATAAATTAAAGGAATTGAGGTAACAGTCCTTTAACACATTGAACGTCATGGCGGTCACCGGTGACCACCGAGGCCAATATTATTAAAATTTGAATCAAGTATATCGCTAATATTTGTAAATTTTTCAATATTTTTAACGTTACGATAACCATATAAAGTAAGCCACGTATATTTCTAGAAGATTATATTATTTCTGTTATTAAATTATTCCATTCACTGTAGACTCCTTCTAATACAGGTTTTGTACTCCAAATTAACCCTTTTGCACATCATATTCACTTTTTTGCAAATCAAATTCACCGGTGTTAAACAAATATCTTATATTAATTTTATATTATACATACATGCAATCAAATTTTATATTTTGGAACAATAACTTTATATTGGATTTGAGTTTTATTACAATAGCTTACAAAAATACATTTGTAGAAAAGTTTGATTTGCAAAAGGGTGAATTTGTTTTTCTAAAAAGTGAATATGATATGCAACATGGTTAATTTGGAGTGCAAAACTTATGTTATGGAATAATTTATTAGAATCTTATAGAGAATAATTAATAATATTAGTTAATTAACACGTTGAATGCTGGTCCGAAATCCGTGTTATGCAATACCTCGCGATACGCGTCCGTAACGTCTACATAACGTCTAAAAATAAAACTGTTTAAGCGCTCTGCAATACACGAGTTACTTTACATCGTTATCATAACGTTCAAAATATTAAAAATTTCACTCTTTGAATCTGAAATTATCATCCTTATCGTATCATTACTAAAAATGGTGCTGTTTTAAAGACTCGCGCTTAAAAGTGAATACGTATGAAGTCAAAGCGGGAAGATTTTTTAAAAATCGAATACAAGGAAGGACGAATTACCGAGTAAAAGCATAACGAAATCAGCAGCGGGGTTGCCGAAGAACATTCGGCGGTAATTTACATATCGCCGGAGGATGAATAATATCGGTTGGCAGGAGTGAAAATTGCTCGGCACGATCGATTGGTCAGAGACACGCGAGAAATAAGATCGACTCCAATTTCACGAGTTTTACGAAAGCCGACTGGAATTGTATCATATGAATAGAAACTCGTCCGGCTCGATGCCCGACGAATAATCGTGTCACTTTAATTGCCACTTCCTGTGAAATCAACGCGACTGAAAGTACAATTGAAATTTATACTTTTAGGAGAAGAAAGTTCGCCAGTGAGAACAATGGATCATTATAGTTTTTAAATGAATAAAACAATGCGCAGTTGAGGCACCAAAAAGTAGTCGGTATGATTGCGGCGTAAAATTATTAAATTATTTAGTAAGCCCGCGGCTTATATAATTCAATTTAATTCTAACAAACTAAGTTGCAATATTGTTATTGTACATGTAGAAAATAATTACAAAGGCAAAGCACGCGGAGATTTAATGATAGTTTATATTAGATTGTAATTTTTTATGTACTCACTGCCTGTTCTGGTTTAAACAATTGTCTTGACAAAATACTGTTGAAGATTTCAAATAACACCTTCTGTAATTATTTCGAAAAAGAACGAATTTAATTGCTGAATTTTCAGCCACTTTAATGCACGCGAGTGATCGACCTCTGACACTGGATTTTTTATACGTATATTTATTATCAACAACACGGAAGTAACTTCCGGTAGAACCGCAATACTTCCTTCCTGTTCGGAATTTCATTGCACGAGTTCTGCCTTGCGATTATTCGTTACGATTTTATATAGCAATGACATTTAAATTTGTTTAAATATCTGCCATCAGCATAATTTTGCGCTTCTTAATAAGTCATTATTTTGATAATTCAAACCACTATTTATTAAAATTCTCCAAACTTCTTTAAATTAAGTGAACTCACGTTTGAATGAATTTTTTGTACAAAGTTCATTTCTTGTGGAAAACGTGAATTAAAAAGGTACAGTGTTGACATTTATGTAAACTCATAATTCAGCAATGTTACCACTTAAATGCATTCAAATGTACGAGTGTTGCCTGAAGAAACAAAAAGCGTATGTCGGACGTTGCATTAAAATATTCCAAATCCCATACAATTATTTTTAAAGAGGTGTCGCATTTTCGATAATTTCATTTCGATAATAACTCTTACTGATTATTATGCATCTATTTATTAATTGCTATAATTAAAAGAGAATTATTCTGTATAATAATTATAATATATTATTCCGTAGTATTCGAAGGAATCTACAGCGAACGAAGTAATTTAATAACAGAAATAAGATAATCTTCAGTAATATTAGAATTGAATTATTCTGTATAAGTATTACAGTATATTAATACAACATATTATTTTATATTGTTCTATAATATATTAATCCATAATCTGAGAAGGAATGTCTAACGAATAAAGTAATCTGATAACAGAAATAATATAATCTTCTATAAGTTTAGAAATTAATTATTCGGTATAATTGATGCAATATATTATACGACAATATAATATAATATGCTATTTATATTACACTGTAGCGTACTATTCTATAATTATCATTATAGAGTAAACTTGACAATTCATTATGGAATCTATTTACGTACAATACAGACGCTTCAAAACATAACATTAAAAGTCATAAATAAGAGCAACATCTGTGACGAAACGAAGTTTGAAGCGAACGATTAAATTGTTCCCACACTGGCAGTTGCTCTTATAATCTGTTAACACGAAACCGTATGGCTGACGATGAGTACTTTGATCGACCGCTGGGGTGATTTACGCCAATTTAAAAGCCCGTATTTTTGTAACACGCGACCTGGCTCTTCTGACGTAATACTAGAGGGTGGAATACCGAGTGAAGGAGTAATTTCGAAATCTCATCGAATATGGCGCGCCGCCTGCACCAGAAAATATATGCGGGTCCTATTAAAAGGAAGCCACGAAATTGAGAATCCTCGACTCTCTATCGTCCTGTCGCGTGTCCCACATCCAAGGACGATAATTGTCCCGCAGATTATCTAGATTTCCGATTTTCTCACTCCCACGGAAATCTTCCTGCGACCTGAGAATTTTGGCATGATTGTTTGGTGGAGTTTCGTAGCTATCTCGGATGAATCATATTTTTGTTGTACAATGGAACGATTAATACGTTGAGTACGAAACAACTCTCGAATAAAGTATTTTCGGACATAAGTTTCTTTTAAATACTTTTCACGCATTAATGATTCGCAAACTAAAAAGTATGAAGATTAAAATGTACTCAAATTGCGGCAACGATATTGTCTTTAATTAATTAAAACGATTAACAGTTAGAAGTCAATTAAAATCAAAATAAGGCCATTTAAGTTTATTCTACTGTACTGTGTATATTATTATATTTGATATTATACTATAGTTTATTATTCCGTAATTTTCCCTTATAGAGTATACTTTAAAACCCATTAAGGAATCCTTTTCGACATTAATCTCTTATTAACTCTTAAAAATAATTAGCCAGTATTATACTCTTTATCGAAAACTATGGCGGATAAAGACGAAGAAAGTAATTCTTATCTTCTCCATCGTTAATAGCTGTTTTTATACCGAGAATATAGAAAATAATTCAGATAGGCGATGATTCGTAAACAGAGAAGAGATAGCTATTCATTAATAGTAGCCAATATTACATACAATTATATAACATGAACTTTGATGCTAGATAAATTGCAACAAGTTGGCAGCCATTAAAGATTATAAAGTGGAGGAAAGATGCACTTTAATAAGAGTATCTTTTAAAATAGTAGACAGAGCTGCAAAACTAATATTTAACTAAAAATTTATGTAAAACGCTGTGCGACAGGGATTACGGTCGCAAAATTGCAGTAGCAAATTCTGGATTCTCCGTCGAAAATGTTCGGTAAAACGAAAGGCGAAATAAAGAAAGAAAGAAAGAAAAAAAGAGGAAAAGAGGGGGCCGAGGATGCTGAGGGCTACGAGGGAAGAAGTAAGAGTCGTAAAACGGGTTCTACTGCCCCCCGGGGGTCCTTTCTTATTTCTCTTTTTGGACGAACCTCCGATCTTTCGCGTTAAACGTTACAACGTTTTAACGACGGGACGACTTTGCTGCGCAAAAATGTGCAACAATTTCCGGTTCGGTCGTAGCAGATGTAACTCTTCACTTGAAATGCATGCAGTAATCGTCAATGCATTTGTGGTTTTATCCGCAATTAAAAGAATTCATCGTTTTAAGAAAAATTGTTCATCTTCTTCATGACGATAATCAAAAACTAGTAAGAATAATATAATTCTTGTAATTAAATGATATTCACACTCTAACTGGCGTGGGTCGAACAAGAAATACTTTTTATACACTCGGTATATTTCATATCCAATACACAGAGAGAATATTTGGTTAATTTGTTATTCGAATGTTGATTTCCATTATTCTGAATAACCAAAATTAAGCTATATTCGCACACTAAATGATTTGAATCAAATGATAATTATTTCTGAACCACCCGGTGTATTATAAGTGCAGTACACGTGGAGGGTATTCTGTTAATTTATTATTAGAAAGTTCATTTATTGCATTTTTGTAAAAGACCAATTACCATGTGATGATGAATATTTGTGTTGTAATACGAATACCATTAGAATTGTTATTATATTCCTATGAATACAATTTATATTCGTTAATTCACTAGTGGGTTTAGGTACAATATAATTTATCTTGTATTCATAGAAATATAATTCATATAAGAATCTACTTGATAATAAAACTTCTCCATATTTCTATGAATTTAGTTTTGACAACAACAACCCTACTTTCCGCTTTATAAGGCGTGTTTTTTATATTGAAAATTTATTTGGAAATTCGGACGCGTCTTATGAATCGTTGCGTCTCGTGCACCTCCTATTGCCTATATTTGTTTAAAAAAATTCGATCTACACAAACAAGTGCGTCAAAGGCAACGATACGTCTTGTAAGGCGAAAACTACGGTAATTCTGATTTTTATTGTCTGATCTGATGCCGTGGTTTGCAATTAATTGAATTTATAGCGGGACTGCATTGCGATTGAATCAACGTTTCGAAATGATTCGCGGAGCTCCGATATTGACTTGCCTCTCACATCCTGAGGACCACCTCCGCAATTTACATTCTGCGCGGCGAAATGTCATTAGCAGTCGCGAATAAACTTTGTTAACCAGTCTTCTTACACAAAGATATTTCACTATTTCCATTTAGAAACGTAATAATATAATTATAATTATTGTCATTATTAGTGCATTTTTTAGTCACGTGAATCAACTAAATTATTATCGACTACAATCTTGGTTTGACTGTTGCCAATAAACTTTGTTAACCAGTCTTCCTACACAAAATTGTTTCACTACTTCTATGCGTAAACTTAATATAATAATATGCTTATTATTATTGTTGAATTTTTAATCAAACAAACCGATTGGGTTATTACTGACTACCACCTTCGTTTCACTATTTAGATTAAATTTAATACATTGATATCTTTCAAGAAAACTATTATTTTCAGTACAACAAAGGGTGAAACATTTCCCTCTTTATAAAGGTGCAAAATAATTTTGTTATATGATAATAATTAACCGTTTCTGTATCTAAATCGAAGAGAATATTATATACGATCGATTTATTATACCTTACGCTCCATATATTAAAAAATGACAACAATAAGATATAATTAAACAAGCAAACATATAATTAATATATAAACAATCGAACTACGTAGTATATAAGAATTTAGGTACAAGAATTCTTGTACGTTAAGAATTTTCTATATAATTAATTTCATCGCTTAGCAAGAATAACACAATAATATTATTTTTGTATACTATCTATATACTCTTTATCTTCATAATTCTTGCATAGTCAAATATGTAATACATGGTACCATGAATAGAAAAATATCGCAACAGAAATATGTAGTAGTAAATACATTATTACAATACATTTTTCAATGGATATCGTAATAAACTAGTAAAGAAATTTGTCCGCAATAAGTAAGGCGAATGAACAGTGAACACGTATAGTACGTACCACTCACAATAGTACACTTACGGTAGGCCTCTAAGCTACTTCAGTTATGGTATTGCTATCCTTCTCGGTCTCATTTCACTCGCACCTGCAAAAGCCGATTATTTCCGAATTGCCCTACGAAGTATCAGTTGTGCCAATATGGCTGACCTGGTAACGTGGGATCTGCACATTTCGGAAATTTGGTGCATTTCTACTTTTATCTACTTCGCGAAAGTCTCACCGGGTCTTTTTTAAGCTCTTTCGTCGGCGTGTTCGATATTTCTCGATAATTATCAAACTAAAAGTGTTAAGTTCTTCGATTTCGCGGAAGAATCGTAACGGCGTCGTCGATTAACCTATCTATTTTGTCCTTTCTACATTAATATTCGCTACTATAATATTATCGCGGTATGTTAATTGCCCTTATCTTATTAGTTTTTCGTTTCTCTGTGAAGAATTGCATATAAAGAGCTAATCTTAGTCTTTGTCGGGTATCGTGTTAAAATTACGAATGCTTCCGTTGGTTAAAAATGCTGCGTCATCGCGTTCAAAGTGGAAGCAGGCCGGTATTACAGTAAATGTAAGTATTTCATAGAATACTTACGTTTGTTAGCAATTTTTTATCATAGCGTTCACTTAATGCTGTTCGATATCAACTTTCCACTTTTAATTTATTCTTTAAATATCAGTGAAACAATTCGAAGAAAATTTACTAATATTACTATTTCTGTTGCGAAGTTATTCCATTCGTTGCGCTGTATATCGTTGTTATAGAGATAAAAATCATTAACTACAATTTCGCTATTTTCTGCTTCAAATATAATAATTAACAAACACAATTTTATTAGACAGTACAGGTAGTATATATGTACAATGTACATACACCACTGGCTATAAGTTTGGGATCACTTACTATCGTTAAGCAAATTATTAAATATCTTGTCTATAAAATGGAATGATGTATGTTGATATTATAAGATAGAAGAGGTGTATAAATTTCGTATATTTTATTCTGTATTAATTATAGTGTTCGCTTAATACGCGATTCGTCGAAGTATTCCCCTTTTTTCATTATTGCTATTTTACATATTTTTGACATACCCCGACAAGTTTGTGTAATGTTTCTTGCTGCATAGTTGGCCAACCTTTTTGTAGAAAAGTCATTTGTTGTGGGGAAACTAAAAACTGACCGATAGTAATAAACGGACCCGACCGATTTTAAAATAACAAAATCCTATTACACCCAGGTGCCAATACAAATATGTGTCTGCATGGTAAGAAAATAATTTAATATT
The DNA here is from genome assembly GCA_910591585.2 of Nysson spinosus. NCBI lineage: Eukaryota > Metazoa > Arthropoda > Insecta > Hymenoptera > Crabronidae > Nysson > Nysson spinosus. The sequence goes on from OU342841.1 coordinate 1,436,104, forward strand.
AATGGTAAAATTATAAAATGGACAATGGTTTTATATTCTGTTTACTTTTAATGTTCATTCGAACGTTTAAAGTAAACGTTGGAATGAAGACAAAGCAAGTGATCCCAAACTCTTGGCTGGTAGTGTACATATAAATGACTTGCTATATTCAAATATTTTATTTCGTAAATATTGAAACTTTAATTTTAAATAAAATACAACAACTTCTGTAATTCTCTTGCATGAAAATGTTAGTTAACATTAGGACTACTGACAATATATTCAATCCATTTTATGCAATACATTCACGCATATGTTCTTAAAAATAAGGATGAATTGAACAAATAAATGAATCAATTTAATTACGTCCATTACGCAACATGAGTCGCAAGGAATGTCAGAAAATGGAACGATATAATTTTGAACATTTTTATTAAATTCCGTGGACCCGTCATTTGACAGATTCCGTATTTCTAGTGTTAATGAATGATACCCTTACATTTCTAGTAAAGTATATATTTCTGTTAAAGTAACAATTTCTAGTAAAACGTATATTATCTACAAATTAGAATGAAATATTTTAGAAATATTTTCTATTATGGGTCACATATTGCTACCTCATCTTTTAGAACTGCGTATTATAAACGAATTCTTTATTTATGCGTAGACCTTCGGTGCGTAAGTACAAGGTCGCTCGGGCGAGAAATAGGATGTGTTTTCTTCGATAATTATCACACATCGCTTTGCGGTTGGTGAGTCATATTCATTATTATTCCACCGGTCACCGACCATACACCAAGACAAATTGTACCAGGCAGTTCTGGTGAATTATTAAAATGCTTATCATAATATTTCGAAAAGAAACTGCAATGATGACACGTATAATATAATATGTTTTATAAATGAATTGCAACCACATTCTGATCAGTTGAAATTGCTGTGCGTCTAACTAATGTTAGACGAATATTGTTTAGTAATTCAAATGCTGGTATAATTGTATATTTAGTTTATGTCATCAATTTATTATTTATTTTATTAATTAAATGTTACATCTCTTGCCATGCAACGAAATTTTTTACTGCGAGAGGCATCTAAAATTTGTTCATTCGCAGTTCATTTCTTATTATTTGTAATACTTACGCGAAATTTCAAAATCATTCGCGATATTAAATTCTGCATTGAAATTCTTACGCATTAAAATTTCTACCTGGGAACTGCAAATATCGACACATACCTTTATTTATTATTGTTGTTAATATTTTGTCTACCAACTCACGAACTTGCTTCTGTGGTACATAATTAGAGGATAATGATTTTAATTGGATAATCTTGGCTAAGTACTGCATACGCGTAGAATTAAATACCATTTATTAATATCGGTAATAAAAATCGGGTGTAGTAAGAGTGCATGACCTTTATTAATTAAAGCAAGGAGAGTCTTTGAGCTTTCAAGTAATTGCCGAACTATACTAATCATAACTTGGAATTAAATCCGTTTAAAAATAACTCCAAGTATAATTCCATAAAGTAGATGGAGAAAAGCCTGAATCCTTTCGAAAATGTTATAAAAGAGTTGCGGAGAAAAATAACACTGGCAAGGTGACAGAATTTTATAATTCCGACTACTTAAGGTTCAAAATTGAATAATTCCGTCTGTCTAAAGCTCAGAATTTTTAAATTCTGTCAATCTAAATTCCAGAATTTTATAATCTCCTCTTTCTAAGCTCCAGAATTTCATAATTCCATCCATCCAAGTTCCAAAATTGTATAAGTCCACCTATCTAAGGTTGGCAATTTTATAATTCCGTCTAACTATGATTCTGAATTTTATAATTCCGTCTATCTAAGGTTCACAATGTTATAATTCTATCTATATAAGGTACAGAACTGTATAATTCTATCTATCTATAGTATATACTTTTAGAATTCGATCTCTCTAACGTACTGAATATTATAATTAAATCTATTTAATATACAGAATTTTAGAATTCTATCTAGCTAAGTCACAGAATTTCATAATGAAATCTAGAACCCAGATTGGAATAAAATACATCCTGGATTATTTTTCACGGTTATCCTGATTTTTGCCCAATCTCGGTCTTCGTGTTCTTTGAGCAAAGTCAGGTGTCCTTTGAGGGACTGGCTCGTTTAATCCGATCTTGTTATTTATTTACACTTATCTTCTGGCTGCATATCATTACGGTGGCGCGATCAGATACAGGGTCCACACTCTAGTAAGTATGATTGAGTAAACAACCTCGTGTTTTAAATGTCCAATCCCGAGCACTCCAGTTCGCCTTGAATTCCTTCCGAGTTTCTTAACTTCCGTACAATGGATTTCGTCGAATCGCCGTTGAAATTTTCGTTTGTAGTTCCCCTTCGTGACTTTCCCGCCGGCTATTTTGCCAAACTCATCAATTAGCCTGAAAATTCTTGAGCAGGGAATGAATATCTTGTTATCTCATAAACTCGTAATGCATAATTTCCATTATCTATTTTATTGCGAAACATGGTAACGTTGTTGCCATGATATTTTGAATCTTCCAAAAGCTTCCATATATTTCAGTAAAATCTTTTTAAGTTTCGTACAACGTTTAAATCATATAATTATATGTGCACTGTATAATGAATGGTAATAATTAATATTATGAGATTCATATTGTTGTTATAGAAATAAAATTCATTAACTAACTTTTTCATGTAAGCGAATTACAGAGGTTCTTGTATTTCTTAATTGCTCGTAATGAATTTTGAAAAATGTTTTCTTTGAGATTAATATATCGAGACAAATCACAGCATTTCCAGAAGATGGATAACAAAAAGTTACAGCAATAAATACGAAGAAAGAAATTTTGAAAAATGTAAGTGAACCTTTACAGCTCTATCCGTATCATTAATTTCATTTGATTTTTTCGTTGTAACAATAATTATAAAAGTACGCCCAACGATTGTCACCTTCTTCGGTGCGTTTAAGTACTAATTTCGTTATTATTTTCACGTAATGTACCTTCGTTGGAATCGCATTTAACTAGATTTACATTGCACGATTTCCTTTTAGACACGAACAAAATTGGGCTATAGAGAGATCGTGCAATTTACTTCTGTAATAGCGATATAATATTGTACATCGTTTACATGAACTTTCAACCGGATTAGGAAACATCTCGAAACATTCGCGCGAGTAGGTCAGTAAAGCGGTTAAGTCACTTTCTGTTGTGATTCAGTCGTAGAATCGATAAAGGAAATTGCGGAACACTCTCGGTCGCCTCTCCTTCCTAAATCGCTGTCATCGTAACCGGTTAACACGTTGAGCGTCAGGCCGAAATGCGTGTTATACGATACCCCGCGATACGCTTCCGTAACATCTATGTGAAGTCTAAAAATTAGACTGTTTAAACGGTCTACGATACATTGGTTACTTGACATTATTATCTAACGTTAAAAATATTGAAAATTTTACGAATATTAACGATTCATTGAATTCGAGTTTTAGTAATATTGGTATTGGTGGTCACCGGTGACCGCCATGGCGTTCAACTGAAGCACAAGCGAGTTGTTAAACCCCTTTTCTACCCTTTGATTAAATAATATCTAATAATATTTAAGAAAGTAAAATAAAAGACATTTGTTATTAGCTTGAAATATTATATATCACAACAATTTGTATTATCGTGACTTCGGCTATCTAGGTCGACACTCGATTATGTTTTATTTCTGAAAATACATTCAAGAATTTATTACTAAATATACCTCGAATGTCTTGCCAGTATCCAAAAAAAAAGATAATTTGGAACGTGCAATATAATTTATGTGGTTATTTATCGCGACAAGGTGAGAGGTAGAAGGTCCTGGGGCTTCGACCCCTGCAGACTCATCATGGAAAATCCGTCATGGCACCCGGTTCTTTTTCACGGAAGACCTTTTTATAATTCACGATGGCGGAAAGCATACGCCGTGGTATTTCAATCGTGTCTACACTGTCTACTGTACAGCGTGACCCCGCTGTCGCGGAGGCAACGACTTTTCTTGTTCTCCGTTGCTCTTTTGCTACGACGACATTTTGTTACATCCGTGTGACCAAAGAAATTGTTTTATTTCGTATTCACTTCTCTTACGTTATTGGGACTCTTACGCTGCAAAGGGAAATATTACTGAACATCATAATTCAGTATGATCTTTAATTATATCTTATACAGTTTCTTCATCCTAACTACTCATTTTATATCGTTTACTGTCTAACTAGGAATGTTAATCAACATTGGGTGTCTTAGTCCGATATTGGAAAATGATATAATAATTCGTAATTAGAAACGATCTTAAATTATATCTTATACAATTTCTTCATCCTAGCTACTAATTTTGTATCGTTTACGGTCTAACTGGGGATGTTAATCAACATTGGGTATCTTAGTACGATATTGGAAAATGATATAATAAACGATAATTAGAAATGATTATAAATTATATCTTATACGGTTTCTTCGTTCTAACTGATAATATAATACTTAAGGAACAACCGTGAGTGTTAGTGCGCTTTTTTATTGACAATCTTCTGATTTTACGAGTTACTTAATGTAACGATTACCGCGGTGGACTTTGTAAGTAGTCAGTTGTTACTCGGCAATTTTCAGCAGCAGGCGCTTGTCATTAAACGTCAGCGTCACTCTTGGCCACTTAAGGCCATCACGCTTAAAGTGAATCGACCAATCACAGGCCATAAATATGATCATCCTAGTAAGTCTATCTACCGCTTGTACGAGAGCAATTCTCTTATGGACTTTGAATAAATGTCTAATCGGTACCCGGTCAGTTTCACTGCACGCAAATAAAGTTGTTTAACAAATAAACTTAGCGAACTGATCGCACCAGCCAGCGAATCAATCATTATTTATTGGGATTATTTATACATTATGACTTTGGATAAAAACAGTAACATATATTTAACATTCTAACAAACTGCAATTAAATGCGATAATTTTCTACAACAAATTGATAAATTAAAACAGCTTTAATGTGAATAACGTAAAACGATCGCTTCTTGAAACTATGTTGTTAATCCAGAATGACATTTAATTCAACAGTATTTTTACTTAAACAGCTCTGCCGTTATTTAATATCTTAAGGGGTATTGAATTTTTAGTTTCAGTTTATTTAATCCACGAATTAATTTTTTGGAAACGTCAACTGTATTTTTCAAATGTGGATGAACCTTTACTTAATACTCGATCGTTAATTGTTGCTTTAAATTATCCAATTTTCTAGTTAAAGGATGTAATAAAATTTGTCTTGTTTAGTGTTTCATTATAAACAGTTTATACCGATATTTATGTTTCGAATTATTACATGAAAATTTCGAGTTTTTCTCCGTGTTGTGCGAGGAATATTATAGGTTGCGAAGAGTCGTTCTTTGAACGATCGGCATCGTCACTCGCGAGGAATCGTAATGCCCTTATCACAATTCGTCTGCAGTTTGCGGTACGACATATACAAGGTGTCCATATAATATTGTTTCGAATGAATTTCCTTATACAAAATCGAAGTAACAAAAAATCGATTACTGTACACTATATCCCCCCAGGCAACGATGCAACTTTTGTTTGAAACTTGTTTTCATACAGCAAATAACTTACGAGTTAATTGAGGTAATCACTTTGCGAAACTCACCTTGTATATCGTACAAGGATCATTCAAGTAACATATACATATATATGTATATCAAATTCAAACAGGAACAATGTATTCTTGTCTTTCTTGCAATGTGGATTTTTATTTCTTCTACTAACAAAGACAGTAGTACGTAAGTCAGAATTAGATTCATTTGACTTTATCTTATACATTTCACTTATTTATTTACTTCAATTTATTTATAATTCAATGCGATGTCTAACTTTAGTTTGTAAGTTCATCTTAAAATGCTGAAAGGAGGAAGAGGCTAGTTTTCATGGAATTATTAATGGAAATCCATATTGCAAAACAACGATACAAATAAAGTCATCATAATGAACCGTCAATATAACAAGGATATTAATTCTTAAACAAAAGTGCACTTCGAATTTAAAACGTGACACCCGATATATTAAGACGATATGAATGCAGATACACTCGCAAACGTGGCGTGGCGTTCCTTCTGCATTAATATCGCGGTTGCCGATAAGAAGTACATGCAAGTATGAAAACAGATAGCGATATTCGCAAATAATCATACCTCCTCCGATGTGATTTTAAAGAAAATTTCACTCCTCTGGCAAATAGGAAATTTTCCATCCAGCAAAACAGAGATATTCCTTAATTATTACTCCCGATCCAATTTAGTTCTTTTGCATTTAAATTCTTGTAAGATTAAATTTTATAGTACGAGATTGATGCAATGGCTATCATACGATCTTGTTTAGTTTCCTTTATTTGAGCCATTATTTTTGAAACTGGTTTAAGTCTGTCTTCTTATTTTAATGTTATAACTAATAAATAGAAAGTATGAATATATGGCGGACATTTCTATGTTACTTAAAAATTGAACTTATACGATAAAAATAAACTCTTATTTAATTCTGCCGATACGTTTCAACGTTATTTTTTAATCTTCTTAAGTCTCGTTGAATTTAGTAAAAAAATATAAGATGAAAAAGGGATAATATATGCAGCCATTTTGATGATTTTAATATCTACTTCCTTTATTTGATAGAAGACTAAACGTTTCGGCATATAATCACCCCTTAATTAATCGTGGCACAATTAAAAGAAGCGATAATGAGTTGTTTTTTAGGAAATTCTTTTAGGAAAAAGACACCGATCGTTTCTTATATCATCACTGAATAATGTTAACTCTGTCAGGAATCTTGACACATGTATGTGTGGATACATTTTATTATTTTTAAAATTCACAATTTCTGTTTACTTAATTGCTGTCGATTTCAAATGAATAAAGAATGGGTAAACAATTAGATGAAGTAGAATCTTGACGCAGGAATATACAATTAAATATTATATTGTATATTCAAGTAGCAGAACTAGCACTTCAGAAATGCTCTGCTTTTGTGAGATGCACTTTATTACATAATATTATCATCACATATCATATCCCTTTCATATTTTTGATGGCCGATGAATTTGTAGTCGAATTATATTGAAGTAGATTTAGGATACTGAACTATTATCAATGTATGATATTCTTCCTCTTATCATCTAGTTTTCCAAGTAAATGTACAATCTCATATTATTCGTAGAAACATATTTATAAGCTGGTATCAATGACTGATTAGAGCACAGAGATATCGATTTTCTTAGAAAACATTTAATGATCTGGATAAAGCTGTTTATGAACAGAATGTAATACAAAACAATGTACTATTTACAAACGTAGTTTTCATTACATTGCGACATATTTGTTCAAGAGCCAGTCTCCCTCCGTTTCACTGCGCAGTAAGAAGTTTTTAGGTTAAAAATAAATTGCAGAAAATGCTTAACCGGAGACTAATTATGGAAACCTAAATAAAAAACATCGAATTATATTATAAATTTAATTAACATCGATGAATTTTAATAGGATATTGGAAAATAATATAATAAATCATAATTAGAAATAATCTTAAATTATATCTTATACAATTTTTTCTAGTCTAACTGGGAATGTTAATCAATATTGGGTATCTTAATACGGTATTGGAAAATGATATAATAAATCATAATCAGGGACTACAATGCACACGATGTTGTTATCTCGTGATATAACAATTGCTTCAAGTAACATGTTTATAGGAATTCATAGTAAATCCATGTGAAACAGAAAGAATAAAAACAAGACTTTCGCCATCTCTGTATCTTAGAATTTATAGTCAACACGAATCGTATTTTCGATATGGCAGACATTGAATAAAAGTTCCTTTCCATGTCGCGTTTGTTTGCTTGTATCCGCCATGGGACACGCAGGATGTCCTGTTTAAGAATATAAATGTGAGGTAGCAGCCCGAGCGTCCTACGTCCTGTGAAAGAAAATATTAATTAACCCTGGAACTATCGATGCAATAAAAATAACGTGTCTCCTAGTTTTTAATAATAGGTACCGGAAAAAGTTCGAGCGGAATTTTAAATCAAAATTCAAATTCTCCTTTTTAATGTATACAATATACAACGGTCATTTGTTTGAGATTTCATATACCTTTATTTTATGTACATAACGTACATAATTGAATCCATTAATTAAATTGCGCCGTTCAGCCATAATTTATACACAAATGAGTGTAAAGTTATAATTGAGTATATGTTCGATAATTTTAGTCTTAATAACGTGAAGGTGTCGCGTGGAATTACAACAAAGTTTGATCACGCTTGATCTTTTTAAAAACACACGGAGTTCTTACCGTTTGTGATGAATTTATTTCGTATAAACTCCCTTTTCGTACCCTATGATTCATTTTGTTTAATTCAACTGCGAGATTATTATATCTTCGTACAAAATTCTTTCACTTTTCGAGAATATTTTGACAGAAATAACTCTGCATTTAAAAATGTAGAAATTGATTCGTGGCCTACAAATCAGTCTTTTCAATTTCTCTTACTTTTCCGAAGTATTTCGATAGAAGTGGCTCTAATAGCACTATTATATAATTAATCTCACGAACTAATTTGGAGATACATATTATGGAGGCCATCTTTGATTACGAATATTCAGTAGGTTGTTCAAAATGCGGTTATTAATGGCAGATTCATAAATCATTCTCGAATGCCATTATTTCTACAACATGAATAATGGAATATTTTTCATTTACGAAACGAATATTGACTTGTAAACTGGACTGTACCACCCGAGTCATTTGAAAGGCCGTATACGTAGTTTAACGTGCAAGTAGTGGACTCGCATATGAGACTTAATTTGTGGTTTCGCGACGTGTGTGCGCACATTTGTGCGCACACAATCATACTGATAAGAATCGTACGTGTGAATGAGCAAAACGTCACCTTGAAAAGCATCCGTATCGAAACATGCTCTTTTTAACGCGCACACATGCGCGCGGTTCGGTTTACATTCGAATGTGTTAGCTGATTCCTGAAACGGCTAAACGTTGAATCGAACCATATGTTATGAATGAAAATTTACTGCAGAAGTTAGAACTCCAAGTGATCACTTTCTCAGAGTGTTAATCAATCAATTTTATATAATATTATCCATAAGAGTTAGACTCGCTTTCTTTCCGATTATTTAATTATCTAATGTATTCGAGAGAAATTCATTTCTTGAAGTAATGGAATGTAATGGGTGTATGAATTACACGATGTGCAGTTTCCTGCGTCGATTCTGAAAAGGAATGAATAGCGAGAACAAAGATGGTTGATTGAACTTTAACCCTTTGCACTCACACTTGCCAGCCACGATTCTCAGTCGCCACTCAGTTTATTGCGGCAACTCGTAATGGCGATTTAGAGGCGACATTAAGATTTGCGCCAGTTATATTTTGTAGGAATTCTTAAGGAAATGTAAGGAAATTTCTTAGGATTTTTATGGAACATGTAAAGGCAATATTTTTATATGTCGATATATGTATATTGATTCACGGTTTTTTTCCATAACTTTTCTCCAATTTTCAGGCAACTTATATATTCCATACTCCCAAAAGTTCAGATTTTTGAAAAACGAAAAACTACTCAAAATCTGCATAAACTTTCTGCGCAACTCAATACTTGAGAATCGTCAAATATAAATGTACATTTCACAATCTATATCCATTAATATTGATATATAAAATTCTTACACAAGCGTTAATAAAATAGTCACACAGTATCAACCTATCCATTTCCATTGCATATTTATTTTGTAAAAAACACTTGAAGTAAGAGATAATCGGTAGTTTTGAACAGAAGAGAAATCTAATAATTTATTCTAATGAATTGTTGGTCTCTAAACTTGGAAAGGTTAATTAATTACAGTTACATTTAAGCATAGATAATTCGAAATAGTTATATGACATCTCTATTTTATTATCCTCTTATCTAGCATTAGCTTGATTTGCATTGTTATTGCGTTATGTAACGGTGAGTTTGATTCAATATGTGCGCAAAGTTAAAAACCTTTTCGCGCAAGATTATTACATCGTAATTGGTCCTACTTGCATGACAATGATAAATAATAGTTGGTACAACTCGAAAGTGCACGAGGTCACTCATTCCAAGTTCATAGTGTGAATCATTGAAATACATTAAATACCGGAAAAAGTTCATACGGATTTTGAAATGAAAATTCAAATACATGGACATTTTGGAAAGTAATTTTATTTGACGAAGTAGTCACCATTTATTTCAATGATTCTTTTCCAACGTTCTACAAACTTATGTATTCCTTTTTTCGAAGAATCTGGTGCTTTACTCAATTCTGTGGTAACTCAAATAGCGATATTGATGGAGGGTTGTTTTTTCGGTGGTTCTGATCTTTCAAGGTAATTAGCCCTTCAAGGTTCAGAGACTAATGATTCTGGACTAATGAGACTAACGAGACTAATGTGTAGAACAAATTATTGAATTTATTCTAGTATTCTAATATTATTTTTAGTATCCTAAAATCCCAATTATCTCATACTTTAACTCCCTTTACAGTATAAAGATGATAAAGATAAATTTAATGGCTTGCTTTTTATCCTTTTCAAATTTTGTTTTTGGTCTGAACTCTGGTCTGTCCTTTACGGTTTAGGAATTAATATTAATTGCAATAAATTGCTCCTTTGGTGGCTTTGATCCTTCGATACAATTAACTCTTTAAGGTTAGAGACTAATGATCATTAGAATAAATTAATAATGGCTGACTTTAATCGTCATTACAAAATAAGTATGATAAGTACAAGTTAAATTATTAGCTGTTTATTCTTTTCAAATTTGTACGTGTCTTTTAAGTTGAGAGAATAGCATTTGTTAAATAAATTATTAGATTTATGTCCTATTCTAAGTTCCCAATTACGTCTCACTTTAAGCTCACTTACGAAATGAAAATGACAAAGATAAATGGCTTACTGTTTATTCTTTTCAAATTTGGCTTCTGGTCGAAATTTTGACCTGTCACAAGTTTCTGACTTGTCGCAAGTTTCATTCATTATATTTGTCTAAAACCTCATTCGACTCTATCAAATTACATCAGAATTATTATAAAATCGGAAATACGAATCGACGTCATAGGAGTACGTCTGGCGAAGTTTACGAAATCTAAAGAATGTCCATTATCAACATATAGTTATTTGTGACGTTACTGCTCCAAGTAAGGGCAAATTACGTCATAGATCTTAAGCTCGTCGTACGTCAAATTCGCGGAATTCACGTCATACTTTTCCGCGGTGCATGAAAAAAGTTGTAAACATTATTAGCCCGATAATATTTGTACAACAACGTGATAATATTTTTCTGGGGCTTCGTGCTTCGCTTTAGACTTATAATATATGGATATGGCAAGGTGTTCCGATTTCGCACGAACATTCATATTTCTTATGAATTCAGCGTCTAGAAGAACATTCGAGATTATAAAATGTCGAAGGAAATCGAAAAAGGAGCGAATTATATGTCTACTGACATAAATTCCATGACGCCGACAGAATTATGCTGATTCATTTCCTATTCGAAAACGTAATAACGTTATTCGAGTAGTTTATATAATCGTTTCATATGACTATTCATAAAAAATATTTAAAGTACGTAGATAAATACAGTTACATACTTTTAAAACAACGATGATTATATTTATGATCATTAATTTGAATCATTACATAAACTGGAACTACGGTTACCGCATAATTGAAATTAAACACACTATATTATATAGTTGCAAATATTAATTGATTCCAATCAGTGCATTATATGATTAATATTATTAATATGATATAAATATGACACAAATTATTATATTATATAAATATTCATTCCGAAGTTTGAGAATTCATTTGCAAGATTTAATCACCTTTGAACTCATACGTTTTTTTTATTAAAATCATATAAATATTGCCAACAATACTACATCAATATGATATTTCACTTTTATCAATATCATAATCGCATGGTAGCGAATACGCGATACGTGTTAATTCGTATTAAATATGTGAAAGAACATAGAATTGTACACGTTCGAGAAAACCGCACCAACTTATGAAACAACTTGATAATTTCAAAGTATACATTTAGAAATATTTCAATTTCGTGGACGAATAAGAGATGGATACTAATAATGTAATCCAACGAACATTATACTGCATTCGACACTTCCTTATTACAAATGTAATGGAGGCTGCAACACTCTAAAGTGATACTCAGTAATTACAAATGCACTGCCCCGAATAACTAACGGCAAGTTAATAGGAGTTTTGCTAAATTAGTGTAAATGCTTCGAACGTTTGAGATCGGTATGTGCTATTAAAGTCAATGTAATTTTATAGTCCTTACATCACGCTCGAGTTTCCTACAGCACTTTCTCAGTTTTTCCTTCGATTTATTACGGCACACGGGATGTCTGTTGCTTCGTTCTTTCTTCTTTTGGATACAAAGTAAATGGTTTCTTAATGAGTTTCTCTTACTGGCCTCATATTTGTCCGTTTTATTAACAAGGAAGTATCGCAACGCGTCGGTCAAAATGGAGTAGATAGTATTAGGTGTATGCAAAAGTTTTAGTCTTTTTTTTAGAACCCCCAAATAATATTATTTTAAATTGAAATATATTTCCCAGTCGCTTTCGTGAGTTTGTAAATTGGTATGGAATTTTCCAAAACGTCATTTATTATTATATAATAACCGTTTCAAGGTAACTGCAATTCAGGAACTGGGTTGTAAAACTTTTGCAATACACCTAATAAAATTGGCAGACAAATCGTTTTTACACCTTTGGTAGTTCTAGTGTTAAATAACAGTCAATATTTAACTGGAATCTCTAAAAGTCATTTTGATTCCTTTGGTAGTTCTGGTATTGACTAACAGACAATATTGAACTGAAATCTGGAAAAGTTTTGCTCGGCACTGTATCGAAATCAACAAGCAGCATCATCGCATCAAAGATCAAGTTTGACGAATGCGTTTTCGATGTAAAGTTAGCAGTAGCAGTTGAATGAGCCTCAAGCACGAGTCAGTGGCATGCGAGACACTTGATTGAAGGTTTAAACGCAGAAAGCTGTCGATCGAATAACACGTGACGAGTTAATAAAATATCTTTATCGTACGTTTGCGTTCGTTCTGGCCACGCGGATGCTGTGGGTTGAAATCGAGATCAGAGATTACGAGGAGAAAACTCGAGATACCGAAGATTGCCGGAGAGGAGGGCGCTAGTATGAAAGGGACTTTAGGTATTCAGGAAAGCATCCAGGTCCGTAGGAAGTCTGGTACGTGACGGTGATGTCAACTTCGCTTAAAGAAACGAGAAATGATAATAAAAAGGACGAGAAGACTTGGGTGCGATAGGGAGGGGAGGGGAGGGGCAGGAGGGCCCCAAGAGAAGCCAAACGACCAACCCGACGTTCTGTCTCCCGCATATGTAATTTCTATTGTTGTTACATGTGTCCGTGACGTCCCTCGATGGAGTCTCTAATACCTCTATAACGATCCTCCTTGGAACTATATAATTGTTATGTAACTATATAATTGTATCAAATTTATTCTTTTGCTGGTTTTGACCCTTCAGCTTTTAAAATAGTCTTCATATTTAAAATGACTATTTTTACTCATAATAACCGTACTTATCTTAATGAACGATAGACGCTAAGTAATGTGTCGAATTAAACGCTGGATTATATATGATCAATATACTATATAATAATATATAATGATACACGCAATGAATGACTTACGTGTTTCGTGCAAAAATTGTAGGACAACTAAATCCAGCAATTTCCTTCTCTATTTAGTAAATTAATTTAGAGAAAGAAAGTTTTCTATTATCGGCAGCAAAAGAAAATTACGATTATATAGGAAGTTTATTCAGTGTTTAAGTTCGATGTATAATACTTCTATATGTGCCGGTACAGCCTTTAAGTTCTGTATGAGACTCCCCTTTTCCCGTTTAAGTCATCGTGCGCCTTCTTTCCAGAACCCCACAGTACAAGACAATAAACGTGTATTGACCCTGAGTTCTTAAAACGTCACTAGAACCTCTAACAAAGAATAAAAGCAATCCCCATCCAGTCAGCGGAACCTCTTAAACGTACAAGTACCACTTGCACCGAGACACAAATTAATTCACGCATGAACACCGGACTTAATTAAACCTCTCGTTACTCATCCCATCAATTTAAGGACGCTTACCGCAAGCGCGTAAACAGATGTCCAGTGTCTTGGACCATAAATCGGCTTGAGTGGAATACGTAAAAAGGCATATAACTCTTAGGTAGAAAATAAAGAACGGAAAGGTACAAGAAGAAAATGCAGCCGTGAATGCACCAAGTTCCGTCCCCTGCATATGTAATGGCTATTGTCGTTACACGTGTTCGTCGTGTGGTTTATGCGCTAGGATTTCTTGTTCTTTTGCCAGACTTTGAACAGACAGATGGCCATGTTGAAGTCGTTAATGCGCCTTGAATCCTTCCTGACGAACCCTTGAAGGTGGATACACATAATCAACGTGGAACGGAATCCATGCATCACCTCAACACGCGGAATGGGAGGACTCTGATCTTGACGTGGAAAAAGAATTGTTACGTTGGGGGAGGATCCTTTGAGGACACTGTGAAACACATTTCAGGTGTAGCGTAAGGAAATAATGATTGATCTGGGTTCTCGTAGTGGAAAGAATGCTGGTGGTTCCTGAGAAAGCTGTTAAGAAAAGATATTTCGACTTAATTTTGGATTACTTCTCCGGTGACTCGCGTGGAATTTAAACATTTTCTAAACGCTTAGGCGCTCTTGACTTAATTTTGGATTACTCCCCTGGTGACTGGGCGCAGAAAACCGCGCACAAAAAAATCGCATAAAAAAGACTTAACTTACATTGAAAAATTAGGGATACGTTATATATTTTTCTAAAACCACATAAACCCAAACCGTGGGTTGAAACACACATAAAATCTTGATATAAAACTGAAAATTAGTTTGCTTCAAAACTTTATTCATTTAATTTTATTGATAAGTAATAAATCTTTTTACATTTTTTCATCGGAAGTATTGTCGCTATTTGACAATATTCGGCACAGTTTACGAACTGGTGTAAAATCACTTCTTTTATGTATATACAAAGTGCAATATATATATATAGATATATATACAACGGCGAGACACAACATTTGCAAGAAATATGCACTGCATACCGTCAAAATTGCATTAAAAATAGACGCATAAAGAGAGACTTGACTGCATTTACCACTTGCAATTCGTGAGGGCGATACACAATTTTTTTAAGTACCGCTAACTAAAAAAATTACGACCAATGGAACGTTTCTTAAATTGAAAGTACAAACGGTAGAGGGAATTGAGTTTAATGCGAGTGGCAAGTAAGATCTTTGCCTTATGCCACGGACTGTACGTAAATTTGTATCAATTGCCGGTACAGCTGCTTCAATTTATTGTGGGATTAGAAACAATGAGTGGGGTCAAATGGTCCCTTCTTGTCATAATGTACCAACCCTCATTGGCGTCTGTTATGACGTCACAGCCACGACCGAAATTATCAGACGTCCATTTGTTTTTTTATGCCGGTCTCGACAATAACGGCTCCTCCTCTCGATTAAATCGAGAGAAAATCGTGGCGCATTCGTGAAATCACAATTGCTCGCTTATCGATTAAGAACAATAGGAACCTTTATTGATAATTGATCGATGTTTGCATCGTTTATTCCTTTGCATCTAGAATAATTTCAATATTCATCGAATGCAAATTTTCCACTTAAATATGATACAAGACAATGCGATGATTCTTAACACACTGATATTAATTAAATTGTATTAGGTTGGCAACTAAATTCGCCTGCATTATAAACTTCAATTGAACAAACTTTATTATATGTAATTATAATTGTATGTATAAATATAATTGGAAAAATGAGAGTTCTCGAATGATATTAACGATCAAAGAAATAATTTGTAAATATGGTTCCTATAAACAAGCAAAAGGAGACTCAAAACAAAAGGTCGCGAATTTAGTTGCCAACCTAATAGAGGTCAAATTCATTAACTACGTTTTGTCACAAATCTTCTTATCTTAAAATGTTAGGTAATTTTTATCTCTATAATAACGATATTAATTCACATCAAACTTCGGTTCCTAATTAGTTGCATATGTTGTATATTACATATTATTTAAGTTATACATTGTATATCTTGCTCTCCCCATCTAGTCACAACATGCCTTCTTTCCAAAACCCTCGGGTAGAGAACTCTTCAATAAAAGATTAAATTCAAAATGGCAATACTACGATCAAAAATCTTGTTTATCTTGAGCGACAATCGCGTAGATGAAAATCAAAGGGCACGATGGAGGTTCCCGACATTCATCAATGTATCGTGACAATCAATTTATCGACTCATGAAAACAACTAATCAATCTTGATAATAATACCATCTCGTGAATAAAGGTTATTCGTGTAATAGATTTAACTGAAGTAAGACAGAGAAAAATGATAGCGAGGTCCATCCCGTATCAATCATTCACTTTATCAATGAAATACAACGGAGGAAGGTAGCGCCGCTAGCGTTATTATGGAATATTTCATATGTTTCAATTTCCATAGCCCGCATTCCGTGTTTATACAATAAATTATTAAGATAGTTCTGGAAAAATTCAAAGTAGAGATGTAACCAAAATTCGTTTAAGGATTTAGGTTTGAAACCCGGCTATTAACGATCGGAAGGAAAAAAATTAGTTTATTCCAATGTTAATTTTCATTTGATTAGTTATTACGTTAAAAGCAAAAGGAAAAACGGACTAGATGGATCCATTAACATATTGGTACCGGATCACGCACACGTGAGTCTATAAATAACTCAAATGTGAGTCTTCAGATACGTAACACTTCGGTCTCAAAAGTTTTAGTTCGTTTTCACTAAATTATATATATATATATATATATATATATGTATATATATGATATATATATGATCAACAAGTTATGTTGATATATATATATATATTTATATCAACATAACTTTATTTAGGAAAATTCCGCGAACTTTCCGCCAATGAGACATCGAAATTCTACGTGATACCTACGAGTGTCTTCTACCCAGATCCCAATAGAACACTTCTCCATGTATTCACAGTGAAAGTGTAAATCTAATCTCCTTTCCAAAAATATATAATCTAAAATATATTCCATGTCGAGGGGTTAAATGTCGCTACGAGGAAAAATGATCTGGCTTTAGTAGGCTGATAATAATGCGGTCTTTGAATCCGCTTACATTTATGAATGTAACGGTTCAGTAGTGGCAAAGAACGTCACCGTGGTTCCTAGTTTCACCGACTATCTGCCGTCGAAGATAACGGGGATCGACACAGCCGAGGGACGATAAGAGGGCCCCGATTTTTTCCCGGTATCAGTTAAAAGTTATCGGCCAGCCTCCGGGGGTCAGGGCACCGCTCGTAGGTCCGCAGACGTTCCATTCTCGAGTAACCTCGATCATCTTTCTTTGCGAAATGCCGTGGAACAGCATCGTAAATCATTTGCTTTGTTCCTTGCATTTTTGTTTACTATCGATGAGGGTTGCAATACAGAAAATAGGTTTCTTCTTAAGTAATACATTAGATATCGGACAAAGATCGAGCGGAATTTTAAATCAGAATTCAAATACTCTCGGCATTCTGGAAAGTAATATTGTTTGACGAGGTAATCGCCATTTATTTCTATAACTCTTCTCCAATGTTCTACAAACTTATATATTCCTTTTTTGTCAAAATCTGGTGCTTTACTTGCAAAGAATGAATTTATTGCTGATTTGTTTCTTTCGCCATTTTTGAAACTGCTGTTTGCAAGGAAATTGGACTTTACTTAATATAAACAATTATCTATAATTATTCGACCTCGGATTAAACGGTCCTTCGATTTTTTTCATGGACGGAAAATAATTTTTATGCAGATAGTATCTGAAAATTGAAAATGTAGTACCTTCTTTTGGGTCATTTCAATTTTATTCTGATTAGTCTGAATAGGATTGCAATTGAGATAATTACACCGAAAATCTATTTCCCTACTTTATTATTTAAAAAACTGTTCTCTGTTTTATTATTTAAGAAACTATTCCCTCTAGCCTAATGTTATTAACCTTCCAATTTCCTCAGAATACAATTGCCGTGGTTACAAATAATTTAGAAGTAAACAAACAGTAGTGAAGTATTGATATGATGAAATAATAATATAATAATCAAACAGAACAATCAATTTTTAGTATCTTCATCCCAATTACAATTGTGTTCAGACTAATTAAAATAATGATAAATAAACTGAGATGACCCCAAGAAGATATTCAATTTCCAATCTTCAGACACGATTTGCATAAAAAATGACTTCCGTCCATGAAAACAAAAATCTAAGGGACGATTAGTCCGAGATCGAATAATTATAAATTACTGTTGAAACCCCGTATCCGACTTTCGCGACGTTATCCGTTCGATTATGTATGTGTTATTCAAATTAATTTCGCGATAACCCCGACGAGGAGGGATAACCCTTTCTAAGCGAGATAACGGTCGCGATGGAAAAACGAAGGAAGACTGTAAGAACTTCCCATGAAATTTCCATGAACGTTTATACAATGGCGGAATCCGGTTAGATTGTTCTCGTTGAGGAGATGTAAAATATTACCTGTGATCCAATTTGTTGTTAACTATATCCTATTACGTGATGACGTGGCGCTTAATTTTCTTAGATTAATCCTTTGCGATATAGTGCCAGTAATAATTAGTTTAATTGAAAAGCTGATACAAATAAACAGTTAAGAATCCTTATTCATTTGGATCCTTAATAATGAAATCCTTATTGATTACAAAGACAATAGTTTTCTTTTGTATTAGATCAATTGTTTTTGATACTAAAAGTTCTCCTAACTTATTTATATACTTTCGACCAAACAATTTATATAATTAGTATATAAATATGTCTTCGATTATCCATTAACAAATAAAGTATTAGTGTTTAGACGCCATTTCGTGACTAAGGATTATTTATACAGGGTGTTTGAAAAGGCTGGAAACAGTAAAATATTTCGTAGAGAAAACTTCTCGTTGAAAACATTCAATAAAAAGTTTTAGAATTTCAATTAAACTGTTAGATGAGAACATTGATTTTGGTTCCCATGGAGCCCAAGTCAAACTTTTAAATTGAAAATCCTCGTTTCTTATTATAATTTTGTGTTCCGTGTGATTTTTTATGCATAAACATGGTGTATTGGATTTTAGACTGAGGCCCTCTTTAGGGCCCGTAGCATTTTCGATTTTGAAGTTCGACGCGTTAAATGAAACACGCGGTCCTAATTAGGCTGAAAGTTTGCAAATACTTTCCTTAAATCCGCCACTAAAATAAAAAATGAAAATAAAATTGAAATAAAATTACCGCGGCAAAGGGGTTGAAATACAAGACGTAGTTTTAAAGGGAATCATTACTGGCCCGAATCACCGTCATAAAACGTATCTCGCGTTTAAGGTCGACGCATAATTACGTCCATCCTTGCTCCGCAAAAATACTTCTCTCTGTCTGTTGGAGTATCGCAGAAGGCAACGATGTTATCGTCGCATGTCAATGAATTTACTTCGACCGGGTGATATAAAGTGCCGGGACAAAATTTATGTTAAAAGGAGAGAAAATTGAGTCAAGTATATGCGGCCTGCCGTTCGAAATGCAAAACTATCCAGCATACGTGTTCCCACAATTTCTTTCGTAAGGGCCTATGGGTTCAATGACCTCCGCGCCATGACTTCGATTTAATTGGCATCGCCGATCGCCCGACGGAAGTTTGAATTTCAAATGCACCACCGCACCAGAAACGCGCAGGAAACGAAAACGATTTGACGGTGTACCGTTAACCTTTCCCTTTTTTTTATTTAACCCATAATCAAGGCCTTTCTTTTAGATAA
Source organism: Nysson spinosus (assembly GCA_910591585.2). Classification (NCBI taxonomy): domain Eukaryota; kingdom Metazoa; phylum Arthropoda; class Insecta; order Hymenoptera; family Crabronidae; genus Nysson; species Nysson spinosus. The sequence goes on from OU342841.1 coordinate 1,456,088, forward strand.
TGCGAGTAGAATAAGAGCATGTATAATTCTCCGCCATTTATGCGATGTTTATGTACCGTGGCTGCGGGAAAAAAGGCACGCGGTGATTAGACGAGAAGGAGAGAAGGAGAGAATCCTACATATATATGTACATATATCCAATGTAATATATAACGTATTTAATATGCAATATCTAATACATCAACTTATAGTATATAACATACAGTAAACTTTCGTACAACGCGAATTCCTACTAGGCGCTAAAGATAGTGCGACGACTTTCTATATAACGCGATTCTCGTACAACGCGTTATGTAACAAAATGCGAGAATTCCCTGATAATGACATTTCATTATACTGCATACTGTATAATCATGGGAGATTGAAATTTCAAGTGACACTCACGTCACGAGTGCCTTCTTTCCGGAATCCAACAGTACATGGCGCTTTATATGGTGCCATTTCACTGGCATGAAACAATATTTTTATCAGTAGTTCAATATGAAATTGTAATTGATATAATTATATTATCTTTGGTTTACTGGACCCTTATCGAAATTTGATTTTACATTATATTATTTTTTTATGAAAGTAATTATAATAATGAAATTAACAACGGGTCACCATGGCAGCAACCTCCTCGTGGTGTGACCTGGGAATTTCTTATCATTCGACTTTCCACGATGAAATTCGGTGATAAGAACTTGCAAATGGCTGCAATAATAGTAATACCAAACTTGTAGTAATTATTTACTTTACTTATTATAGTAAATATGTAATAATTACTTAATACAGAGGAAATCGAAATTGAACATAGTTATGAACAAATCTGGCTGTCATTGTTTAATCCTTTAAGTACTTCAAAGCCGATGTATCGGCTTTCCATTTTTTATATAATTTAAACACATGTAATGACACGCAAAAATTAATATGTACTTTAAAAATCGGATATTTTTCAAGGTGTTTTTTGACGGTAGTCGAAAAATGATAAGGTAAAAGGGTTAACCTGGATTTTCCTCAACGTTTTCAAATACAGAAAAATCTTGGGAAAAAGGTCAGTCATCGAGAAACTAGTTTGCCCTTTTTATGCTAAAATTCATTTTTAAGAACGTTAATAAAATACATCAATATGGAATAAACGTGATAAACGTACTGTTTGTTTACATTATTAATTACGAAATTAAACTCCAAATTATTCATTATTAAATACTTCAATAGTTTTCAAAATTCTTGATAACAAATTGTATATTGATTACGTTGTTTATGATTTTAATAATCGAGTTGTATTAATCAATATTCATGCTATCAGTTGAATAATCAGTTACAATGAGATTACAATATGACATATACGATATAAACACTTGTTACATAATACAAGTTTTGTTTTTAATCGCGAAAAAGAAATTGATTGGTTTCCAAAAACATACCTAAGAAAAATAATGTCGAAGCTAATCCGCATTTCACGTATTTAATGGAATTTCTAAATGACGCAATTAACAAGTGGAATATTTCCATAAAATGTTTATTTCAATCAAATGTCTAACTGTAAACGGGCCGTTATATATGAAAGTGTTATAAATCCATTATTTTGTCTGATTATAATATTACAATTGATACAAAGAAGATATCTATTTGTAGCAAACAAATTATATTTTATTAAGTTTTCTTAAAGCTGGACTTGTTGCACTTTCGAAAATAACGGCTCGTATTTGGTCAAATCAATCTTTTTATGAAAATGTCCGAGTAAGTACAAAGTAATCTTGTATACAAACGATAAGAAAATATTAAATACCATTATCTCTTCTATCTTTTATCAGCTTGGGAATATTTCGAGTTCCGTCCGTATCCTATCCGCAACTGTTGTCGGTTCCCGGTTTTCGAAAGATAAAAGTTCGTAATAGGATTAAGAATATGTTGGTTTTAGTGTTTAAGATTAATTCAAAAGTATCTAAGGACAACAAGTAAAGTAAAAATTTGCATAATGATATTTACAAACACTATCTAAGACATTCACAAAATGAGATATCGTCGGATAATTTTCAATAAAAAAGAATCGTGTTATCAATTTCAACAAATTTATAAATCCACTAATTTTAAGTTTGCTAAGTACTACAGAAAAAAAACACGAATAGATATTGAATACTTTTAGTTCATTATTTATTATTATTACTATTCTTATTTATTTTGTATCACTTAACAAATGAGTCCGATTAAAGCTCATATTAAATATTAAGGAATTATTTTGCATGCAGAGTCGATAAATAAATCTGTAACGTTTTAAGTAAAATATTAATTTGCACACATTTTTCTGCTATTGATTTTTATTATTTGTATTCGATTCTTATTTAAATTCAGTGTGCAGATTTGAGTTTCATGTAAACTGAAAATATACCGTGCTATACTTATTACTATATAAAACATAAATATGAAATTAGTCGAATAACAAATATTGTTAAAAATGTATGTAGAAGGTTGAATACATTAATTATACAGTAATGAATAAATTGTTTAATATCAATATTAATATACGTTAATATATTTTACATGCCACATGTACATATATATGTACAGTTATTCACTTGAGGCAACTTGTTATGCCCTAATAATAAAAAATGTTCCATAAAATCCCCAAAAAATAAAATTTTACATACTTTTATTTGCATAACAAAGTAAGTATGCCATTCGATAAAAAACACATTTCGAAAATTGAATTACTTTTGCAAAATAAATTTGCAAATATGTTTAATCATTAGCTAAATGTGGCAAGGCATGATCAGTGCGCCCATTTTTCTAGATTCTTTTCAAATTTTTATGAAAATTAGAGACATGAACGCGCAGGGCTTGTCTCGCCAACCTTAATCAATGTTTAAACATATGAATTTTCTTTATTTAAGTAATGCTTGAGTAAATGGTATATTTAAGGAAAACTGTTTGCTTTTTTATTAAATTCATGGGCAGAAAAAATGCCGTCCATCTAGCGGTGACAAGGTGAAACTAATTCCCCTACTCCTTTTTTATGTTTACCCCTTGCCCCGCTAACATGACTAAATTCATGGGAAGTAAAAATGCCCTCCATCTAGCGGTGACGAGTTGAAATTAATTCCGCTACTCCTTTTTTATGTTTACCCCTTGCCCCGCTAAAACGACTAAATTCATGGGTAGAAAAAATGCCCTCCATCTACCGGTGAGGAGGTAGAAGTAAATCCGCTACTCCTTTTTTATGTTTACCCTTGCTCCGCTAAAATGGTTAAATTCACCGGCAGAAAAAATGCCCTCCATCTAGCGGTGAGGAGGTGGAACTAAATCCGCTACACCTTTCTTATGAGTACCCCTTGCCCCCCTATAACAACGAAATTAATGGACAAAAAAAATGCCGTCCATCTAGCGGTGGAAATGTGGAACTAAACTATTGCGTCAATGCGTTAGTTCCACGTTTTCGCCGGTAGATGGATATTTTTTTCCATGAATTTCAATCTTAGAGGGTGACAAGGGGTACTCACAAGAAAGGAGTAGCGGATCTAGTTCCACCTTTCCACCGCTAGATGGACGGCATTTTTTTCCATGAATTACGGCATTATAGAGGGGCAAGGGGTAAACATAAAAAGGGAGTAGCGGATTTCGTTCCACCTCCTCACCGCTAGATGGGCGGCATTTTTTCTGTCAATGAATTGGCCCTCACATAGGTGTTCCGCAAATGAAAATGCAAAAAGTTTTCTTTAAATAACTTAGTTATTAGAGCTGATGGAAAGAAACTGTTTGAACAAAAATCATTTGTTATTTAACTAGGAAGCTATTTATGCAGGTGGAATTAATTTTTCTTGAAGTTTTGAAGAGTCTTGAAAAATGAGCGCACGGAGAGTGTCTCGTCAAATTCAACCAATGTTTAAACATAGTTGCAAATTGAAATTGCAAATGTAATGTCCATTATTTTATTCGCAAGAGTCCACAAAATTGTTTGCAATCATTGAAAATTATTTAACTTTTTTACTTAGTCACAAACTTTGTTCAAAAGACTAGAAATGTTTGGATAATCAGATCGCGGTTCGTGTCTCGCCAAATATAACTAATGTTTAAACATATTTGCAAATACATTTCGCAAAAATGATTTATATCATTTTATTCGCAAAAGTCCACAGTATTTTTTGCAATTAATGAAAATTGTTTTACTTTTATACTTACCTCATAAATCTTGTTTAAAGTACATATAATGTTTGAAGAATGAGATCGCGGTTCGTGTCTCGCCAAATATAACTAATGTTTAAACATATTTGCAAATACATTTCGCAAAAATGATTTATATCATTTTATTCGCAAAAGTCCGCAGTATTTTTTGCAATTAATGAAAATTGTTTTACTTTTATACTTACCTCATAAATCTTGTTTAAAGTACATATAATGTTTGAAGAATGAGATCGCGGTTTGTGTCTCGCAAAATTCAACTAATATTTAAATTTATTTGCAAATTCATATTGCAATTCTAATTTGTATCATTTTATTCTTGAAAGTCCGCAGAATTTTATCCAACAAATAAAAATTGTCTAATTGTTATATTTACGTCACAGGTATTCACAAACCTAATAAAATGTCAGACTATTCAGAGATAAAGAAAAATTAGTTTTTTAATTCAAGTAAACATTTGATCAATCAAATTGTGCACCATTTGCTTGTATGCATTTCTGTCAACGCGTTTCCAACCAAAAATTTCCTCTTTCGTGTAGTCGCGGTATTTAGAGGATACAAAGTCTGCAAAGGTCTGACAAAATATCCGACATTTCAAATTACCCGACCTAATAGAAACACAGTTTAGATTCCCTAGTTCCATTCATGCAGCAGGAACGAAGCGAACCAAAATAATTGAGTTCTCGTTTGATCTCGAAAGAAAAGTTCCCTCATTCCACAGTGAACTTTATCCGGCTTTGATCGTAAAGTTGTGTACCTGCCATTGAATAAAGAATGGATCGAATGGATTCAAGTGGCAGCAGGAGGATCGATCGTTATAACACGATAAAGCCAGTTTTCAGTGAGAACAAGATGAATCATATAAACTGGTCCCCGATCAAGTTTCAGAACCGTTCATTTCGTTCGGGAAACTCAGAAATGTTTAATGAAACACGATAAACCATGGTTTGCCGCCATTTTGTTTTGGTTGCAATTTAACTGTAGAGTTCTAAAAAGAGGGCGCACAGTAACTTTTACCCTTTGCACTCGAAAGGCGACTCTCAGTCACCACTTATTGTTAGTTTCTTTCGGTAATTCGACTGGCGAAAGACGGCAGTAAGATTTTTGTTATTGAATTTTAAATCGTCGGCAACTGGAGTCAATCTTAATGTCGCCCCTTAATCGCCCTTCGGGTTGTCACGATAAGCTTAGTGGCGACCGAGAATCGCCTCCGCCTGTAAAGGATTAAACTGTAAAAGAAGAGCCGAAATCCGTGTTACACCGTACTCCGTGTTACGCGTCTGTAACGTGTATGTAACGTCTAAAAATAATACTGTTTAGGTGCTCTACGATTCGTTGGTTACTTCAGAGCCTTATAGCAACCTTAAAAATATTGCAAATTTCACGAAAATTAACTCGGATTTTAGTAATATTGACATCGGCGGTCACCGGTGACTCCCACGGCGTTCAACGTGTTAATAATCCCTTTCATTTTAATTAACTATTGTACCACGGTCTGTTATCAGTTGATTGGTTTCATGATAGGGATTACGAGATTTATCTCAAGATATGTTCAATGTGGAATTAGAACTGATAAGAAAAGTGGTCTGAATCGGGTGAACAAGTTAGTGTGCATCTAAATAAATAAGTTAAATGGATCAAACAACTAGAAGGAGTTAGTGGAAGGCAGTGTGTTATATTCATTAATGACATTGTAGTATTTCTTAATTGAAAATTGAAAATTGATTGCAGATTAGAAATTTAGTCGAACTAATAGTTTAATCGACGATTTACCGCGATGAGTCTAAATAATAATAAAGAATCTCGAGTACAAAGAGTTAAATCAGAATTATTCCTCTCATAATTTTTAAATTGCTATACGTATTAACTTTCGTAATAAACTCTCAAATCCATATATTTAAATTAATAATGAATATATCGCACGGAATTATTTTATTATTAAATTGTAAGAACCGCATAATGTTGTTTGTTGAAAGAACTCTCTGGTTAACAGGTTACACTTTATTAAGTTTTTATGGTATTAACTCATAATTCATTTTGAAAAAGAATGTCAAATAAAAGTCTTTCTTGAATAGCTAACATAAATGCACGCATTCTCTATCTTGCATGCTGAAAACTTAAAGGATACACAAAATTGCATAAATCGTGAATATTAAGAAGTAATGCCGAAAAAGAATATATTAACATATCGGATAAAGAATATGCATTTAAAAAGTAATTCCAGCAACTCAGTCTGGGTAACGTAAAAAATTGATTTTAAATTATAAAGCTGCAAAACTGCTGCCTCTTCTTGCGGAACAATAAAAGCCGTTCGATCGAAGCGATGCAAAGTTCAAAAGGAAAGAAAAGATGTTGTCGGACAGAGTTCAGAATGACGATGAAATGTAAATCGAAAATGAAAGGTGCGCACATAAATTCCGTATAAAAGACTTAAAGCAATGAATCGATGACGAAAAAGAGAAAAGAAGAATCATAATGGAAAGAAAAAGTGGGGCCGAACTTGAATGAGTTTGTTCGAAGGACGCGCGATGATCACCCGATTATTATTTCGCCTCTATTGGGACTTAACATCCTTGGCTCCCATCGTTCGATATTAGACGTCAAGGACGATGAAACTCCAAAACACTCGAAAAAATTGGAATGTGTAATAAAACTCAATGGAAACTGACAAATAGCTGATATTAAAGTGAACAATTCAAAGGAATATGTTAAACAGTGCCATAACCAACGGGTAAAAGGAGTTTTAAGAATAATTAATAATCATGAATTCGGGAAATGATGTCATAAAAACTTATGTCAAATTCGTATAAATGGAGTACACTTTATGTGGAATACTTCGATGGAATCGATGGAATACTTCGAATGCATTCTATTGGTTCTCGTCTTTCGAGTCTCAAAATTGCGAATTCCAGTAATAGCTCTCAACTATACTAACTATCGTGATAGAGTAAAATTAGTGGATAACGAGGTTATTAAAAGGTGGCAAGGCTGAGCACCACTGGCGAAGTAACCATTGGTCCAGAGTGCGCGCGCGCACGCAGGACGCGTATACGTGCACGTGAGACTTCTCATACGAGAACGTGTTATTCCAAGAAGCGTACAGTCGTCGGAAAAAGTGAAGGGATCTCCGGGACGACGTTGATCAGCATGGGATGCTGTTGTGTTGGCGGAGGACGAGAATCAAGCTGGTGGAAATGTGCGCATTAGCAGTCGAGCATATTCATGAAAGTTCCTTGACATCGGCTCGGGCGAATGACCAAAGGGAACCGGGGAGACCGGTGAGTACATCATCATCACAAATGCGTCATTCTGGAGTTTTCCTGAAAATTTAACTCACCACCAATCGTGCCATACAAGGTTCACTCGCCCACCCTGGGTCCATGTGTTAAGACAACTTATGGGTTGTATGGTTGTTGCATTTGTTTATGTGTTGGTATTAGCACAGAGAGGTTAGGTTAGATTTGTCATGCAGTGTACTTTCGCGTCGGACGATTTTGGGTAACGTACCGTATGTACTAATAAAGTTATCATTTTTCCCCATAAGATTCCCATAAGATGATATATCTATAAATATATATCCCGCCTGTAACACTAGTTCAATTAATGGGGGTCGCATAATTGAAGAAGTATTAAATTTAATAAAATAAGGAAGTTTATACATATTATTTGCTTCTATGGTACCATACTTTCGATTCATAGAAACCCGATTATAGGATGTCAGCTATGTAATTAGCTACCTCATTCTTCGACTGCACTTCGTAAACACAACTTAGATTCCTATTTATATTTTTATAATTGATCTTAATTGCAACTGGAGCCACATACAGGATCATATTTTAAGAGTTATTTATAGCACATTTTGAATAACATGGCTATCACATCGTTTAAAGTTATAAGGAATTAATTTTCAAGTATTCATGTTCTTTAAACAATGGATTTATCACCTTGATGGTGGACCACATTGAGCACCACTGTATTTTGTCATTTATCTGATACAAAAATTCAAACCAAACTTTCTCTCTTTATTTTTTACTATTAAAATATAATATTCGGCCCAAATACTTTATCGCAAGAATATGATAAATTTTACTGTTGTTTCTAAAAAAGTAAATATAGGAAAACTTGTGTCAATTGCGTATAAATGAAGTACACTTTGAGTAAAAGTCGATCGAATATTTCGAATGCGTTCCATTGGTTCTCGTCGTTCGAGGCTGAAATTTCCGAAGTTTCTTAAATCTTCATTAGTAAGAAGCCAAATATTCCATTTTAACGTGGAAAATACCCATGGTGTGTCTACCTATGGTAAAAGGCGAGTAAAAGGGTTGAAAGATGGGCCGACGATTCATCTTCGTAAAATTGACGTTGGTATGAGATCATTTTGATGATAAAGGGTTTTGTGGTAATATACAAAGGGAAATCTTCACAATACAGTTCCTCCTGTAGAGTCTAGGGTTTTATTATCTTCCCGATCTAGAAATGAATCATATTCTTATTATAAAAGTTTAGTTTTCTATGACGCTTTGAAATGCTCGAGTAATACTTTTCACAATGCATTTAACAATTTTCGAGCCTGAAATAGAATCTGTTAATATTCAATAACAAAATTGAACAGTTAATATTTTTCAATTTCTATTAACAGTTCTTTCACGAAAATACTATTTTATACCGTGAAATATCTTCCGAAATATAATAATACAAAGTCTATTAATTAATAATTAACAATGAATTAAATGAAAGCGATTTCTTTATTCAGAAAAGATAGCATCGGAAATTTTGATAATCAGAAATAATAACCAGAGTTGTACAATTAAAAGTAGCATAAATGCAGAACTATCGTAAAACTGCAGAGAATTAACAAAACGAGCATTAAAAATGCTTCGCATTTCCACAAATATTCACATAATATTAACATATTTATTAAGGAGTGTCAGAATATTCATGGAGAAAAGGAAAAGTATAAAACATGGATGTCAAAGCACAAGGTTGTTCCTCCTCCATACTTTGCTATATTTTCATAACACACTTAAAAATGTAATAATATTTAACTTGATTATACATGTAACATCTGTACATATAGTATATCATACTGCAAATACAATATATTATACAATGTATATTATACATCATAATTAATTTAGTAGTAGAGGCGATAATATTAATGTATAATGTATAATATAAAAACGGCTAATATATACGATCACGGGCAACTGAAAAATATAATAAATAATGTTTTCTGCAGTATACAATATAAATTCATAATTGTGTGCAATCAAGTTGCATGTTATCAAACTTGTAGTATTTAAAAAAATGTCACATGCTATAAATGAGAAACTAAAAATGCCAATGTTTTACAGTTCTTCTTCTTGTCAAGAATATTCCAACATTCCATTGTAAATATGTTAATATTCATGATAATCTGAAATATTCTTTATTCTTGAATATAGTATAAATATATGTTATGAAATGACTGTTGGGTTCTGGAAAAAAGTCCCACGGTGATTTCAGATTGCAAGAGGAGAGTCCGATATCTAATCTATCGGAGAGTCTCTCTATAATATTTAATCTGTAGAACAAATAATATGAGTTTTATAATTTATAATATTGTACGTAGCACATAACAGTAGTATATAATGTAATTTCATAATATACTACTGTTATGTAAAATCGCAATATTATTAAAACTCCAAATTGTAATATTCCCCGTTTAACATCATTCTTCTGCCATATTTATATGACTTATTTCGTTTTACTGCTCTTTAAACGTACATATAAAAACATAAAAATCTCAAAAACAAACATGGTGTACGAAATTCGAGTTGAGTTGCACAGCAAAAGGTAAATTCGAAAATATATTCGGGTTTGTATGTCCGGTTATGAGAAAGGCGAAAAGGGGCCGAGATTTTACGAGTCCAGAATTCTGAAGCGGTGTGTTTAGCCGCAAGCGAAAAAAGATACAGATAAGTCGATTCTGTTTTCCATCTAAGGGGGCACCTTGATCGTTCCTTCCTATCCGGAGAGCCAGTTCGAACGGTTCTTCCTTTTTACTTTATTTCCGTGTCCGTTACCATGAAAGAAGGATATTCATGAAAGTTTTTTATGTCGACGACCCTGCGGAACCGTAAAGGGACGCCCGAAGAAGAGACAAGGAGCCGGTTGTACGTTCGTTGGTGACGTTCTCTAAACGTGTACTCTACTCAAAGGGCCTATCATTTCTCTCGAAATGAATGTATTTGTCCTTTGATAAGCTTACAGATCTACTGCCAACTCATCTGTTTAATTTACCGTAGATTACATTTACGATTGTGAGCTTTCGACCTTGTTGGCTACCACGCTTTTTCGTATGAAAATAAGCTTTCACTGGATACCTTGTTTCTTCAACTAGATGTTCAATTATCTTCAGCTTTTATTTCCTCTATTTCTATTATTATAATATCATTATTCTTCTATTTCTTAATAAGTAAATATATATGCAGTGAGTGGAAAAAGTATTCGTACAGCAGCGGATTTTAACAAAAACCTCGCAGATCTTTGTTTCCGCATGGAACAAATTGTGAATATTTCCATAAAAAGATATGGATAAATAAAATTTCTTCTTATGAAATTAATTTCATAGGAGATTTCTAAGAATATGTACGTACCACTTGCTTCTTAAAATGTTTTAAGTAAACAAAGTTCTACTAGGTTTTTGTTAAAATTTGCTGATGTACGAATGCTATTTACAGTCACTGTATCGGTGGTAACCGTTAATTATTATTTAAATAAATTTATATGGCTGTCACAACATTGTGATTATTTAAGATTACCTAACTTTTTTAGTTTTGTTTAATTGAATTGTTCAATTAAGAATGTTTGGATGATTTACTCAAAATCCATGGAAAACGATCACGATCTTACAGCCTGAACTACAAAAGTGCATCGAAATAATGGAGAAAGATCAACATAAAGATATTAAAACGTTACTCTCTATTTACGATCTTGCAAACCTCCAGACTTTTCATATAAAATAATAAAAGCCATGGAATCTAAACAATGACAGATTCAAAAGGAATTTACAAGATATATAATGTTTTTACAACAAAGTCATAGTAAATATAGAATTCAAGTTAAAACCAGAAGGTGCAAGAAGCAAGCGTTTTTAATTCAAGTCACTCAATCTTTGTAGTAGAAACAAATCGCCACACAATTTTCTATTCACCTTATATTTTCACAGTCTGATGATAATCATTGTGATACATTCATCGTATTATTAATTCTTCTAACCCAGACCTATCCACACCTTATATTTTTACTGTTTCACAATTGTTATTGCAGTATATCGACTGCATTATTAAATTTTCTAATCCAGACCTATCCAATAGCTTTTATTTTTCTGATCTGGTAATTGTTATTGCAATATATCCAGACTATTATTAAATATTACAACCCAAACCTAGCCTACAACTTATATTTTCATAGTCTGAGAATAATTAATATTGCAAAATATGCAGCGTATTATTAACACGTTGAATACCGTGGAAGTCACGGGTGATCTACGATGTCAATATTACTAAAACTCGGATCAAATATATCGTTAATATTCGTCAAATTTTTAATATTTTTAACGTTACAATAAAGATGTAAAGTAACCAATGTATCGTATAGCGCTTAAGCAATTTTATTCTTAGACGTTATATACACGTTACGAATACGTGTCGCGTATCGTATAACACGGATTTCGGCCGGGCATTCCTTAAATTACATCTACGATGGTAAATTTTCGACCTTATAAGTTAGCATGTTCCCCACTTTCAGAAATAATCGAGCAAGAAGTGGCTGCTTGTTTATGAGATGACTTATCATCAGCGGTGTACATTAAAAACGGTTGACTATCATAATATTTCTGAATTTTAATCTCGAGTATCTTGTACGAAAACCCTCTCAGCTTCCTTGTTGTTTATGTTCATTCTTTTGAGAGGACACTACCGTTGGTGAGAAAAAAATCTGTGTGATAATCAAGACATGCTTTTACGCCTTGGTGATGTAATATATGTAATGTACCTAAGTGATAACAGCACGTGATTCTCCACTGAAATTCTAACAGCGTGCAAATTTAATAATTATCTTAAATATATTGATAACTACAATAACATATTAATGGATTAAGACATTAATAACTAAACGGAAGAAATATGCTATAATCTACGTTATTTATATTTTAATCAGTTTATATAATAAAGCTATACGGGGAATGTTTAATAATTAATGATAAGAGTGAGAACATAATTTTCTTTCGTATAAAAGATATTACACGACACTGTGACAGTGTTTTCATAACTATGATAGTAGAATTTTATAAACTTTCCATACTAAGTTAATGTCAATGCTACAGATTAATTAAAAAGTGAGGAAACACGCGGTACACTGGAGATAAGCGAAAGGATAAATAAGCTGGGAATAAATGATCTGATCTCTTATGACCCTTAAAAGAAGATTTTTTCGACGATATGGACGAGTGTGAAATTTTATTTTATTATTAATAACATCAACATGTTTACGTACTACGTACAAATAAACAATGCGATAAGCACGGGTCGTGCAAATAGGAAAATTGATAAGTAGGAGAATGCTCAGAGGCAACACAAAATAAAATAAAAGATGAAGATAAATCAGAAAGGGTTACCAGTGTGCACGAAAATTGGTGCACGTGCCAGTTCGATATGTTAACACTAAAGAAAACAAGAATACAGGAATTACGTAAATGTGAAAGCTTACGATAATCAGAATGGAACGTGGCTCGTACAAAATACAACGCGGCAAACACGGTGCCGTAAATGCTATTCAATGAATCGAGAAGTGTCGAGCGCAGAACGCGCGTCCTTAATTACCTTATCTTATTTAATTTTCATTAAAAAATATCAGAGCATACATCACGCGTCCTTTAACTTATCTTGTTTAGTTATGCGTCATTCCGGAGACACAACATAACGTAAAACCGTGAACTGCAGCTGTTTCTTTTAACAACAAACCAACGAGATAAGCGGTGCGTTTTTTTCGTTATAAAAATCGGGGCTGCAGTTAAGTACAGTTATCAGCACGTATTTGTTTAAAAATATGAAAAATAATTATCGCCGTATTTACGCGAATCCTACTACATTGTGCTTACACTTTGATTGCTAATACCGTACTATTGTTCTTGGTGCGTTTCTCTTATTTATACTCTTGTTTTTGGCAGTTTTACTTTGTGCCTTTATTGTTCTGCTAAATCTCTTGGCATGCTCGTGATAAAATTAACAATAATGGCAGTGTCTGTGTTTTGAGAACTCTCGTGAAATATTATTAACAACATATAGTTTAATAATTCTTGTAATTTTTTATATTTTATTATCATTACTTAATTAGAATTAGAGAAAATAAGAATTTTGTAATCCAAAAGTTCTGGTAATATTAAATATTGGTGCTTTATGATATAAGGTATGATATAAGGTCATTTTAATAGTTGGGAAAATTGTGTATAATACGTTATATTATATAATCCAATACAATGTATTATATGAAATATAAAGTAGTTTTAAACTTGTTAGTTAAAAGTATAATAGTTATAAGTTTAATAGGTGGCAATATAATAGTTACAAATATAATAGTTATGAGATATGCATTTCCAGAACTGCTTCTCTGTTTGCGTAGATTTTCCTAGAATGAGAGAAAAGGGGTTAAAAATAGAAGATAAGCCAATTAAAAATACCTATCATAAACGGAAAACATATTTACCGTTTCACTTGTAAATGCTGACACGATTTACGCTTTCCAGCGTAACACGTAAACAATACCGATAATAACAAATTGTTGCTGATTTTGCAACAAATGTTAAATATATTCTTTTTCAACAACGCGGGATTACTTAATTCATAAAGTTTATGAAATATCTGCATCAAAACGTAATTAAACTATGTGACGTATATTAAACTATGTTAACTTTTATATCACTGAATATTATAAGGGCGATTCACCTAAAAATGGAAGTTGAAATATTTTTGAAACTATTAATTGTATCGGAAAATGTTTCAAACAAAAGTTGAATAGTTTCGAAGGGGACATTATTTGATGTAATTAGCTTTTTTGTAGGTAGACGCGTAAAGAACATTTGTAGGTCAAGTTTGCTTCTTTAAATGGGATTATATATATATTTTAATGCACTAATCAATTCAGCTCGTGGTTCTCTATAAAAAAGTAATAAAGTTTTACAGAAAAACCATTAGTTTAGGAGATACTTTTCTTTAAATTGTGCTAAGAAACCATGAGAAAACACAACATAATATATGTATGTATAAAATATATAGATATATATTATTACATAAAGCCGTACAATAATATTATCTGCAATAAATAGATTCTAGAAAATAAATAAAATAGTTATTTCCAACTCCGAATCAGTTGTATGTTTTTCAACTCGTTTCTTTTCTGGAATGCATAATTTCCCATCAGTGAAATCACGCTTTTAATATAAATTGTTGCGCTCGAAGAAATAATTTGTGCAACAAGAAGAGGGGCACGTGATCAAACTTAAAAAGATATCGTTTCACCAATTTTTCGTGGGCCGATATTGGTACTCTGCAGTCGGGACACGGAATTTATAGGGTTTTTAAATTCACGTAGAGGATCCAAAGAGAAACTCAATCTTTCGGTTCGCGCGAATGCAATTCGGGCTGCTTAATTTGGACCACTGCCTAAACCGGTGTGTCTTTATAACTTATTTAACTTGACACTCCCCTGCATGGTAATCGCTCGATTATGTCGCGAGCCAATTGAAAAGTCGAAGGGAATTGAAAGGTGCAGTGTTATAAACAATTTAGTGTGCATCGTGGTAAAGTGAAACTTGATTTATTACACTCAGGTGTGCCGTTTGTTATCCCCTTCGTGGAATATGAAATAAATATAAAACGCGTTGTTTAATGTGTCATTAATTTAACAGTCTTCATTATTTTCACAATTGCTATTCTATAGTTGATAGTTCTTTACGTATACTTTATGCAGACCTTTTCTTTATCAAGAATATTTCTCTCGATATCAAAAATATTAATGATCTGAGAAATTCTGTTAAAAAATAGAGAGTTAATTCATAATTCCTGTTAATAATAGCATTTAAAACTCCACTGATATCAAAAAGTTTCTAACTCCACACATATTCTTTTTTTATTAGCTGACTTCGAAGATTAGTCACTGCTAATAATTGCATAAATAAATAGATAATTCGTCACCGGTGTCACGTGACTCCGAAACACGTGTTCTTGGCACGTTTGACACATATGTTGTTTGCACGTGTCTCAGGTACACGTTGCAAATGCCATGCAAACATAATCTACTCCTCTGATACTGGCAATAAATAGAATACCACGTGAATCCAGTATCAGATTATTCTATGACACATTTTATCTCGAGCTTTTCGTTTCTGAATTACTTTGTTTTCGTACACTGCAATTGGCAGATTAATACATTCGCGTTGGGACATTTTCATGTCTTTTCTTCGTACACTTTCTTGCCACGTCTTTTATAGATCCACCGGGCAATCTGCACATTGTTTTCCCTCCCCGGTTGTTTCTTCGTTTCTCGGTGAGTTTTTGCCCGATTCTCGACAAATCGTTATAGCTAAAATTACACGGACCACGTCGAGGTTTAACCGCAATAAGAGTTTAGCTCCTGTTGAAGGAATGCCGGCGCACATGGAATGGCCAACGGATCGATTCTAGATGTAACGTCTTATGATTTCCCGCAAATAAGTTATAACGAGAAACATGTAGGATACATGTAGGATACTCAGGGGTTTATATGATCAAGTAAACCTTAATGGACTACGATCAGTATTAACCGATAACGGTTGTAACGATCCTGAGTTCACTTACTTAAAATTCACACTTTTTTCAAGCGATCTTAATACAAGATGTTTGATTTACGGTAGACTTTTCTTCGGGCTACGACGGTTTAACACGTTAAATGCCGTGGGGGTCACCTGTGACCGTCGATGCTAATTACTAAAACTTAGTGAAAAATGTTACTAAAACTTGAAGTAAATATATCGCTAATATTCATAAAGTTTTAATATTTTTAATGTTACGATGAAGATGTAAAGTAACTAATGTATCGTAGAGTGCTTAACAGTTTTATTTTTGACGTTGTATACACGTTACGAATGCGTATCGCAAGGTATCGTATAACACGATTTCTGCCCGGCATTCAACGCGTTAATGAATAAAGTGTTAAATTGTTATGGAGATAAATCGATGTTGAATCGCAATTTTTTTTGCAATCTTCGTGTCATGATTATAATATGATAGTTTTGAAGTTATAATATTGGCAACTCTGTGCAATATTGAGGTTTAGTATAGTTTCTTATCCGAATATTAAAATAATATACAGTGAGTGTAAAAAGTATTCCTACAGCAACGAATTTTAAGAGAAACCTCTTAGAACTGTTCCACCGGGAAACAAATTGCGAATATTTCCATGAAAAGTATGGATAAATAATATTTTTTTTTATGAAATTCATTGCGAATATCTCAAAGAATATGTATTAATATGTTTGAATATGTCTTAAATAAAGTTCTATGAAGTTTTGTTAAATTTCTTTGCTGTGCGAATATTTTTTCCACTCACTGTACATAAAAATAAAAAGTATACATTGGAGATACAGTACTGTTTCGACTATTAATTTATTAGCCTTTATATTATAATTTGACTGAACATAATTTACTTTATTTAACGGTTTAATGAATTCGGTTTTATTTAATTTGCTTTATTATTAAATTTCTCAACAAGATAAAGTATTATATGTAAATTAAACCTTAATGGATCAAGTAACTATGCCAGTAATTAAACGATATAAAAATGATGGAAAAATATATTGAAATTAAATATATAAAAATTCAAAGTATTCGAATTCATCGATTATTAACAATTGATTGATAACATATTCAGTTTTACTACAAAAAGTAGTTCTAATTTCGAACATTAAAAGTTTTATTATTCCGCATTAAAATAGCTGACCCACCACTAAGCTGACTTGAAGTTTCTTAATTACAAACCTCGAAGAATACATAAATTATGAAAATATACAAATATCCTATATAAAACTATAATTTTTCTTGATTAGTATCCAATTAAATCAAAGTTCTTCCAATCATTTCAAAAGAAAATCTTACTCCTCAGAGATTAATTTCCATTATTTAACTGATGAGTATATAATTTATTAATTTACAATACGCATTCCACAATAGCATACAATTTAAGATCACACAAAAATGGTGTTTACAAACTCGCATGTATGTCGCAATTATTATCCGAAGTATGTTTTATTCCAAAACAAAAATGAATCATCACGTATCAGGTATAAGTTAATAAATAACAGGTATCTTTTAACAACACTCTTCGCAATATATTTACAAATTTGCAATACATTGACATGGTTGCAACATTACAATACATTTTCTTTCTCGGAGAAACCAGAAATGTATATCTAAAATATCTAGTCACCGGATTCTTTCTGACTTTCGGAGTGAACATAATTCAAGTTAATTTACAAGAATTTATGATTTTCATTTAAACGAGTGGCCGCTAAGGCTCGGTTCGCCATGCAACGTGCCACCGTGCACGGTAAATAAGTCATAACGATAAATATGAGAGATATAATGCGTTCGCCGCGGGCACCTAAGAAGAAGAAGTAAAGTTTAATGAACACTGATAGGAGAAACGTGAACAGCACTAGAATGACCATTGCTTAGAATCTCCATCTTAAATACGAGCCTCGTTTTAATATTATAAGTGATTTTAAGATTTAACTACAGATAACCCTCGCACAACGCGGTACTTATATAACGCGGTTCATAAATTGTGCTGATCCTCATATGGCACAGCATTTATATAACGCGGTTTCCAGTTTTCTTTCCGAATAGCATTTACGCACTTTGCTGTCGTTCGCCCGAGAATTCATTATTCATTGAGTTGAGTTGGATGTAGAGCTTTTATTAGGTGTTTTTATATGAAATGTTGCATTTTCCAAAAGGCTCGGTTTAATCATCCCCTACTCCTTACAATTAATTTCAGTTAATAAGTGTACATTTTTTAGTTTAATACCGCGGAATTATAAATTCTAGGTTGATTGAAATTACTTGATGGAAATGTGCTTTATTATTTACATTGAAAATTCAATTTTATTCACCATTTGCAGCAACCTCTACGCAGTGTGACCGGGGAAGTTTATATTATCCAATTTTTATGAGAAAGACGGATGATATAAACTTGCGAATGGCTGCAATATTTAGCAGATCAAGTGGAATTTTCTCGTCAAGTTCAGAGTTCAAATTTATTTCACTCTTTTCATGAATATCGCAATGCAGTTCAATATATTATTGTTTATAGAAATATGCACCATTTTGCGCAACTCTCTGACAAAGTCGAACAAGGATTTTAAGAGGCGATACTTTGATATGTCAGTATATATTTATTTAATTATGCACCACTTTATTCTACAACCTTTTTGTTTCTCCATTTTTCACGCAACTTAAAGATTCCATCCTCCCAGAACTTCTCAGGTTTTCCTCCGAAAAACTACCGAAAATCGACATGAACTTTCCGGACAACCCAATATAATGTAATAGAGTATAGTCGAGTCTCTTTTTATGCACCCCTTGTTAATGCAGTTTTGAAATCTAGAAAGTTTTAACCAAATAAAGTAATTTTTAATTTTATTTAGTTTTAACGAAATAAATTTTATACCTAATAAAGCTTTTCTCGTTCGAATTTAATATCTTTTCCTACATAAACAAAACAAAACAACTGAATGTGTGTAAGTTACCTCTTTTGTGCTGCTGGTATTTCAACACATTATTCCTTACTTTACCAAAAAATCTATAACTTATTTTGTGCGGCGTTTCATGCGAAATTCTGTGGAACGTATTTACCGCGTAAAAGGAAACTCAATTCTACATGAATATAAAACTATATTCTCATAGTTTGGACATTTTATATTTATACATTGCAAAAAGTAACGAAGAGATGGTGTCGTTGATCGCAGTGTTTTCCTCGGCGTACATGCTTTATTTCCGATGAGTGGTCCGGGAAAAACACATTCGGCATCGCCATCCCGAAAACGAGCCGGGAACTTGAATGAAAGCCAAAATCCGTGAGCCGAAATAGCTGCGGAAAGATAACATATTTTTTCTTGCGCGTGGAAGAATATGAAGTTGTGATTTGTAATTTTAGCCTTTCGTTAATATTACGACATCGAAAGAAAGATTTCGGTACTCCACGATAAACGCGTATCTCTTTCATTGAATCAAATGCTGTGAATCGTTTCTTCGCGTAGCACGTGGTCTTCCCCCACCACTTATTTTATATGTTGTCATTCACATTTCTGTCGTTATTAGCTCTTTTTCTCATCGAATCCTAAAATATTACTTTTTACTTTATGTTAGTATTCGCTTCTTGTGAGAATAGGAAACTTATGCGAATAAACGAGAGCTAATTTTCATAACGAAAGCTAATCTGCGATTAGCACTGCGCGAGTGTTATACATTCTTGAGTCTCGGGCTAATTATCTTTTCGTTCTAACTGGTTTCATTTTTCAAAACCAGTCGAACGCGCTTCACACCGGCCGCTTTGAGTTATGAATATGAATGGCCGAAGTATACGATATTTCATAAGATGTTGTAAATCAAGGAAATTAACGAGGAGCAAAACTATTGCTCTGCTCGCATTACCGAACCACTTGGCCATTCATTTTTCTGAATGCAAAGTTTCACTATTACAGAATGCCGAGTAATTTCAATTACAACGAAAGTCGTATAGTAATCAAATGATTAGATTGAATGTATATTTTTAACGATAAGATATTATATTATTAAACCAACGTATCTAGTATTCTAGGATTTAGTTATATAAATTATGATCAAAATTATGTAATCTTTTTATCATTATTGATCATTTACATTTGTGAATCATAAAAAACTACACTATACTTTAAAAACTTCTAAATGTGGAAGACACCTTGGTGCACGAAATCCAATTGAATTTACAGCATCGAAAAAAGGGATCCCCGTTTCACAGTGTAAAATAAAAAACGTTCTTTTTATCAGAATTATAGTTTTCAAAATGCAAGGTGTATCGTAACTGTAGTGCCAACCGGGTAGGTGTCCCCATACTTTGAAATAATCCTTCGTTTTCGGGAAAAATAACTTCCAATAAAAATAAAACCAATTCTAAATGGACTTATTAAAAATCTAGAATATAGAAAACTCTACTATACTCTGGCAACTTTTAAATATGGAAGACATCGTGGTGCACGAAGTCTAATTGATTTACACGATCGGGAAAAAGCTGGCCGTTTTCACAGTCTGAAGTATCAAGCGTCGTTGGTTCCTCTGTTGAGATCACTTTTCAGAAATGTCCAGCTCGTAATTGCTGCACAAACTCGCGGTCGAAAATTCAACAAAGAACAGAGAGCTTGGTCCGGTCTGCCCGGCTTCTGAAGTCATTTCCTTTTTTTCCTTTTCTACCCAAACAGAACTCTTTTACGTTACCTCACCTTCCTTTTGCGTTCGTGACTTCTCCCTAACCGAGCAGTGTTCTCAACCGTTATGGACCCTCTTCGTGGTGCTTCTTCGAGGTCAACTGCTCTCAATTTTTCTGTTTACTTTTGTTCTTGCATTGGAAATTTTATAGAAACTTCAAATTCTTACGTTAAAACTTCCATAACAATACTATTGCATTAATAATATTATAGAAATCAATCTATTACTGTTCTCTTCGAATTTATCATATAGTTATATTATTATAGGATTATTGGAAGCGAATATTATTAGGAATATCGGAAGGTAATTAATTTAGAAATGGAGAAATTTTTCGCATCGAATGTTGGAGATATGATTTTTTTTAAAAAGGGAATTATATAAGTAATAGAATTCGATGGGAATTATCTAATAGAATAATGTTTAATATGAACAAATAATAGAGTTTCATAATTTATGATAGTATTAGAATAGTACTATCATAGTATAGTATTATATTTATACAAATATGATATAATCATACATGACGGAAATTTGGGCCCCTGAATTCACTCGAATTCGATTTGCGTAGAAAAGAAATATTTATTGACAATGAAGATGACACGATATTACCACTAAAATATTACATATTAATACTACAAGCAGTATCCTGTCGATTACAAGTTACTAATTCATTCAAATAGGTTACCGATGCTTTAAACAAATAATATATCCTTCGTGAAACACGACTTTCACTTAATAAGACCTAACACTAGAACTACCGAGCTTATACTCGGTTATGCTTTCACATTTATTTATATACAAATTATGATTGCAGAATGTAAATCAATTAATGGATGTAATGATGCCCATTACATTAATAAAACGAAGGTATATACCATTTTAAACAATACGTTCTGATATATATTGAAATAATTTTATTAGAAATAGCGGATCAGTCATTTTGACTGCTGTGCTAGTTCTAGTGTTAGTGGCTCGACCACACCACAAAGCACCATAAGAAACGAAACACTACAGACATCATCGTGCGAGTTTCCAAGAAAGTCGGAGTTCAAAATTCAATGGAAATTTCCCGAAGGGAAGGGGGGGGGGGGAGTCGTGCGATGGTGGGGACGTTAAGAGTGTCCATGAAAAGCAGAATCCTTAATGACCAGAAAAAGTCTGAAGAGCGTCTCGAGGATCTGGTTCCACTCAGAGGTTGCATTTCAGAAGAGAGAAGGGAAAGTGTAGACCAAGAAAGGTAAATGAAGAACTTCGACGAGGCGTAACGGGGAAGAAAATCTGGTCCTTGATTCTGGCCGATCGTTATTTTTGGCACTAGCTTTTCCTAGTACTCCCCCCCCCCCCCCTTTTTGACAGGTCTGGATGGTTTCTGACCTGCTAAAACAAACCCCGGACCTATGTTAGTCCGTTTCTTATCCAGAACCGGGGCCTATCTTTGTCGAAAAGGAGTGGGTACCACGCAGTGTTGTCTTAGTCCCTCGCTAAGCCAACCTTCGAATGCAGCCCCGGCACTCCTTTACATTCGAAAAATATTCTATTCAATAGAAAGAGAGGATAACGCTGATAAAACACATAAAGGATTGGCGAGTTTCTGTAGTTTTCGTTCTAACGACCTTAGAGCTTGATAATTCCACGTGTAAAGGAAACGTTCAACGTGGAACGTGAATTGAATAGAATAGGTCTGAAATTTATTATTGACGTTCATTTTTGTATATAATTCGAAAAGCTTACAAAAAATTATTAAGATTTGAGATATAGTGGCTTGGATATTAAAATAATTGTAAAGCTTATTTTGTTGCCGTAATTACCGTAACTTACTTCAGAATAAATTATAGCACGTTGCTATGCTTCATTTGTTTATTCAGCCGTATTGATTTATTATTTATTAACCATTGGTTCATAAACAGGATCCCCACTCACAGAACAACAATGCAAAACAAGATCAGCCTGAAAATTCTGTACATTTCTAGTAGGATTTTTCACTTCTCTAATTAATAAATTCCATACAAATTATAGCTTATTCGATTTAATTTGTGTATCGTAAAAGGGAATCTAAGATGGCGCATTCAGAAGAATACGTTGCAAATATAACCTACAAACTCATGCGGCAAATAAAACAAGTTTGAAATAACATTGTGATAAAAGAGATTGAATTCTTGTCTCTCGATGTTTTGTCTCATTTAATATTATCAGAACGTTCGAAAATATTTGGGATCAATGTGTCGGATCTTCTGGTAAATTTCACTTGGAATCTCGAGGCGTCTTCGTGACGGCCATATTAATATCGGGCAAATCGCTGTTTGTATTTTGACATTCCATTAACGGATATGTAAACAGGTGTAAATTTAATATTGTTAGTCAATCCGCTTTCCTCAGTAAGTCGTGTCACGTATAAACCAGCGTATAAATATTATTCATTGGATAACTGAATATATACCATTCATGTCAGGGTTACATGAATATTTAGACATCGAAAGCAGTCGAATTTGTAAAAATACAACGTCCTCCATTTTGAAACTACGTAAAACATTATTGCTTTTTTCACATTCTTTCCCTTTCCGGTTTCGTAGGAAGTATTATCAGCCTCGTTTTATTTCCTTTTATTTATATCGCGATCAGCTACACAGTGCTTCAATGAATATTATAATATTGAATTATTATATAGAAACAGATTACTTTGGAGTCACTGAAGCATGTAAGTTATTCCAAAGCAGTGAAGAACAACAAATAATTCAGAACTCTTGAGAAAATAAATGAATAAATTTCTGACATTTATTCATTATCTTATCGGATCTTAAAAGTATTAGTCATTCTATGCAAGCTATTTTATTGTAGTAATTAAATGCGTGTAACTCAAAATATTTTAGTATCTTCTTTATTCGATATCCTGGCATAATGTCAGTTTTGTAAATTCGGAATTTTAATTCTACCAATGGGAATTCCATGCTGTCCATTTCTTGCTCTCTCTTATAAATGTGTTTCACGACATTCAAGAATTAGGTGTTAAACAGATTTTATTCTTTTATTCTTTATAGAAACTCGTTCTACGCACAAGTGCAATTTTATTTTAACTTTGTTTTTCATAATACGTTCGAACATGTTTTATGCATGGTCCAAGTTTTATCGTGTGCAGCACGAATATAAAGGTGATATTATAATATGAATTATAATACTTCTCGAAATACGATAAAGTTATAAAATACGTGAACAAGAATCACCAGAATAGTAGTACACATTTAGAATCATCTTACCAAGATATTTTTGTGCATCTATAAAAAGTGATTATATACATTTTGATTGTGTATGTCCACTAAATAAAGCCTGCATTAATACTGCATGAGGCAACCCAAATCGTAAACCAAAACTCTGGTTTCCACGATGATGACATTCCAGTCACGTTCCAGTCACACATAGGTGACCCTACGCGTATTATTCGACGGGTAATCGGATGTAGGAACTATTAGAAACTGGTCAAAAGACGTGTGAAAACATAGAAAACATTATAAGAGATTCATTTAACCCCCTATAGCCCAATTTCGTTCGTAATTAAAAGGAAATCGTATAACGTAAATCTAGTTAAACACGATTCTAACGAAGGTACATTTCGTGAAAATAGGAACGCAATTATTACTTAAATGCACTGAAAACGGTGACAATATTTGCGCGAACTTTTATCATCATGCATCACTGCGACGAGAAAATTAAATGAAATGAAAGATACGGATGGATGAGTATGTGACTTCACAGTTACATGGAGTGATAGAGAGTTAAATTGTTAGTTGGAGCATTGAAGGAAAGCTCATTATAGCAGCTCTACAGTTTGCTCTCAGTGACAATCTGTAAAGATATAGGAATCCGTAAAGGCTTTTACATTTTTATCGGACCCACGCTGAGAAGTAAACGCAGAGCAGACTGTCTGCACCCCAAAAAAAGAGGAATGTGGGACTAGAAACATTTTCTTTCTTCGTGTTATACCTCCTGCATGTGTAGCACTTTGTGCATGGCACGGCTTTAACGAAGATATGCTTCGACTTGTCAAAAATACTTCATAAAAAGCAACACTTCTTTGCACGTTTCTTAAACTGTATTTCTAACCACTTTATATAGTTATAATACATTTTTCAGTGCGTTTAAGTAATAATTCGTTAATATTTTCAGGTAATGTAACATCGTCGGAATCGTTTAGCTAGATTTACGTTACACGATTTACTTTTAATCACGAAGAAAATTGGACTTTAGAGGGTTAACTGTCTTTAACTCGCACAAAACATATGGTCGTTATTTTCGAATTTTCATCGAAATTGGAGTTATTCCACTTTCGAAAATAATTGTTCAGATTTTGGCACAATTGTTTTGAATAATAATAGCTTCTTCAGTATTTACATAGCTAATAATTATTTATAGCAATTATAAATTACTTATATTATTTTGAGCGATTTTGAGCGACTAGATCGTAATAGCAGTTTTTTGTGGACTTATCCTAGTATTATATTCGATCGTCGTTTACTATCAAATTATTTATGAAAATTATGTAAGTTATGTTTTACATGCTATGTACAATATTTAAGTATACTTTGGAAAATGGTCCAAATGTCAAAGTCGCCAATTTTACTCATAAATGGTCCAAATCGATTGTATATGATGCATTAACATATTCTAAGATCATTTTGGGTCAAAAGAAGTGGAATCAAAATTTGTTCTACTAAAAAAATGGGTCGACCTAAAATTGCAAAGATGTCAAAGGGTATATCTTCAAAAATGGTAAAAATTTCAATCGCTAATTTTACTGTTAAATTATCCGAATCGATGGTAAATGATGCGTAAACATGTTCTAGGACCATTTTGTGTGTCGAAACAAGGGGATCAACAATTGATTAATAATATATTCGTGCACACATTATCTTATTAGTTAATAATAATTATGAAAGGCATCCACTAGTCGATGTTGCCAACTGCAAAAATGAACAATGATACAAATTGGATACGAATGAATTTACAACTACATTTATGAGGAAATATTTATGAATATTGCTTTATTAAAGATGTTGTTCTATCTGCTTCGCCATTTACTAATTCGGTGTCAATGGTATCGTATGTATAATATATAATATACATACATGCATCAAGTTCTTTATTTCTATTCGGTATTCACATTCTACATCATCTCAATAATCCACTTTACAACAATAACACCTTCCGTATTTTTGCACTTTTAATTGCGGTTTGTTCGTTAGAAATGTATTAGGAAAGCGTGTTTCAAGGTGTCAGGAGAATTCTTATTTAAAATATGAAAGTAAGAATAGACTGTGCCCGGTGCCCACCTACTTTTGTCAGTTAGACCGATGGTAGACCGTGAAAACCATCCTAAGTCCGCAGACCTATCACTTTCCATCCTTCCACCGAAATATGAACAGACACTGGAGAACGAGATGTTTATTTAGGCCAACACTTTATCCCTAAGAATAATGTTTCTTATTTCTCGCGTTGCCTGCTTGTCTGCCTGCCTCAGAGTGCAACAATAAATAATTAGTATACTAGGAAGTCAGCATTCCTCGAATTCTCGGAGTGCGTTTATGGTAATTTTATTAACGGCGAATCAACTTGGACTTATTTTGGAATAATAAAAGAAAGAACTCCATATTCCAATATTCCAAATATGTCAGCTTAACATAACTTTTTGGGAATAGGTATACTATGTACATAAATGATAAAGGAACAAGAATGAGGAATGTCTACGTCCTTCTTACAAATATTAAATAATATTAGATATATATTAATATGAAACGATATATAGATACGATTTATAACAATATTTATCAGTCAGATTGTCCTTAATCAACATATTTATATTAATAATACCACGTGGTCCAAAGGCACGATGTCTATTCATGGTTTGGTAGATTAGATATATTAAGTTTTCGATATTTATTATATAAATGTACAGAGGTATATAAATACGACTTGCAACACAATTATCAGTCAGGTTATCCTTAATCATATTCTTATAACTAATACCACGTGATTAGAAGGCAGGTTATCTATTCGCGGGTTTGATAGAACCTGTCATTAACATCAAGTGTTATGAATCGAATGAGAACACTTGAAGGGGGAACTAAGAATAGATGAATTCTAGTCGATTGTTCCTCGTGAATGATGCACCTTACTCACTTTCCAGGGATCCTTTCTCGAGGGCACAGGTGAGCTCAAAATTTCCGTCGACAATGAGACGGAATAACGACTTTTCAAAGAGGGGTTACAATGGTTTCAATGGGGGGTTTGCCATCTAAGAGGTTCACTAAATTTTCCATAAGGACAATCGGTCCACGGTACAAAAGATAATCCAATGAACCGCGATGGATCTCCTGGTGTCATGTTTTGAGGGAGTGACGCCTGACTTTAGAATTTCCTTTTGTCGCTAACCTTGCACCCCTCCGTGAGCTTACTTTTCGAGTCCTCGAGTGCAATTTCCATGGAGTCAGGTGAATTTAACGTGCTTTCCTTTCTAACCCTCTTTCGCAATTATAATAACCCTGCTTTTCACGCTAATTTTGTGCAACGATATTGTTTGCCTGTTGAGTACTATAAAGATCATTTTTGGAATACTACAGGCTTTCCACTCGATAGTAACCATTTTGCAAATCGTACTCACCTTTTTGCAAATCAAATTCATCCTTTGCAGAAAAGTTTGATCTGCAGAAGGGTGAATTTGATATGCAATAAGATGAATTTGATCCGTAAAACGGTTTTTTTGAGGTTCGAAACCTGTACAAAGGAGTTATTTCTAACTCCGAATACATATTTTTTGCTTATTGAAGAATATTTTTCTATTACTCCTGAAACTTGGAATACTCTAACGATTCTGAAAAATACTTTTCTTATATAGCTTGAAGCATGACATTCTACAATTTCAGTAGGAAATAATCTTAATCCTAAAAAGTATTATTTCATAAATTATGAAATGTGAGCCACTATAAATATTAGGAATCACAGTTAATTTTTATTTCAAAGAAAGTAAGGTATTATTGGTTCTGCGAAGAAGTCACTCTTGATATAAGGGTAATATGGAATGTCAATATGTATATGTTATGTTGTACATGTAACATATATAATATTTATTATACAGGCATTTATTATACATTATATATCTTTGTAATGTAATTAATATTACAAAAGAATGTACACATTACATAAAAACTAAATGTTTCCCTGGTAAAGTTTGTCTTCTTTCCAGAAGTTTAAAGTACGTCTATTTGTAAATGTGCCTTGTCATATTTGAGGAAGAAAACTTAACGTATCGATATCCCTTTATCTTGTCGTCATGAAGCCGAGACCTTTTATTACCCCCTCCCCCCTGCCCCCTGCCCCCGATAGTCCCGCCGGCGATAAATGCAATTATGCACCTGTGTAGTCAACGATGACGCATAAACGTGATTAAAAAAAGTGGCTGTAGTCACGTTTTCAAGTTTCCACGGTCAAACGTGAACGATAAATTCTCATCCTTATCACACTCATCAACATTCACGTGTCTGCAATCATTGTGTGCCAGACGCAACTGAAATTCTTACTAACTTTGTTCTATTTGATAAAGTTAAAACAAGATAAATAAGTGTAGAAGGCAATTTTCACGCTTGCAAAGCACAACGTTTTTCACGTTTCCAACTGTAGTTTTTAAACAGTAACCAGCAAGTTTTTAAACAATAAACTCCCGTGTAACGCGGTTAATACGTTACGCGTTGTACGAAATCGGGTAATAGGAAATTGGAGATAACAAGCTATGCTATGCTCGACTAAAGTAAACGGGGAATCCCCGTTTGGAGTTATAAAGTGAATATGATGTGGGAAACGATTAATTTCGAGTGCAAAACCTGTACTGCATTAGAATCGAATTGCAAGGAAGACCGTTCGAAAGCTCCGGATGTTCGCAATGTCACGCAGAGTACCTGCATTGTTCTAATTACACACAAATTACGTAACATCGTGGAAATTGAAACAGCATAACATTTATACAGGAAGTATCGTCGTGTTACACCGAAGGGCAAACAAATCGCGTGACCGTGTATTTCTGATTCAATCTGACTTTACCTTTCCGTATTCCGGTCGTACGTTAATATTACACATATTCAAACGATTGTGGAACAACATAATCAAATCTAAAGTAGGCGTGTAATCAACTTAATTAATATTCTATTCTACGAGTTGATTGTGGCACGAAACATAATAATTCTCGTAAGGTTTTAGATGAAGGTTGTATACCGATTGTTCTTCGAGAGTACTTGTTGTTATTGTATTGTTCATATTTGTGTCTGTTAAATTCTTATTCGAGTGCAGATTGTAATATAACAATTATTTATAATATATCTAGTTTATTGGTATAAAATGGTATGAAATGCTTTATTGAATTATAAAATGGTAATCAGTTATTGTTTAAACTCAATCCAATTCTGTAAGGAATATTTGTAATTGTTTAGTTATGGTAATCGCTTAATATGCAGTAGTGAATATGAAACGGTATGAAATACTTCATTGATTCATAAATAGGAAATGAATAATTCTTTAAATTCAACCAAATTCTACTAGAAACATTTACAATCGTACACTTATAGTAACTGCTTGATACGAAGTAGTGAATATGAGATGGTATCAAATATTTAATTGATTTATAAATAAGTAATTAATTATTGTTTGAGTCCAACAGCATTCCATCAGAAATAGCCTTAAGCTTCTCGATAAACTTATAAACTCAGCCAATGCGCATGTATTTCGTGTGCACGTACTACATCTATTTTAGAATTTAATCTCCCAATCTCCTGAGTTTACCCTGAAGACCGATGAGACTTTCTGCATACTTGCGCTCCCGGTATTTACCTTCGAGATAGAACATATGGATGAGTTAATTTTTATTGACAACCCGCCATCTTGATGATTTCCTAGCCTCCATGTTTCGAATAACCTTAACTTTTATGCCTCTTCGCGAGTAATACTCAAATATCCAAACGCAATATTAATGTATTAATACATCTATTTTGAAGACAAGCTTGCTTTACAGCGCAAGTACCTTTATATTCCGCGACGTTGCAACATCTTTCAAGATAGAGTGTATTCCCGAGAATTATGTAAAACTGTGAACTGTGTGTACGTAGTACAATTATAATTATATTTTGTAGATATATTCTTATATCATTTAAATCCGGTGAATATAATTTCAAGAACACGCTCCATCTTGGAAGATGTTGTAACACTGCCGAATACAAAGATACAGGCGGTTAAACATTAGGTAATTATTTACGGTTGAAAAAACTATTCCGTTCGCAGGGAGTCATCAAAGTTCGAGTTTCATAATAATGCAAAACGCGAAACGGAGGGTAGAGTAAGCGTAGAAGGAAAATGTGAGACTCTTTGCCAGAGAAGTCCGTGGCATTAAAGATAACTACCGAGCAAGCCACTTCGGTCATGGTTGGTTAAGATCCTTCGAAAATGGGTGAACAGGACATGAGTCGTAGCGCCTCGTGCATGCACATATGGAAAAAGAATAGATCATAGGATATAACATACACTATCGATCACAAGTATTTGCCCACCGACATTGTTTTCAATATTCAAAATATGAGTATATTTAAATGAGTTCCATAATTCGCTACTCAAACATCAAGTATCGTTCTTTTGTAATCATTTCGGCTTCGCATTTTAATGCAAAATGCAGCGCTTTTATATTCCGCGATGTTGCAACATCTTTCAAGATGGAGGGCGTTTTCGAAAATGATGTGAAACTGTGAACTTTGTGTATGTAGTACAATTATAATACGTCTTTAATGCAGGACGATTGATGATGAAGATTTTAGAAATAATATTAATCATCCACGTGGTTTAGCTGAAATATAAGGGTGTACTTATCGGAAAGTATTTGCTCGGAAGTATTTGCTCGTCGATATTATTTTGAAATTCGACTCATACGAGTTTTAGAAAAACTATTATATTTTTATGTGTAAAAAGTATGAGTATATTGAAATGAATTTAGTAATTCATCTTCTTGGAACATTAAATATTGTGCATTCTACTTCTTAGTGGAAATACTTCAAGTAAGTGTGGGCGAATACTTATGAGACGTAGTGTATAAGATCCTTCACTTTTATCTGACGTAATCCGCTATTAAATTGCACGCATCTTTAGTAAAACTGAAAAAAACTTAAACTTACTTAAAGAGTAATTAATACATTGTCTATGAAACTATAAATTAATATACAAAATTGGTTCATATATCATTTCTAATATTGATATTAATGTGCTCATTATAAAGAACGAAAATATAACTAAGATATTTGTTATATTTTTTACGAAATAGATAAATGTGTCCTTTCAATAACAAATTTTTGCTTTTTATCGACAATCTAATTAATCAACGCGTTTATTCTCTTAACGAGCATGGCGTCTTTTGATGTTTCCATGAGGTCTTTTAAAACTG
Source organism: Nysson spinosus (assembly GCA_910591585.2). Lineage (NCBI taxonomy): Eukaryota > Metazoa > Arthropoda > Insecta > Hymenoptera > Crabronidae > Nysson > Nysson spinosus. The sequence goes on from OU342841.1 coordinate 1,487,243, forward strand.
CATGCGCTAAGTAGAAAATTATTCTCATTAACGAGTAATTAACTTAATATCAAGCGAGTGGATAATCATAGAGCGAAAGTATGCTCATACACATTTATTATTTATTGTTTTCCAATATTATCTTGTAAAGTGATATAATGCTATCGATGCAGAAGATTATCTGAGGCATTGATTACGCTCGAGTACGTTGTAAATTCCGATTACATCGACATTGATCTTCATTCTATAATAATTAGATTATAACACTAATTACACAGCGTGCAATTTACATATCTATTAAAATTCAATTACTCCAGTTTTCATTTAAATTAATACCGCGATAATCGAGTCTCAATTAATGAAAGACGTTGCAAATAGAATACGAACTACAAACAATTAGAATCAAAATACCTATTCGTAAAATAAATATAATTCTTAATTATGCAATTATTTCTTACGTTGTAAATTCTTATATTATATAAATTATTCTTATGAAGATCCTGTATTAAGTAAATATGTTCACGTTATATATTATACAATTATATCGTTTATTGTGTATATATTATAAATAGAGTATCATAACACATTGGGCACTCTTTTCTATAACAAAAATAGTTAAAAAAGCGGCAACATAAGAAATAAACGAGTTAATTTAAAATAAAAGTTGTTTTAAATAAATGCCAGAGTGAAAGAATGAAGTCGAAATAGCTGTAAGTTTCTCTGACGCTGCGCATGAATCTCGCAATTAGGATTTGCAGTGCGCAGCGCTGTGCAGTGGCATATAAAACGACACTAAACTTGCACTCTAAAGTGCATCGGCGTTGTTCTTGTTGATCGTTACATGCCTGCATAAACATGGCCAGGTATCCTGGAACTTTAACGACTCCGAACGAGCCGGGGAAACGGTAAGAAGCGGAAAGATTACCGCGACGCATCGCTCCTCTTGATTCTTTAATTTCACGTTTATCGGCCATTGTGATGATTCCGGCCACGCGTTGAAAGAAATCCCAAGATGACCGCTCGTGTTCTGAATTATTCTTTCTCCTTGATGCTTTTCAGTCGTTCTTTGAAAAAGACTAACGGCGATGCAATTATAGGATATATTTACAACATAGGTAATTAGATATTTATTAACGCTTTGCACTCGAAAAATATTTCGATTATAAACGAGAACTTATTCTAAAATGTTTTGTGATACCGATTAACAAATTATAAACCGGCCTTTTTCTATGGCAATCAAGGAATGAATCTTATAATATAAATCTTACGTGTTTATTTCGTTAATTCCATTTCTGTGACAAATCGAAGACTTGAATTTAGAATGAATTGCAGTGAACGCACTCCGCCGCGGAATTTTGCTATATAAAGTTATGTTGAAAAAACGCTATAAAAACCAATAACGATCAAAACGCACTCAAATAATTTGAGGCCGGCGTGTAACAACGTATCTAGACTCAAATATGAGTTATTCGAGTTCTGGTAAGGAATCCTAAAGACTCACATATGCGTCATCCGATGCGAATGTGTTAATACATTATTTTCCTCCTATTAATAGAAGTCGTGCATTTGATAAAAATATTTGATTTGTATTTTAAAAGTCTAACTAAGCGTAAGGGCTTACGTTCGTGCTACTAGTGACAGTGAACGTGTAAGGGGAGCCGGATGTGATAAGGAGTTATCATTCGGGGGCACCTACGACAGGCTCACACAGACGCCCTTTATCGCCCCTTAACCCGATATATCTCCTGCCTCAACGATATGTCAAGAAAAGTCTCAAATGCACGCTGCAAGAAAAATAAAACTACTCGGAACATGCTACTGTTTCAGCGTATGAAAATAATCTTCATTCATTAACTCACTTCGGTTTAAAATACCGTCAGTTCGGTTCAAAGATTGTCGCTCCCATTAGTAGCCATTAATATTCATCTGGATACGTAGTCATGTAAATATTTAGTTGGATATTTTTAATATCAAAGTGGTAAAGATTATTTAAAAGAACGATCGTATGAAATTCAAAAATATATAACTATATACATATATATATAAGAAGAAAAGGAAGATATAGATTTTTGAAAGTCGTTTATAGAATTATACGTTCTTGGACATTTAATATAAAAAATATTTATATGAATCTCTACAATCAGACATATTTCGTACATTGCAGTATATTTAGTTGTAAACAATATATTTTTCATAAATTTATAGTTATACTTATGTATTTATTAATATACAAATTACAGCTGGAAGGTGTAAATCAGTTAACGTATATTGTCCCATAAGTTTCTGTCGAAATCTGCACGTGCATCCTTATTAGGTAAACATCCGCGATTGTTTCGTCATGTTGGCGAGCTTTCGTGACGTCGCGTTAGGATTGTTTCTTGTTTCTTATGGCGTAGTTTGTGTGTGTCGTACAAAGCTCTTCATTGTTTTCGTGTGTGCGTTTAAAACGGATAACCAAAGGAAACATTTTGGGTGTGGGACGTTGCATTGCTTCGAGGATGGCATCGGAGTTGCAAAAGCTGTAAGTAATATTTTCGGTGTTTAATAATCGTGTGACAATGCCGTAACCGGGCAAACCACTCCGTACCTGGTTCGGAAGATTCGTTAAACAATTCCTCGCGTCAAAAAACATTTGATTTGTCGAAAGAAATAAAGAGTCACTTCCTGTAATACATACGTTGCCGGTACATCAAAAACCTTTTTGAAAAAGCGCATCGCTTCCGGAGAGGTGAAAGAAGGTTATCGAACACAACAAAACTCGTATTCTTCGATAATATTTCACCATTTTAATACATTCCACCATTATTCCTTTGTAAAATAAACGAAAGAAGCTTGTGGGACAACCTAATACTTAAAAATACGCGTTATATACATCGAATAAAAGTATATAAAATCTCAACAATGCGTCGTTGTTCATTCAAATAATTTTATTAAAAATTATTCACCAGCCATTTTGACTGCTTTGATAGTTCTAGTGTTAATGTGTTATCAAAGTGAATTTAATACACTTTAATACGTTATGCATGGATATATTTGCATTGTAATAATATTAACACGTGAATTACAATGCTATTGAACTAATTAATAGATTTATTTTCTCTGACGAATATGGCTTCCCCATTTCGTGAATTTCACAATTGGGAAAGAGAGAAATCTAATTATTTTACAAAAACTTATGCGTTGAGGGCTTAGCTAATTCCGTTCAAAAAAGGACAAAAATAGAAACCCAGGAAATAGTAGAAAGTTATGATTGCATTATCTAACGCAAAGTCTACTTTATTATCTGATTATGATTCGTGCCGTTAACTATCAATTATTATATCACGAAAAATAGTATAATTCAACGAATAAATCATTTCTTTGGATCATAATAATCTCTTTGGATCACTAAACTTCCTTTTTAGTGGTTTTAATTGTAGCGGAAGTTCATAAAAAAATTCAAAGTGCAGCAACAATCGATCGTTAAATTCTTTTATTACCATTCACTAGCAAATAAAATACAAGTATAGTTATTTTAATGTTATAACGTCATACATAGAATCTTCATTTACAACCGTTTGAATATCTGGAATTTATACCAATGTTGGATTTTACTTATTATTACTTCTTCTATTATTTAGTTACGATCATTTGAATGCCTCAATTTTAAACAAAGTTTAGGTTTCGCTAAATTTAAGGGAAACCCGTAAGGAAAATTGGGCCTATTTGCGTATGATAAGCGACGTCTCGAGTTTACCCACATTTTCATATATAATTATGTTATGCAAATGGATGAAATTGGTTTCATGGACTTTTGGGGAAATTACTAGCGAAAATTAAGTTATGTAAATGGGCAACATTGGTTTCACTGATTTCGAGGGAAATCTGTAGGGAAAATAACTTTTATAATATACAATAGTTTCTATAATCTATTGGATTGTTCAGAAAGTTCATACCAATTTTCAATATGCAACTTTTCTGCGAAAAACTTGAGAAGTTCTGTGAGAATGAAATCTTCAAGTTGCGTAAAAACTGGAGAAACGTTGTGAAACAAAACGCTGCATACATAATTGAATAAATATATACTAACATATAAAAATATTGCCCTCGAATTTTCCTTAAAAATCGGCATAAACTTTCCCGGCAACCCAATATTATATTATATTTATATTAACGATCGTTATCAGCTGTTTATATACTTCAATTTGATAATACTAGATAGAACCTAGATTTAGATCTACATATATTTTCATTATATCTGAATTCAACCAATTAGAGATCGAATTTCTACGTTCCTTATAATTAAAAATGACGAGCAATATATTAACAATCTACATACTAATAATGACATACAATGAAAAATCTGCCAATTTATGGATGGCAAGGGTCGTTTACAGAGAAATCCGCGCGATACCACGCTTGGATATCTTTTGTTTTTTGCGCCGGAAAAGTATTTTCGTTCTGCGATCTGCTTTGTTGCTCCCCGTGTTAAAATATCTTTGCACGTTAGAAAGTGTTTGCGGCCGGTGGATATTTTAGGACATGAAAACGTTTCCACGGTGAGGAGAGGTCAACGAAGTCGCACCATAAAAGAGGGAACTGCGAGCGATAAAAACTTCGTAATGTACATCGCGCGTTGGCTCTTTCGGATGCGATAATAAACGGCACGCAAAAATACACCGCTCTACGTACCTTTTTTTCTAGCTGACTCTCTTTAATTTAATAAACCTCTTTCTACCGTTGGATTCCAGAAAGAAAGCACTCGAAATGTAGACTGGAGTTCTGAAAAGAAGCCACGCACCCTTTAAGTATTATGTGGAATCTCGATCTCATGTTGGTTATGTATCTTGTATATTATGTATTTCATATTATATAGCTTACTTATTAAATATCGTATATTATATAAGTGCGCTGTCAGGTTATTGTTTTTATTAATTAGATCTAGATATTAATTAACTGAGATTTTAATATGTATATGCTTCTTATATTTTTCGAGAGGTCCTGGAATATTTTAGATGCGAACATTGAAAATGAGACATAGGCTCATCTAGATAATCCACAATATAAATACATAAACTGCTACATTTTTATTCCACTTTGAAGGAAATGATAAAGAAATAGTAATCCATTGTTATCTTACTTTGGAATAGTTCTTGTATTGCACCTTTTTACACCGCATAAAAAGAGACTCGAGTGTATTACAAAAGATACACGTTACCTTGTAGTAGTACTATATAGTACTTTGGTATTCTAGTAACAAATTGTCTATTGATTTCAATAAGGTCACAAAATGGTCACGACGTTTCTGGCAAATATTTAATGAGAACATTATATTGATTGCTTCGTATGCTTCCAAAACAATCAATAGTGTACGATTACGAAGTTTAAATTCCATGAAACAGGTAAACCTAAGATTCCGAAGAGGAAGATTTCGTATCCGGTGAGTCCAATATCTCGTATCGTGCACGGAATTTACTTGGTACAAGCCAGATTTCAAAGGGCGAGGATCTTTATCAGTGGCGTCCTATTATCGCGATTTAAGTGTTTACCCTGAAAGATACAATGCCTTCGAAAAAAAACCTCCGAGCTTAACCACTCCAACATTTTCAGATAACTCGCTATTACATGCTTATCGTACAAAGTATCATTCCGAGTTTATTAAAGTCATGAAAATACGGTTATATAATTGTCGAAGACAAATACAAAGAATAATATTCATATTTACAGTGCGACATGTTGGTTTTGATGACATAATGTTGGTAGTATATCAGTTAGTAGACTAAGTAGTATACCACAGTATCGGAAGCCATTTTGAAAAATATACATCTTGAAATCAATTTGGTTTCAATTATATTTTAGTGAAAAAATTAACGTATTCGCTAGGATGAAAGTATTAATAAATAATATAAACCGTCATAGCGTGATGATGTAATAACAATAACAGGTGTTAATTTTCTTGAAAGCGATGTAAGTCCAGTTTTTCATATTTCGAGATATTTAAGGTATCCACTCAATTCACTTTCTCATTTATCAGAAAGGACATTCGAAGTGAAGTTACAAAACAAGTCATCGATGATTTTATTGCTTCGAAGATCATCTGGCAATATCGGTATTCAAATTTCGAAAATATGAATAGAAATGAGTGGTAATAAGAGGTATTATGCCATCGATAAAATTTCGTTCTTTTAATTGACTGCGTGATAAAACAGTGATTAGATAGATGGATAATAATGGTTATTTATACTGATTAATTATCGTACACCGAAAGTGATTACAAGAATAATTTATCCCTCGCGATGTTATTTATAGTACAAGTCAGAACCTTTTTACACAAATTTAAAAATGAAACAGTAATTCTTTTAACAGTGGAAGTAGAGACAATATATATTCAGCTATGTTTGTACAATCTCGTTTAAAAATGAGGATGGATGAAAAAAATAAATTAATCGATTTAATTACGTCCATTATGCAACTTGTGCTGCCAAAAATTCTCAGAAAATAGAATTATAAAATATATAGAATCTTATAAAGGGTCTAGCCGGTTAAGGGGGGCCAAAAGTGCCCCTAAACCAAATTGGACTTGCGATGGGTCATTCGATAGCTAATGAAAAAAAAACAATCTGTGCCAAGTTTCAACTTTGTATCTCGACTGGGGGGGTAGTAAAGGGCAAAAAACGAAAAATCACGTTTTTGTTCAATTTCTTCCAACTGAGTGTATGAAAAATTTTGAAAAAAATTAGTGGCACGTCAGTTAGCGATACACATATTATAGAATTTTTTCAGATTTTTATGTTGCAAATCCAAGCTGTGAAAAATAAAAAACCCCCAAAAATGCCGAAAAATGCCGATTTGGTATTGAAGGAGTTGCAGAACTATAATTATATAATTTGGGTAAGTGGGTATATGTGATAGTATTGCTCTCAATTTTTTTTAGATTTTTTGATTAGGTGCGCCGTAGTTAAAAAAATTAAAAACCGGGTTTTTCGGCGTTTTTTGCGTGTCAGATTGACTTATAGGTCGAACTTTCGTATTATTCTCTATTAAATAAGTGTTTGTGCAGTAATCAATGTTTTTGCATCCGGCAAAGCAATATAGGAATTAAGGAAACTAAATAAATAGAGAAAATTGGAATTACTGTGCTATTAGAGCCTAGAGCGTAGCGAGTATTTTCAAGTGGTTCGGTGGTCCCGTGGCAAAGCGTCACGCTGTTGAAACGCTGCGGACTTTTTTTGTAGGTTCGCATCCCACTTAGGTTAATTTTTTTTTGCATTTCATTTTCAGAATTTTTAACTATGTAACAACCGAACTAGTTTAAACATAGTTTAAGCATATTTTTTAAATATCTTATATTTAAAGATAATCATGCGCTCCAAAGTCATATTTACGTATAGTACAGATTAAAATATTTCAAAAATATGCTTAAACTACTTGTAAACAGATATTGATATAGTTCGGTTGTTATATAGTTAAAAGTTAAGAAAATTAAATGCAAAAAAAAATTAACCTAAGTGGGATGCGAACCTACAAAAAAAGTCCGCAGCGTTTCAACAGCGTGACGCTTTGCCACGGGACCACCGAACCACTTGAAAATACTCGCTACGCTCTAGGCTCTAATAGCACAGTAATTCCAATTTTCTCTATTTATTTAGTTTCCTTAATTCCTATATTGCTTTGCCGGATGCAAAAACATTGATTACTGCACAAACACTTATTTAATAGAGAATAATACGAAAGTTCGACCTATAAGTCAATCTGACACGCAAAAAACGCCGAAAAACCCGGTTTTTAATTTTTTTAACTACGGCGCACCTAATCAAAAAATCTAAAAAAAATTGAGAGCAATACTATCACATATACCCACTTACCCAAATTATATAATTATAGTTCTGCAACTCCTTCAATACCAAATCGGCATTTTTCGGCATTTTTGGGGGTTTTTTATTTTTCACAGCTTGGATTTGCAACATAAAAATCTGAAAAAATTCTATAATATGTGTATCGCTAACTGACGTGCCACTAATTTTTTTCAAAATTTTTCATACACTCAGTTGGAAGAAATTGAACAAAAACGTGATTTTTCGTTTTTTGCCCTTTACTACCCCCCCAGTCGAGATACAAAGTTGAAACTTGGCACAGATTGTTTTTTTTTCATTAGCTATCGAATGACCCATCGCAAGTCCAATTTGGTTTAGGGGCACTTTTGACTACCTTAACCGGCTAGACCCTTTGAAACTTTTTATGAAGTTCCGCCTACCCGCCATTTTTATGGCTTCTGCAGTTCCAGTGTTAACGTGATTGAAATTAGGACCATGAAACTATGATACTACATTTCAAGGCGCGAATAATTAGCGTCCCAATTGTAAGAACTAATTAATCCAAAGGCGTAGAACAAAGTGGACACCCGTTAGGTATTGTTCCACGCTTCTTTTTGGAAATAATTTGAGCGTGTCGCTTAGATCTCCATTCTTTTTTTTTGGTGGCCGATCTGCGACACGAGATTCGTCGTGAATCCTGGAGATACGATTTAATTCGGCGTATACGTCATTAAGGAGTTAATTAATGGAAGATCTTTGGCTCGGAGCGGGCAACAGGTCCGTAGACTTGGCAACCGCGCCATCCGTTAAAATGTAAACAACTCAGCATGGTACAGCCAAGAAAGAAAGTCGAAAGGTTGCATGATACACTCAACCGTAAAAGTTTCGAAGATCGAACGATATTATCTTTAATTAAATCTCGATAGAAAGAGAGCACCACGATGGACCGCGGTTGATTAACAATTTCACCACGCCTTCCCCTTTCGATTTTTTTTCTTCTTTACCCTCCACACGAAAATCAGACGTCGTACTGGGACTTTTTACCAGCGCATTTTTGAATCGTGACTTTGAATAACATCTTTATTTTATAGCAAAACTATTCATGACGCAAAGTACATGTTAAAATATTTAAACACTATTTAAATGCTAGAATATTAATAGGTTCGAAGTATAACGAATTCCGGGTCTCTTCTTCCAAATTGACCTTGCGAGATTCACAACATTCACTGACTTAACGAATCTAATGAATTTGTGAAAGTTAATGCGGATATTCAGTTTTGGCTAATTGCGGGAATTCAGGCGAATATAGCTATTTGAGCATCGCAGATGTTGGATGAATTAATGATGTATTGTGTATTAAAATGAATAATAAATTTCAAACTTAGGAATAGCTTCAAGTTAGGTTCTCAAAATTGGGAATAGCCAATTAGTAAATATAAAGTAATTTTTTATTGTTTTTAGAGATACATAAAATATTAAGACATTTTGAGTTCAAGACCTATGGGTTTCTAAAAGTTTTCGGCATAAACGTCACGAAATAAAGTAATTTAGTATCGAACTCTAGAATGACCTAAGAAGTCTATTCCCTTTTCCCAAAAATCCTCGAAAGTACAGGGTACTTAAGAATTCTTTGACACACTGCTTCTAACAACTTCCGCCCGAAAATGTTTCGAGATAATCTCGGCCACCGCATAAGAAGTACTTCGAAACACTCCAAATCTTAATTCGGTATTCTTTGAGGTACTTTAAAACGTTCTTCCGCAGAAGGACAAATTTCTATTTCAGGCGTCTCAAAGTAAACCAGTTTTGAAGTGGCTCCACCGTGAATTTCAATTAGTCGAAAACAAAGTGATTTCGAAACGTACTTTTGTCAAAATTACTTCATTTACTTTTCTATACTGCTCTTACTTTAATTAAATCTGCAGACTACAATAAGACATGAATATAAAAATTATGAAGAAAGGGAGAAAGTAGTCTCAATTGAAAACGAATTGAGTGTATACTTTAAATATCTCCAAATATGAAAAATTGGACTTATCTCACTATTATACTGAATATTATTATACTAATAATATTTATATTTTTTATTATTCAACCTTAAGGCTGATTTTCACGGCACAGTTCTCATGAAAACTGCAAAAAGCATTACCAAATTTCGGAATATTCCTGACAAAACAGAGTCTACGTTATTTTCTTAGCATAAAGTTGTAAAATGATGAGAAAGGGAAAATATTTTGGATAATATCATACTGAATATTATTATACTACTCATAGTTACATAGTCGAGTTTCACAGCGCAGTTCTCTCACGGAAAATAAAATAAGCGTAACCAAATTTCGGAATATTCGTGACAAAATGAAGTGCACGGTTTTTGATTAGCACGAAGCTGTAAAATTCCTCGACGGAGCTGTGGCTCTCTGGATGTTTTCGTCGAACGATTCCGTGTGTTTATACGGGGCGTCTCGCGAAAGAGGAGGGCGTACAATAATAAACGCGGGGATTTTGGGCAGCCCTGCCAGCGAAAAGAGAAGCCGACGAAGAAAGAAAGGAAAGGAAGAAAGAAAGAAAGAATGACGAGGCGCGGCGCGGCGCGGCGAGGCGAGGCGAGATTGTTCCCCTTGGCAAGGGGGTCGGGGTACGAGGGGAGGAGAGTGGAAGAGCAGGTCCTTAGATCCCTTGAAAAATGAATCTCCCACAGGTTCAGGGCCATTCCGAACCGACCGAACCGACCGAACCGACCGAACGACCAAAAACCATCCCTAACCTGCGTCAAAACTTGATGGGGGCGAATTTTGGTTTCGTAAATGGATACCTTCCACGATACCGATCTAAGAAATATGACATATCTCTTTTAACGTATCTCCATGGAATATAAGCCGATGGCGACCTTAAAACCAGGATTCCCCGTAAAGTCGATTTCTGAACCTTTTGACCGTTTTTAGTTCTTTCGTTGCAATCTGATAACCACTTAATATGTTCTAGTATCTTATTTCTGGAACTAGTTATATTCTAGTATTATCTTGCTATTATTCTTTGCAGTTTTACAAATATTTCAAGTACTTAGCATCAAGACACGCTAAAAAGTTGAATAGATTTAAATAATGATATGATTATTCCCAATCTTTTAATACATTTCAGCAAAAACTTAAACTTATTGTTAGTTAAGCTACATTTGATACATAAAACATTAGTTTTAACGTTAAACGTGAATCTCCATCTGGACATTTTATTTAAGGAAATGAATATTCTTTAAAGTGTCAGAATAATGGAAAACATTTTCAAAGACAAATTTTTCTGAGGGTTTTGAAAATTCTGTCGGTTGTGAACAATTTATTGACGATAAGTGAATTGATTTATGGCATTCGTTAAATCCTTCTGATAATGTTCCATTATAATTCTAATTACGTTTCCCACGAGACGAGTATGATTTTAATGGGAGAACGAGTTTTCCATTAAGAAACCGAGGAAAATTGAAACGCTGATTGGATATCGTGAGAGATAAGCATTGCGATTTATGTTGACGATTGAATGCAAATCAACGCCACTCGCTGTGAAGGAGATATTATATCCTTCACTGGATTTGGACATTTTCTATCGTTTATGGGATGCCAATCGAACGCTCCTAGAATTATCAAACTTTTGAGGATGTTGAATTACTGAGAAGAAACGAGTTTTTCGTGACACACATACCGCCGTGTGATGTAAGCCTGTAAGTGCAACGATGAAGCAATTCCACAAAGCTACGAGCCAGTTTTGGAATTTCGCGATTTAATCCGCCATTCATATCGCATTTCGGCGCAAAGATTTGAATGGAATTCAATATCTCTTTCTAACAAATCGCCGCATAAACCATAATTATTATTTAGACTAATTGAATCTCCTACGCCGGAAGTGATTACAAATATCAGTTAACAGATGCAATCTAATTCATAAGACTCAAAATCAGCATTCAACTTTGGAAATTAAAGATGTAATCATTTCTCTACGAAGTAATTTCGAGGACACTTCAAAGACAAATATATACTCCATTTCAATTGCTTTTACTAAATTTAACCCATTTCTAATATTTGAATTAAAATTGTTCCATAAAACTGGAAAGTTGTGCCGAAAGTTCTGGCATTCTTTTCTTCGAAAGCGTAGATTATTTGATAAATTCCACGCGAAAGAAAAAGTAATCAATTTAACCTTGTTTTCAACCCACGTTCCAATACTTCTTACAAAACGCAAGGAGTAATTTAATGGGGTGAATCGACGAGGGAAATCCATTATCGTCCATGGGACTTCATGGTTCTACACGGGGCCTTATGGTAGGAAGCATGGTGGGGGGAACACGGATACTTCTGTGCCCCTTACTTCTCCGTACCCCTTATCGTAAACGTTTATTCTTAACAGCTTCTCCTTATACCTTAATTTATTTATAAACTGTAAAATAGTCAGAAATTATACCTTAGTTATTATCGAGCTTTAGAATGCGAGTAAATTTTCATGTTTAATAAATCAGTAAGTAAATCAAACGAAAGGGTGCAGTTTTAAAGGCGAAATCAAATAAAATGACAAAGCGGTAAAATGTACGTTGAAAATGTTCAATGAATATTCTTCAATGATAGAACGAGAAGTTATTAAAAAGCCGGCATTATGGGCTCAATAAGTGGAAACCCAACCTACCGTGACCAACGAGATATCACGATATTCGACAGAGATTTCGTAATCCTCTATTTTAACTCACGAATATCTGAACTCACGATTCCACACGAAAGTAAGTCACGTATTCCTGGAGTTTTTGCGTACGTTTTACGCGTCGCTGAGCCAACCACTATAGTTCTCTGTTTCGTTGACCCAGGTCAGTAATTGTCGTGGTGGCTAGGAAATGTATCGCTATCGTGCGTTGTGAGCCAACTCTGGTTCTGCTACTATATTTATTAGCGATAGTGTAATTAGATATCTACTTATTCGATCAAATAATAAACAGGGTTTTAATGAGTCGTGTATTTTGAAAGTGGCCTAAGTCCATTTAAAAAAAATTAAGTTGACTTTTAAAACGTTACACAGTAACTTTGTGTAACTATTATGAAGTTAAAACAGATTTTTTTAAACTGGACTTAGGCCACTTTCAAAATAAATGACACAAATAGTCGACCAAAATATTTACGTTTAATTGGAAATTATGAAAATGACTTGTTATGGAACTTTTAATATTGTCAAAGACGATGGATATAATTTATTTATTCTTAAATATACAATGAGGGCTACAGTTAATAACGACTCGAATATTCTAAACTCTATATCCACATTCCATTTCCATCAAAATGTATATATCAACAGTTTTTGATCGTTAAGATCACTTTTCCTTATATACTACACTTTGGAATTAAACTCTTCAAGGAGAAAAATCTCTTCAAGGTCCAGAATTTAGTCGAATACAATAAAACTCAGTTTGACAATAAATTGACCAGAATTTACATAACGCAGAAAATACAATTTCAGGAAATTCAAATCTTACAGACCACGAAATTCGATAGAAAGAAATCTAAATTTCTCAAAATCCAAAATCTAATCGATTACAATGAAGCTCACTTGGACAATAAATTGATTAGAATTTACATAACGCAGATAATACAATCTCATGACATTCAAATCTTACAGATCACGAAATTCGTTAAAAAGAAATCTAAATATCTTGAAGAAGTGAATAAAATAAAATTTCTCAAAGACTAAAATTTGATCGAATACAATAAAGCTGACTGTAGTTGCACGTAGAAGCTAATTTCCACCGCTACGATTACCAACCTAGGTCAACGTAACTAGAAGGGAGTGAGGCCAGAAGGTGACTTGACGATACGTTTACGTGGATTTCCTACGTAACTATAATACTGGCATTAACCGTGTAATCGTGAACGCGGCTCGTTACCGTAAAGATTAACTTAGGTTTCCTTATAATTCTCTAATAATCACCGTTATTTAGAAAACGATCCGGCCAAAGTACTTTCTAACTGATATTAATTCCCTGAATGTTGAAATAATGTTGTTTTTGAGGAAAGCGTAATTGTAATTCCAAGAATGTGCATTACTGAAAGTCGAACGAACTTACATGTTATTATATAGTAAAGTTATTTTATAAGACACTTTATTACACTGTAATCTACGTTAGAACTTTGTAATTATTATTATATATGCTTTATGATTTGTAGATTGCGTTGCTATCCATTTTGTTCATTTTTGGACGCCATTATAAGTTATTTCGTCCAATATTTGTAAACTACGGGGCAATAGATTTACTATGTCCAAATAATTTGGGTCGCCATTTTGCAGCAACCTCCCCGCGGTGCGACCTGGGAAGTTTATTTCGTCCGATTTTCCAAGCGGAAATTGGATGATATAAACTTGCGAATGGCTGCCATAATATTGATATTATTCAAATTTCCTATCTTTAATAAATCTTTATTGTTATACTGTTGTAGAAACCTAATATAGAAAACCTCGTTTAATATAAAATAACTGAGTTTCTCACGGTGATTACTTTATAAGTAACTGACTGAGCTATAAAGATATAGAATTTTATAAAATATTCGTAACATTTGAAATCTAGAATTTTAGTGTCGGATATTTTAAGAAATGTATTCTGAATATCATTTATTAACAATCAACGAATTCCACTTATGGATATAAATAGCTTCGTAAATTGAAAACACTTTCATTGAAGATTAATCGTTCGCATTCGAAATGATTTTAAGTGACCAATTAAGAGCGTCCAACTTAAGAATTAATAGGTCATACTTGATTAATATTGTATCTCTTTTATTTGACCTTAGCGGCACGATTTCAACATCGTTTATATACGTCATCCAATGATAAGGCAATGATACGTTTGCAGTTTCCTAGTTTCCACTTGCCTTTTATTTTTAATCATCGTTTATACTATACTATATTTAATAAGTTGTAGTGAAACGAACCAAACTTGTCATACTACGGAAAATATATTTTCGGAAGATACAAAAGTTTCGAATCAAAATTGTACATCTATTTTAACACCGAACTTCCCAGCTCAATAAACGTTATCGAAATAGGATCACAATATTCGCAACGCTGTTTTGAGAATGCTGTTATATTAAATATCTAATATTGATTTATGTCAACAGCAAAATCTATTTCCATAAAACTTTAAATGTTAAGAATTCACCATCAAAAGAATTTTCTTTTTCCCTCGGATTTCTTCTCTATTTCTGAAACCGAGATTTTGAAAAATCTGATGTGGCAACACTTTACATGGTAGCCCAATCCCAAACAGAGTTACAAGTTTACTGTAAACTCTTCAAGTCCTCAACGAAATATAGTTTTTGACAGTAGCTGTACGACTCCTATCGCTCTGTTATTGCAGCGAAATTGATATAACCCAGCACATAGTGTCACACACACATACACACACATAGCACACATCAGCCAATGAACAGAGTGCCACCGATGTCAGGCTCAATATCGAGAGTAAAGAACGAAGTAAGTAAGCACCAACATGAGGAAGAAAGAAAGAGACGAAGTAAGAACATAACCTCTTCGAAGGTTGCTATCTAAAGCGAGACAGGAAACTCTTCCCTGGGTAGGAGAAAGAAACAAGCTTTGGGATAAGTTAAGAAAAGAAAGAAGGGCCCCACTGAGTGGATATGAATAAGAAAGAGAGAGGGGGCCCCTCGAAGTTTCAAAGAGCGAGTCAAATAAAAATTATGAAGCAGGAACGAGAAAGAAGGATACACGGAGGTCCCTTGATGACTCTGGGAAGACAGAGATAAAGGGTCTTACTCTGGAAGAGTGAAAGAGTGGGATGAAGAAAGCGACGAAGATGGAGGGTATCCGAAGGCTAAAGGAGGTTGAAGGATCAGAGAAAGAGAGACGAAGGAAGGGAGACGAAAGTCAGTGATGGAAGGACAAAGAAGGGATTCGGAGTGAAACAGAGTTTGAGGTTGGTAAGATGGGGGGACTGAAAGAGCGACGTCGAAAAAGAAGGAGGAAAAGGAAGTGACTAATTGAAGGAGAGAAGGAAAACTAGTGGTGAGATAAAGAGAGAGGGACTTTGGGAGAACGTTCGATAAAGTAAGAGGAGAAAAGAAAGTGCCTTCGAACCTCGAGACATCTTGGGGAAGATTTTTTATCCCCTCAAGGTCAGAGCTTCAATATGGCCGCTGCTGGACCACGACTCTTGCCTCTTCGAGGTAACCGAGAGTTAAGAGTCCTCGAGGTTGCCGATGGAGAGATTCGAGGGTCAATCATAGATCATCATTGACATTACCGGATCATTATGGAAATGTTAGCATCTTTCTACTTTGGTGCTTCTTTCTTATGGTTAATTCTACGTGTTGAAGATCCGCGTAGTTTATTGTTTTATTATGAAGGTATTACTTTATTATAGCATATAATTGAACCATTCACTTGCCAAATCAATTAACTCCCTTACTCATGGAACAATTGTAATAATAATAACGATTACTCTAAGGATATACTATCTTATGCATTTTACATGTCGTCAGATTAAAGCTATAATGTTCATTTGATTTTATATTCCAAATGGAATTTTAAAAAACAATGTTTACTATTTCATCGCTTTCCTCTACCTTTTATTTTGGGTAGTTAACTGATTCGGTAAATGAGTGGCTCAATTAAAAGATCGCATCCAGTGTCCTAGGGTTTATGTACATCTGGTACATATAAATATAAATGGTTAATAACGATCACATAAACAAAATCACTTTATATAGGTATTTATAGTCTAAGACGTTTCGGCGTCGCTTTTCGCTTTCTTCGGTCATAATTGAAATTAATAATAGTAATAACGGAAATGGTCAGTTGTGTATAATCGTGGCGGCGCTCGACGCGTTAACAGGTTAAAATGGTCAAAGTGCAGAATGTCACTTAGAATCGAATTGAATGAAACCCTACTCCGATTTTGACCTTTTTTTTTCTTTCCACCTCCGCAGCTCGTATTTTTTCATGTACCAGGATTCCTCCGTTTTCGAACGGCCAGGTAACCGTCGAGGAAAAGAAATGACAACGATAGGTGGCTGATAAAATTTCTCTTCCGGCATGGGGTACAGAGAACACGTTGAGACGGGGGCCCCAGGTTCGTATACCGTTGCAATCGCATTATGCTGTCGCGCGATTGAATTTGCCGCACAGCGAATGCCCCCTTAAAAAATATTCACGATCCCCCTGAGTATTGTTCGGACACGGTTCGCGAATTAACGGTTCTTTATGCGGCTACCGCCGCGAATACCGAAAACGGACAAAAGTGCCGCGCGGAATTACAGAAAAACACGCTCAATTTTGTGCGGACCACTGTCGAAGTGTTCTAAGTCACTTCTTATCTACGCCAGTTTTCAAGTAAATGTACAGTTGGACTCAAAAGTAGATAGCCATCTTGGCTATTATGTGAATTTTGTGAAATTCTATGTTTATAAATTATAAATTAGGAAATAACAAACTACGTCATACAATATAAAATAATAGGTAATAAGTAATAAATATACACATTGAATCTTCTCATGAAAGCAAACTGAGAAATATGAAGATGCATTGAATTGAATTACTTTTATTGAAAGATAAAATACCATAAACAAGAACTGACAATCGAACCCAGCACATTCTTTCTCCAGTTGATCCATCCAACTTGTTTACAAATAATATACATATATAATAGTATACATCGGTTCGAAATAAGACTTTCTCCAAAAATGGCGGAGCATATTAATTTAACATCTAAAAATAGTGTTCGGTTTTTTCGCGTTTCCTGGAAGTGACACCCGGTCTCTTTCCTGCGAAACCGAAATGATCAATTAAGGAATTTCATAATGGCGGCGGATGCAAGTTTGTAACTGTGGAGGCGTAGGAAAGATGCAAAGCAACGGCGAAGTGAAAGATATTATATATAGACTTTCATTTGATCGCCGTGAAAGTTCAGGAAATACGTAGTTCGTCATTCAACTGCTAATATGTGATAGGTGGGATAATTAATATCATTAAATTCAGAATAATTGAGGAAATAATTTCAGCGTTCAATAACCATATAAATAACGTTTAAAAAATGATAGTTTATAGACCTAATTGATTTCCAGATATACATCAAAGGCTTTTCCAATTGCATATAAATATTTTGTTTGTCGATGAATTTCCATTTTGTTATTAATTTGTAATTAACTTTCGTTTGTGTATTGTAATCCAATTAACCCCAGTGCGCCAATTTTGATCCAGAAAGACGAAATTGATGTTGTTTAGAGTGAAAACATAAGTTTGTGTAACATTAAATATGACTATTACGTTTCTTATTATCATCATCATTATTATTATTATTGTCTAAACACAATATTCGTGCAAATAGAAATTAACAGAAAGATGATAAGACAAAGATTGTTATTTTGATGTAAATGCTTTAAATATCGCATTAAATATTATATTCTAATGAACAATTGTTTTTGTCCTGAAAATCCGAAATGTTATTAAGTTTGTTTAATGAGCAGAGATAGAAAGTATTTGTTTGCTTTACCAACTACGCTAATTAATATTCTTGCAAGGACTCTTCGTACTACTAAAACTTTCTTTCATTGTCATTCGATGAAATGAGACTTGTTTACAGTATGTAATTATGTAAGCTTATGCAAAACAAAAGCAATAATAAGTTTCAAAAATTATTATTTGTCGATCCATTGCGATTTCTATTGTGATTTTTAACTATACTTTTATACTTTTAAGGAGCTAAAAATTGCAACTATTAAGTTTGGAGTTCTTAATGCAACATTCTTATTTCCGATTAGTTCTTTACTTAAACATGTCAAACTATTTCGAAAATCAGAAGCTGCCAATCTTGGTAAGAATGTCAAAAATAGGATTCACTTTGCAACAAAATAGTCCAAACCATTGTTTTATTAATATGAAACAAAATTGAATATAAATAATAGGAAAACTGTAACTTTAGTTTCCATCATTCTTTGATTACAAAAATCCATTGAAATCGCATAATTCAGTAAAACTTTCGTTAAGTTCTTTCAAGTGATTTTCTTATTAGGTAAAAAGCAGCCACCCATGATTACCGAATGGAGGCTCAAAAGCAGCACTCTTTTGTGCCTCTTCTCACAAAAACTTCGTTCGCGAACCACGTAAAAATCCGTAAATCGAGCGACGGAAGTAAAATATCCGAATGGCTTACGCGTTATGATTTAACCCACTTCTCGAAGGTCAAGTCGAAATTAGAAACTCCTACGATTCGCTTCCGACTTTCGTTCCTGCGCTATCACGAGACGAGAATTCAACAGGGAGAAAGTGCTATTCGGTTCTTTGGTGAGAGACAGCGGGCCGTGTTAAGTCCCTGGCGCGGCGATGTAGCGTTGGTGGTTGCATGGTAGGGTTTAGTGTGGAAGGGGGCGACGGGGGAAGAAGAAAAAGATGAATTCGTGAGGCCCGATCGTAAGAAAGAGTGGGACGGCCATAATTTTCTGTAGGAACGATGGGGGGATCGAGTGCCGGTGGAAGCAGAGACATCGACACTCGAAAAAGCGGACCGGTTCTCTGGTTCCCCTGACTTGATCACTGACCATAATCTGCCGACTCCGAGGGACGTAATTTCGAATTTTTAAAAAAAAAGTATCTCCTAACGGGTCTCCTTACCTGATCCTCGACTATGATCCCTCGCCAGTTTTAACGTAAATTCCGAGTTTTAAGATACACTCCATCGTCTACCCTCACGCAGGACTACTCTGATGGCACTTTAGTTCGATAGTATACCGCCATACTTTTTTCGTTCAGGGATCGTATATTATAATTATGGTGGTTCCACGAATATAGGGATAGAAGTATTTAATATGCCGGGGAAATAATGAATACTTATTTCTTCTGGAAATCGAGAAGTGATGTGATTGAATTGATTATATTAGATGTATGCAAAACTTTGAATCTTTCTTCAGTCCCCCTAATATAATTATTTTAAATTGAAATATTTTTACCCGTCGTATTGTGTGTTTGTAAGGTTTACGTTGAATTTTCTAAAACGACGTTTGTTTGTCATCTGCAGTTACAATAACAGAAACACTATTATTAATATCCAACCAATAGCATAATACATTATAAAACAATAATATTAATAAGATAGTATACATGTATTCAGTTAATTTATTCATTTTCATCTTCCCTTAAATGCTTCAACTTCTGGAATTCATCCAATTATTATACATTACCATTTCTAGTTAGCCCAACGGAAATACTAATATTAAAGTCAAACCGATAATATAAAAAATAATGAACAACAATATATTCAATCAATCAATTAATTAATTATACATCACCATTTGCAGTTTACATAAAAAATCGGAGCCATTCTTACCATTTCATTCTAAACCCACAAACAATCCTAGAGTAGATAATTATCATTTAATTCGTATTTATCATTTAATTCGTAATTAAATTCGTAATTTATTTCGTAATTAAATGGTAATTATCTATTTCATAGTTTTCAAATTTCGAATACGTAATTAATAAATTACGAATTTAATTCGTAATGAAATGATAATTATTATTTAATTCGTAATTTATTTCGTAATTAAATGTTAATTATCTATTTCATAATTTTCGAATTTCGAATACCCATAAATTTCAGTAACCAACAGTCACCCATACATCGTAATTATAAATATATCAGATGGATATATTTTATTATTAAATCGAAAGCATTTCTGTGATACCGTTTTTTGGAAGAACTTCTCGGTTAACAAGTTAAATAGCACTATTAAAAAAACACAACAAGCTGCCTCGTCTCGCTGCAATCAATTTTGTATTCGTTCGACAGCGAATGTTGAATAAAACGAATACGAATATCCGGTGTTATCAATGGTACTCAAACAGGGAGAAATATTAGTCAGGATAAGATAAAAAGAGCAAAAATAAATCACAGATAAGGTGCAGGCATTCGCGTTGATTTAAAGAGGAGGGTTTAGGAGGACGAAGGGGACCCGCTGATTGGGGCCCTGCGCGATACTTTCGATTTAACGTGGAAGCTTTGGAATTGCATTTCTCTCGTCGATAGTACGTTTGTAAACAATCTGTGTTACGCGCACTGATTTCAAATCAATCCCTGTCTGCCGAACGGCGCTCATTGGACGGCACAAATAATGCAAAGTTCAAGATTTACGGGCGATCTTGATCGGCAGAAGTAAATATTTAGAGTGCTCCGTTTGGTACGGTGACGTGGGAACAATGTTTCCTACGCGGAAATCTAGGAAATTCCTTCCGTAATGTTTTGTGGAAAATCACTGATGGATGGCGTCCGGAAATTGAAGTAATTGTGGGAAAATGATTTTGTTTTGGAATGACATTTGTTTTACATATCATATTGTAATACAGATGAGTCTCTTTTCATGCGTATCTGTTTAATGCGGTTTTGAAGTTATGCGGAGAAACAAGAAAGCAAGAAAAAATAAGTAATCCAGGAAGTTTTAAAAGCGTAACGCGTTTATACATTTATTTTCTAAAAATGATTTTGTCGTAAAGCATATTTCAAAATACAGCAACACTCTTGCATTCAATAACTAATATTATATTAATTGCAGTTATAACTGGACATATTTATGCTTGTTTAATTATCCGAACTATCTCATCAACCGAACTATCTTGGTCCCAATTAAATGGTTCAGTTAATCCGCGTTCGACTGTATAAGTTATGGCTTATATTAGATATTATGTCCCAATATATGAGAATTCTATGCAGAATATTATCTTCATCGGAATTCCGATAAAAGCTAGGTATCAGATTTCCAAGCCACAGGTGTACAAAAATCTTTCTCACGTCCACCCCCTAGGATTATAGTTGACCCCCGTACATCGTCATTTCCTCGGGCTCCTATGTGGTTCGCATATTTTATGTAATCCCGAAAAATACCCGTTTCCGAATAGAATGGAACACCTGTGTACCTGGAGAACCTGTATGAATGAATACGGTGGGCCGCGTGTCGGTAGTTATATAGGGTGGAACATGTAACTGGTGATACAAGCGTGAAGTAAACCGGGAATCACCACGATTCTGTTATACATGAAATACTAAATGGAAAATATAGAACAACATTGTTTAATACGATGCTTTGTTTCCAAGAAAACTGACTTTGAAAGATTCCACTACCGGAATTATTGGAAAATGTTCCTCTTGAAATTCGATGAAGTTTGAAATGTTCAAAGCAATTTTTCTCGGAAATAAAGCCTCGTATGAACAAATTTTATTCTACATTTTCGATTTGGTATTTCATGTAAAATCATCATTTTCCCACTTGTACCAGCAGTTACACGACACCCTGTATATACAGGGTGGAAGGTGGAAATCACGGCCGGTAGGGCATTACGAAACTTCTGAATACTGCACCATTGGGAAACGAGGGAGGGTGGCAGGGGGGTGGGGGATTCGGAAGGGAAAACGTTGAATCATGTGAGGGGTGTAAATGCCGTGCGATTCCGTATACCTGCACGTGACTCTATCCTCCATCCCCCCGTTTCTCTTTTGAGTGGCTGCATCCACCTTTTATGTGATAGTTGACACTGGGCCTGAAATATGTGTGAGAACATGTGTACCGTTTTGCTATGCTACCAGAGATATTTTTCACGTGAGCTTCGCTTCGTGTGGTACCAATTGTAAGATAAGAAAGTAATAAATAACAATGTCAATTTCGTAGTTGCTCAAAGTAAAGTAATTATGGATGGGAACTAAACTCGAGGCCTTTGGTTTTGTGCCTTCTATTTTCTTTATAAGAACCATATTTATAAATTAATTTTAAGAGCTCTTCGGGAGATCTCATTTTTGCGATTATTTTGATACACACAATTATTATTTCATATAATTAAGATTTGTTTAATTGAACTTTATAATGGAGGTCGCGAATTTAATTCTCAACCTAATACATATAACTTCCTTTAACATTCTACAGCCAATTATGTTGTATTTAAAAGGAACTCGTGTTAAATTATTACTTAAACGCACCGAAAAAGGTGCCAATCGCTGCGCGTACTTTAATAATTATTATTACGACGAAAAAATAAATTAAAATGAAAAACAGGGATGAACGAGTATGTGGCTTGAAAGTTACATGGAATTATGATGGTTCACGATCGTTTTTCTGTTATTAAATTATTAAAAAGTTCGATAATAATCAAGCGTATCGGCACCACAGGCATTTTCACCCCCTGATTTCGTAGTTTCCGGCGACACCCCGTGGATTCCGTGACCCTAACTAGTGGAACGATTCATAAATTTCATAGGGCAGGTCGAGCGTGTCGTCGTCACCCCTGGATAAATAAACATACGCAGAGTTTTCGAAAAAGCCACGAAACAGGTCGGTCGCACAGGTGTCCCCTAAAAACGGGAAGCGGAGGGAGAGGGCACGGATGAATGTGCGTCATCGACGATGCGTGTGCGTCTTAAAAATGGGGTCTTTTCGGGACCGACCCCCTATACGACCCTTCCTTTTCAGGGGTCCAATGACCATCAAAAAAGTCTAGACGTCTATGTATCGTCCTATCTTCATTCTTGATGGAGTTTCCCCCTTCTATCCCCTTTTTTTTCCCTTGACCCGCACCCCCGTCCATCAACCCTGAATTCTGGGACAAAGCCGCAGGTGCTGCCTCCTATAAACCCCTCGTAAGCCCACATCCCAATGGCGTGATTCAATTTCCGATTTTCATTCCTTTATCCTATAAAATATATTCAAATGTGTCCTATAAAATATATTCATACCTGAGGAGCTCCGTTATTTATTTAGTGTCGATTAACATTCTATGATAGCTAAATGTTAAATAAATTAATGTATCTAAGTACTGCTTCCGGGAGTCTCAACCTTCGTGACTAACTTCGATAAAAAATTCGTTGTAAATAATTTTATATCATCCACGAATATTGTATGAAGTGCGATTTAGAAGTGCATTGTAGAAGTGCATTTATTTATATTTTTAGAAGTATCTTGAATGCTAAGAAAGGTCCACGTCGTCCCACGCCTATGTAGGCGTTTCGAGCGTCTTAGGGATGCGTCGCATATGTACGTAGGCGGTGGGAAAAATATTGTCCTCCGGTTCTTCCAACACCCCTTACTTTAACAGATAAATTTCCCTATGTTGTCCCCCGGAATACCTGAATTTTCGAAAGCTCGTATCTTGTTACAAAGTATCGTTAGCTTTATACGAGAAAGTGGGACAAATATCGCGCGATATAAGGTTCAAATATTGGAAGAGGCTGGTTGAGGTTGCTTTCAAAATATTCCAAGGCGGAATCGTCTTTCCCACGACCACAACGTACCCTAGCCGACCGTTGGAGGACCTGCATCGTCTATGGGGGTGTAGAGGCCTGTTTTCACATGTGGCTCGCGAAAAAAAGGCCGCTTCAGAAAGCCGTTATGGGGTCACAGGTCGGAGGCTTGGCTGACTTATGGAACGTTTACCATGAATTTTCGTTTCTCCAATTAGACCGCGGAGTATTTCTAGCTTCGCTCCCTTTTCATGATGAATTTTGCCGTTAAATGATTTATTTTCAAACATGCTGACTGCATGTTCCTATCGAATAGAGTGCCTTAATTCGATCACTGTTTACGTAAACAATTTAATAACTGAGAGGAAGTTTTTTACATAAAACTAGTATTAAGTTTGAGCTGTATTAAATTAATGAATTAAAATGTAGATTAACGGTTTGTTAGTTATTGTTAACCAAAATATAATAAATTATTGTATGATTAATAATATCACTATTATTTTAATACATTTATCTTTATTTCCTGTATAATAATTATAATGTCCGTAAGTAATTTAAATACGTATAAAATATCCGTAATATTTGTGTTTATTCTAAATATATAATATCTCTAATATTTGTTATTTATCTAGGCATACGAGGTGTATAATATTTATAATACATCTACATATGTAATATTTATTATCTAAAATATTTGCAATTGATCTCGATATATGATATCTATCTATCTATTACATCTATTATAATACTTCTATAATACTTCCAATCCAGAAATATGTACAATATCTATAATATTTCTATATCCAAAAAAGTTCTGCACATGTTTCGAGGAGCCACAATCCAAAATTTCGTTTCTCCAATTAGCTTGGAGATTTGTCCCTCGAAAGGTTTCTTTCGAATTCGAAAGTGGATTCTTCGGAAGGATCGGGTCTATTGCGCTTGCAAACGAACCGTGACGAGTTGGAGTATTATAATGAAAATTCCCCGGGGGACATCCGGTCCACTTAAAATTCCCCATCGTTTAATTAGGATTAAAGGAAAAATGAAATTTCGAGAGGACGATACTTAGAAATGTATTGTGCCTCGAGTTTCCAAAGGACAATATAATTTATGGCTATGCAAAACAAACTCTGGTAATAGAAGATGGTTTCTGCGTTACAATAGCTACTTAATTCGTGAAACCCAAAAATGGGGAGAATTTGGGGATTTCTTGAATTACCTGAAAATGATACTAATTTATGAAGAAACTACAACGAAGAAAGGTATCACCGCCATCTTTGTTATGGACTATTTCACATGTTAAACTTAGTAAATCTATAGATATTAAAACACGTAGTTATTATCTTCTTCATTATTTATCTTACAAGATATCTTGTTAGATATATTATCAGGAAGCTAATCAATTTTCTTCTTCTTTGATTTCCATGATTTTCTCCATTTTCTTTTATGTTCTCTTTTCGATTTAAAGTTAAACTTAAAGCCGATCACAAATTTTCATTAATATTATTTCAAATTATATTGACATGATTAACATTACACAAAAATTCTGTATATATTGTTACATTATTGTAAAATTATGAATATCTTTAATATTACGATAACGATGTAAAGTAATCATGTATCGTAGAACACTCAAACAGTTTTATTTTTAGAAGTAACATAGACTTGACGGACGCGTATCGCTAGGTATCGTATAACACGGATTTCGTCGCGATGCTCAACGTGTTAACCATATTTCTAAAAACACATAATATTTTCCAAACGTATTAAAACAATCGGAGAAAAATTGTCGTTGAAGATATTCTCCTTTCACGCATATAAAAATAGCTGTGACAAGTATTGACACAAAGCTCGACATTATTTCCATATTCCACCATAAATATGTAACGACAGCGTAACCTATATTCGAGTGCATAGCTTTGTATAAACTCACGATCAGTCCTTTTTTCTACTCCAAATTCGTCGTACATGTATTTGACTTTTTAAACAGCGAAAGTCAGTTTGTCCGGCACCCCGATGATTCCTTGATCCACGCGATTAAAAAAAGTTCCTTGGCCACGACGGTGAACACCGATAACAGGCGCCACGAATAATTTTATTGTAATCCGATGCTACGACCGCACGGCTGTAATGCACTGGAAAACTCATCGTTCTCCCCTTTCCAAACTTTTTCTTCAACAACTGCGTCAACAGCCGCCATTTTAAGGTTCTTTAACATTAGGTTTACAGGACACGTTATTTTGACGCATTTCGAATTTCACAAGACAATTACGGAAACCGTTTACATTTTTCTCCCATCACTTTTGATGACTTTTATTCATTTAACGATAAGTTATTAGTGTTTAGTATGTTGTTTTTAAATCAAATAAGTTGTTTTTTATAATGGACCGGTCCAAAAGTTCGTGCGATGTTTAATGTGTAAATAGAAAGTATATTCAATTTTGTATAGTTTAGTTGGAATTTTAACATTTTCCTTACTTTGGGCAGCTGCATAATCCTACGTTCATATAAGTCCCATTATTTCCCCACAAAAAGTTAATGCAAACCGCAGGAAATTTTTGGTCAAACCAACGTTATTTTCATAGTTTTTAAACGGCATGAAGAAATAATATAAAAGGATTTGGTCGAATTTGGCCAGGGTTCCTTTAGGGATGTCGTAAGTTAAGAAATAAGATATGTATTTAATTAAAATTTTAATTCGTCTGGAACAAGCATACATTTTTTCTGGCTTCGAGAGATCAAAGTGATGAGAATAAAACGATCTTGGCTTTAAAAGTCTGAGGGTCACCAGTTGCAGCAACCTCCACGTGGTGTGACCTGGGAAGTTTACGTCGCTCGGCTTTCGAGGGAGAAACTGAGCGACATAAACTTGCGAATGGCTGCAATTTCAATTCCACACAAAGTTAACTATAGGACATAAGTAGATGGTATTAAATGCTTCATATTTTTATAAAGTTTTTATGCATTTTTATGCGTCGGTGCAATTGCACTTTTTTATAAAGGAAAACTCAAATTTTGATTACATCAATCGATGCAGTTTTTCGCCCTTTACAAAACATGTTAATAATACTATGTCTGAAAATTGTTAGTTTAGGTGTTATTTTAATTTCAAGCATGCTGAATTATTTCAATGTTTCAAAATGGTTAGACGTACTCTTTCACGCGTTCCTTCTGTCAGTGTCTTATTTGTAAATTCAGCATGCTTGAAATTAAAATAACACCAAAAAACACAAAAAAAGTGCAATTGCACCTTGCAATTGCACCGACGCATAAAAATGCATAAAAACTTTATAAAAATATGAAGCATTTAATACCATCTACTTTTGTCCTATAACATTTTTTTGATCTCCAATCCTTTCAAAGATATAGCTCGGCCCAGTTGCGTGGAAGACCCTGTATATAAATATATATCCCTAAAAATAAGGATGGATGACAACAATAATTTAACCGGTTTAATTATATCTATTATGCAACACTAGTCGCAAAAAGTCTCAGGAAATGGAATGTTATAAATTTGAACATTTTTATTAAATATTGCAGAGTATTTATTAATATGTGTTAATTATTATACTATAAGAAGACATTTCTATAATAACACAAATCTCAGCCTTCATTAATAATTTCTTATATTTCTGTATTTAATATAAGAATTACATTTAGTACACACATTGCCGCAATTTGTGAACTGCGTTATAATATTATTGAAGTCGCATTTTACAAGTGCCGCGTTAAGTAAGGATCGTTCCAATTTGTGACCCGCTATACTTATATCTAAACCGCGTTGTACGAGGGTTATCTGTAGTTGAGTAATCCGGTCGAATGCAATGGATGCTTGTAAGACTAGGGGGAATGAAGGAAAGGAGGAAAAAAGAGGTCGAGAGGAGAATGATCGGATGATACGAAGGGCCTTCTCGACTTGCGTGTCGCATAAGAACAAGGCCCCTTTACTGGTCCCGTCCAGCAGGCTTTCTTCCTCGCCTATACCCAGAAACGCGTGAGTGGGCATCACCAAGATTGTCAGCCTCTGCCTCGCGCATCTCTGCTGTACCATAACATTAAACACTGGCTACCATAAAGGGCCTAACCTTCCTCAAGGGGCCCATTAAATGTCCTTGGATCAATTTCAAAAAATGAAGACTCCTTGTAGAAAACACTGAAAGTGCCAAATTGAAAAAATGCTTTTTTCAATCGATAAATATTCTAAATACCAGTGGTATTTCAAATATTCCAAGCATTATATATTTAGATTAATTACAAGATTATAGATATTATATATTTAGAACTTCCACGTTATACGAGGGTTTATTAAATTTTTATTCAAAATGCATGTAAAAGAATGTTCGTCTAAAAACAGAATTGGGTGTAAAGGTAACCCTCGTATAACGCTGAAATTCGAAATATATATTATCTATAATATTGTAATTAACCTATCAAATATTCTTCAAAGATTTCTTTCTAATTTGAAAAAATGCCAGGATTCCTTTGTTAAAATAAAATCGAAGAACTTTGGTGTCTTTGGATTTCCAGTAAATTCATGAGCCTAGAAGAGATTGCAGTCGCGTATGACTTCATCGCGATATAAATGTCTGGGTCTGCCATTATCCGCGAGACCTTTAATCCGCTTTTGCAACCCGTAAGAGAATCTAATATAATAGTTTAATAGTGTCACGATGACGGCAAGCTGATGAAAGTGTAAAGCGCAGGTAAACGAGTATTACGATCATGAATATGCGTAATATAACACGTAGTTCTCGTAAGAAACTCGCGATTAAATCGTAAAGAGTTCGAGAAACGATATATGTTAATGATGAATAGATTCTTTTCACCATGCATCATTAAGCAAAACGACACAGTTAATGCCCGCAGTTTAGGTCAATGTTATTCGAACAAAGCTTTCTATAAAGACGATATTTTCGTTGCCACTTCATCCGCGATGGCCTCGATTCGAAAATAGAAATGGACGATAACATAATAACAATCAATGCCTTTGATGCTGATTGATTACAATTACTTTCCATTTTCTACAAGTGTCCTTTCAATCATCGATGATTTATTGAAGTCACTTATAACATTCCTGAATAGAATGGTTGCGACAAACATTATCCTTTTCATGATAAAATTGTTTGTTATTAACACGTTGAATACCGTGGGTGTCACCGGTGATCGAGGATGAGAATCTTACTAAAACTGGAATCAAATATATCGCAAAGTTTTGTAAAATTTTGAATACTTTTATTGATATAATAACACTAGAACCACCAAAATAGTCAAAATAATGGTTTCACATTATTTAATAAAAATATTTAATAATAGATTGGCAATATATTGAAATTTCGTGCGGTTTAAAATCTCACGAAACTTTTTGCCAACTTAATATAATACAGTATATATTAATTCGTTTGTAGTCCGGTTTATCAAAATTTCTTTCGAATCGAGTACGCATTCGAGTTGTATAATATTATATTGACAATCTGGAACATATTCCAAGAGATATTTTAAAAATTAAAAGACGCTAACCAGCTACATAAAATAACACACCCTGAAATACCTAAACCCAAATGTTATTCCAGAAGGATAAAGACACCAATGTAAAAAGATAATCCACGAAAAGCATAGGATTATAATAATAATTTCAAATGAGACTCGAGTTTAATGGTTGATTCTGACCGGAATTTCCGTGAAATAAAAACAACTCCAACCATGAAAGAAGATTAAAAGGAATAGGGTGAAGGGTGAGGGGGTGGGTGGGGTGCAGCACCCGCAGCTTGCCAGCGGTACGTGTTAATTATTAATACAAAGCATTTAAACCGAGCGTTATGCCGGCCTATTTTAATCCGGGAGGTCTGTTTTCACCGTTGGTTTTCGACCACTTCCGGTCTTGAATTAGAAGCGCCAATAAACGGGGGCCCACCATAGAGAGTTCGTTGTTTGACCAAGTGCACGCCAGGCTCCCTGTGCGGCCATCTGACTTCTTCGAAATACCAAGAAGAACTCTATGAAAAACCCCACGATTCATGATGCCGCAACTCTAGAATCAGACTAAATGGAATTGTCTTATCGCAGTGGAAAGTTAATATAAATTATTGTATCGCATACTGTATTGTCTTAATATAAATCATAACTTGGCCGTTTTTATCTTATACTGACAAGATCTGTAAATGAATAGCTTGCTCGGAAAATCCAATACATGAAAATTGCTTTGAATTACTTTAAAAAAGTATAAGTTTATTGCGAGATATGCTATTTCGTTTATATTGTATGTAATCATATAGGTTGATCAAAGATTAATTAAATCGAACCAATCAATTAATCGCTTTCATAAATATAAAGGATAAATGGTGTTAATAAATTCCATCGTTTTGTTTAAAATGCATGTTGTGTTGCTAGATAATTGATTATAATTACTTATTGTATATTAAGATCTCAAAGTTGAAATGAAAAACCCCAAGATTCGATGTGCCAAATCCCTATAAAAAAAGAAACACAAGATGCCTTGAAAAATTTAGAAATTCAAATCTGGCCATTTATATCTTTGAAAAAGTATAAGTTTGCTTGAGGTACTGAACGAATCAAGGATTAAAAAAATACTAAAATGAAGAATATGTATCTTAATTCGAATCTTTTTCGCAAAATTTCAGTATATGAAGCGAATTCTTAAGATTTATTTGTATTGTTATCCTAGTTTTATGATTATGATATATAAATTTATAAACTGTACAATTTACAGAGTACAAGCAGTTTTCTGAGAACCTCGTTTTTCTCGAAATGTGAATAGCCAAATATTACTTTCCAGATGAATTAACAAAATGATTGCGGTCACTGACCCATTAAGTGTGTTAATGGACCGAGTTATATAAATTTATTTCGTTCCAAGAAGTACAGTAATATAGTATAACAAGAAAATATTTCCAGCCATTGTCTTGGATTATATGCTCGTTACTTTGGGATTTTCCGGTTGATATATTCACCATAATGCCGAATCTACAATAATGGCGGAAATGACACCATAACTTATAAGCTCATGGCTTAATAGTCATGGTAACCAGTACCCAAAAGTGTACCGTAATATAATATCATTCAAGAAAATGATATTTTTTTAATAAAAATGTTGAATTCTGTAAACAATAATGAATAATACTATATTGTAGAATATTCTATTAATGTTTTATTTCTATTTTGTTTCTATACCATTTCTATTTTATTTCTATCTGATTTCTATTCTATTACTATTCCATTTTTATTTTGATTCTATTTTATTACTATTCAATTTCTATTCTATTTCTATTGACTATAGTACCTATAATAAAACCTTTATTTAATATACACTTTCTAGATCTTCATCATACAAGGTTTTAATTCCAAATATACGCACAATTAAAACTTAATAAACTTATATGTTACATATAAAGCAATAGGTTTCGTGTATTATGTAGGTTATATCTAATATATTACATAAATTATATACAGGGTTCGTTCCAAAAGTAATAAGAATATTATTTTAAACCCAAATTTATTGAAGCTGCATTGGAATACTCTTAATATTTAGGCATCAATGCAAAGATTCCAGCGTTTGTTTCTAATATTCACAACACTGTGCGAATTCTTCTTCCGAGATGCTGTTAAGACCTCGCTGTTTTGAGTTTTTGTCAAATCCACGACAGTGCATCGCCGCGTCATCTCGGATTGGTCCAGTTAATTACCCAACTGTACATATCCTGCAACCGGTTTCGTAAAATGCGTGAAACGATGTAATTGATATTCAAACATCAGCATATCCCGAAAGTGAAAAAACGTATCTTGAGATCTATCGGTTTCCCGCGAATGCATAGAAAAGTAAAAATTCATGAATGGTCTCCTGTACATAGTCGGGGACGAATTGACGTCAGTGTGCGATTTATTCGACACGAAATCGATCCACACTGTGGATAATCTCTCTCGGTTTCCCGGATGACACAGGTTATCGTGGCCGATCGCGGAGGAATAAATAAATAAAGGTAGAAGGTTGATAGCACGAGATCATCGGGATGCTTTGGACCGGAAGTGGAGCAGCTGCAGACATATCCGATCGCGGATGGTGCCAACGCAGTTGATACACGTCGAATTACCGGCGCTCGTACCCGGAGAAGAGAAAGGGAAAGTCAATCGGGTGAAAGTCACTCGTCTGGATAGTTTTGCCTCTGTTTATCCCGTACCGCTTTACTTGCCGAGAGTACGGTTTTCAGTCCCTATTACGATACCAGACGCACTCATTTTCGATTTCGTTTTCCTTCTGTTTCGTCATCGCCCTGTTTTAACAAAGAAACTGACCAGTGGTGGTGCTTTCCAGTGTTTTATTTGGCACACTTTTTGCAAGAAATAATATACATCGTTATATGGCCATTTTCATTGATTTTGTTTCACTGTCATTTGGCAATTTTAATTGACTTGGTTTGATTATTGCTCGAGAATTTTAATTGAATTTGTTTCAGTTATTTGACAATATTAATTGACCTTGTTCTTGATTGTTCTTCGAGAATTTTAGTTGATTTTGTGTCACAGTTATTGGCAATTTTAATTCACTTTGTTTGATTATTCTATGCGAATTTTAATTGATTTTGTTTCTCAGTTACTTGGCAGTTTTAATGGATGTTGTTTCAGTGTTATTTGGGAATATTGATCGACTTGGTTTGAATTATTCTTCGAGAAGTTTCACAGTTATTTGGCAATTTTAATTGACTTTGTTTGATTATTCTACGGGAATTTTAATTGATCTTATTTCTGAATTATTTGGCAGTTTTAATGGACGTCGTTTCACTATTATTTGGGAATATTGATTGACCTTGTTTTTGATTATTTTTCGAAAATCATATTTCATTGATCTTGTTTCAGTTATTCTGCAAATTTTAATTGACTTTCTATTATCATAATTCGGCAATTTTAGTCCACTTTGTTCGTGTGTTATTTGGCAGTTTTAATTGATTTAGTTTCAGTGCTATTTTATTATCTTATTATTAATTACTTTCCTGGTCATTATTTATATTATTATAAGTAGCACGCAATATTAATATTTACAATTAGCCTAGTTCATGGAATCAGAAACTGAATTAATATAGAAATCAAAAATTGTTCTTTATAGGAAATGGAAATCCTATAACTGCTATTATATTATAGTAAGTATCTTTTCGAAGTCCTCTTAAGTCAGAATATATTGTGTTAAAATAAAATGTCCCATTTCCAGTAAAACCGACGGGCACACGAATCAATCATCTTCGTAGATCAATATTTACAATAAACAGTACCAATAAATACCATCCGTTTATTCACAATGCATATCATATTAATTAGCTACTTGTTTTATGTTATTAGTTGATACAGTGTTATTAGAAAATCGATTATTTAATTTCTAGTTAAGTTTCAAGGTTGAGCGTCAGAACTCGGCGGTAAGTTGAAAGTTCGTGGATCAACGTAAAAAGATTTCCCTCGTTTATCCGGCGAAACGAAATCGATAACGTCTGCCGGTGAAAAAAATTGAAAGCCGTTACGTAACGCAGATTTGTTACTAATTCGAAATTAATGCGAAATGTGAAAGTTGCGTTCGACGTGGCGCCAGACTCTGGAAATGCGTGAGAGTAAGAAAGTGATAGGTCCCGAGACACAGAAATGTACGGACAAGGGGTATGACATTAATGATCCTGGAACACCATAAATGGTATATGCATGTTCATAAAAAGTCAAATAAAAATGTATCCAACCTGCCAGGAAAGAATCAAAGAAACTTCAATCTCTAAGCCGGGCATCGACAATATTTAAACTAATATTAATTTAAAACAGCGGACGGAGTCTTCATCATCTTACAATTGATTCTAATAATATATTTAGAATTGTCTTTTTACAATTAAATTTGAATAAAGTTTTGATATGTTATTCAATTTGAATCGAATATAATATTATAGGACTTGATGAGAAAAACGAATAATTACGATCTTAAGACAACAAACGACACAATATATTTATTAAAGTGATACATTTCTGTGACAGTTTTTCATGATCTTCGGTCGATTTGAAAAATTCGAAAATATAACGAGTATACAAAATTACAATATAAATAGTGATATAAATGTGATATCAAATCATATATTTTTCTTGTTACTTAAATCTTATACTAGAATTGAAAAAGCCTCGAATTCCTTTTTATCTTCATTTTTAAACTTCTCTCTCACGGTCTCCCCACTCCTGAATGACGTCACGTGATATCCCCCACTCCTAGTCCCACACTCAGCATGGTCCAATCAGCATTCAGATTATCCAGAACCTTTTCAAACACGCTGATACTCGTATACGTCAAAATATGATAAATATTTGTTAAGATAAAATGAATTTCATTTTGCATTTCCTAAATGCATGGTTTCGTGGCTTAACATTCTAAACCTTTACTTAATTCTATCTTCATGGCAACGAATTAAGAGATTATGTTATCTCCATTATCCATAATCCTGAGGTTCTACCAATCTATGGAAAATACTGGAACTTTCCACTGGAACTAATGGGTTGTCATTCAGGTTGAAGAAGCGCAATCGATAAGCACTTTTTCAAATAAAAACCCATGGAAGTTATGCCATGCCGGCGTTACGCGCGCTGGTTCCCTTGCTCTCTCCGGTTTACCTGCGTACATTTACCTGTATCGTTCTATACCTGGCTGCATATCGTTGCCTTGGCCTTTGCGATTCCTGGAACGATCTCAACTCCAATCTATCGATTTCTGATCGCACCGATATGTCCAGGTACCATGCTCCCAGATATCCCGCGAAATATCGACTTCTGCGCTTAATCCTCCTTCTCAACCCCTTTGACTGCGAGAGGCAGGCGTATATATACGCTCTCACACCGAAATATTAACTTCTGCATTTTCTACGTTTCTACATTTATACGAGGAAAATTCTCGTATAACACGATTTCATACAACGTGTAACGTGTTAACCGCGTTATACGGGTGTCCATCGTAACTACATCTCAGCAGCTTCTCAACTTTTTTTCTTATTTTTGTATATTTTCAATATCGCGGAATATCGTGGGATTTTATTCATTTTTTGTTGGAACACCTCGCAATGAAAGGATTAACAGTAGAAGTACTAGAGCGATCGAAATGATTGGTCCGCGATTTTTAACATTAGATTTCATACACGTGATTCATACACGAAAATGTTAATTAATGAACTTTGACCTCTATAGCAACGATGTTATATAACAGTTATGGATTTTATTAATCACTGATTTTCTTTGAATTAATTGATATTCATTTATTTCATAGATTATAAGAGCCTTAATCCTAAGTAGTTGCTAATCGGGATTGGCGAGTTAATTAATTATGACATATGTTGTAATGCCACTGATGTTTTTATTTCACTGATATATCTTTGGATTATTTATCACTGTTTACGTATATTACACGTTAGATGAAAGGATAAGTGTCTTTCGACTTGTCGTGCAATAAAATCCAGTTATTTTAAAATTAGAAATGTGTAATAAATTAATATCAGATGTTTATCAATCAGCCTCATTTAATGCTTTATTTTGCTGCAATGTGAGATTTAAAGTTGGAACAGTTTTTAGATGCGTTTTATAGAAAAAAATATATGAAGTAACGTGGAAATTGATTGGACTTCATTAATAGTGATATTACTGATTAATTATGGAGCTCATTAAAGCGTAGTTACCATCACGAAGGTAATTTGTTTGTACTCTCTCGAGGAAATCTAATCCACATTACGAAACCATCTTGTGAAATTTCCCATAAACGATATGATAAAGTCTTCTAGGAGAGCGATTAGGATGTAAAGCATGCGCGTTGAGAAATCGGCAACCTTCGATCTTAAATAATGACCCCGCATGTTTTCTAGAATACTTTCCATATTATAATCGTTTAAAATGCCCGAAAAATACATCGATAAGTAATGCGGATTTCGAGATGTAAAATAGATGTGTGAATCTTATTTTTGAATATAATATTATCATATTATATATGGAAGATATTAATATCGACGTTTAAAATGGTCGATGAAAATTAGTGACAAATAGATGGATAAGTAATGCGGATTTTGAGATGTAAAATAGATGTGTGAGTCTTATTTTTGAGTATAATAATATTATATATGGAAGACATTAATATCGACGTTTAAAATGGTCGATGAAAATTAGTGACAAATAGATGGATAAAAAATTCGGATTTTGAGATGTAAAATAGATGTGTGAATCTTATATTTGAATATAATATTATCATATTATATATGGAAGATATTAATATCGACGTTTAAAATGATCGATGAAAATAAGTGAAAAATAAATGGATAAATAATGCGGACAACAAAAATATACGAAGTATGCAGGTTTTACTATAATATTAAGCATATAATATAATAAAAACATATAACAAATGTCAGATTGAAGCACAACTTGATACATATACCACCGGCGCCTTCTTTCCAGAACCCTACAGTATCATTGATATATAATCAATGAAAACTTTCGACCTTTTGGTAGTACTTGACATTGCTTCACCTTCGCGAAGCTGTCTGTAATCTCACTTCCTACTCGCTGCGACCTCGTGGCCGCACTTCCGGCTTTCCCTTCGCGAAATGTCATTTCCTCCTTCGATTCACATACCGGTAATACCGCCGCGTGCAATTTCGCAAAAATCGGTTCCTGTATGCCTGAAAGTTAGATAACTCCGGATGACAATAATTTCCTAAGCATCTTGAGCTTTCTCTAAAACATATACATTGAGATTATGAAAGAATTTTTTTAGCGGTTTCCCATCTTCAACATCATCTTCTATTTCGTCATACGAGAAGCAAAAGATGAAATAACAAACTAGAATTATTATTTGTAATAGTAAATAAAGATACTCTATGTTTGCGCATCTTTTAATTTAATGCCATTTTTAAAAGTGATGAGTAGTTTGTGAAATATTATTAGTATTTATTATGTCGTGTAGAATAGTTTATTAATATTTCTGCAATATTTTGTATCATCTAACAATAAGTCAAAGTTTGTATTCAAGCAGGGTTTATTTAAAAATATGACATGTATTTAAAATCCTTAAAATCAAAATTACATTGTGACATAGGCAATTATTATTATTATCATTACTATATTATCTAATATAATAATATTACAATTATCGACGATAATTTGCAAATATTTAAACATACACAAGAAAGTTATTTTATCCTCAGGGAAATATTTCGAATGTTTTATTTTATTGGATGTTGAAGATAGGAAAATTATATATAATTATTGTGATTATTATATTAATGCGATTATTATAATTGTATGTAACTATGACTACAATCATTATTATTATTACACACTTATAATGAATTTAATAAAATCTCTGCATATATCGACTACTTTAGAAGACATGTTAATAAATTAATTTATAATTCAGTGTCCAATTATATTATCGATGCTAATTAGAATACATTTAAAAATTCGTGCTTAAAGAAGTTACTTTATGTCCAGGGTGATATGTGAATTATTAAAATTCAAATTTTACGTCGCGTTTAAACCTCCTCCTGTCCTCATCCGCTTAATAACTAATTTTAAGGATGAGCTGACTTAAATGGCGCGTAAAGCACTTAGGATAACAAGGCCGTAAAATGAACTCTTAAGTAATAGAACACATTATCACGTGCTCCAATTATAAATCGGTCTCAGCACAATACACCCAATTCTGTTTTTACGCAAAAATCTGAAATAAAATTCTTTTCTACCAATTCGTCTTCTTAAGCTATTGTAATAAAAATCAAATCCAATGTAAAGTTATTGTTCCGAAATAAACATTTTATTTGATGTACGTAACAATACTTAAACAGAAAATAATATAAAATGACATAAAATGACATAAAATGACATAAAATTAACATAAAGTACTTATGGAGCCATATATGTAACATACAATATAATATTACAAGTAAAATACATTGATATTGAAATAGTATCATCCCATGTCTGATAATCGAAAACTATGTTCAGGGTTAGCGTAACTTTGACTTTTACTCGATGCGCAGTCTTGCTGACATGTTTTGACTGCACAACATAATGGTGGCATAAAAACGAGCGGGAACATCTTGTCACCGTGACGTCACGGTGTTCAGCGTGTCATTTTCTTATTAGCTGGTTGCACCCGGGTTGATCTCCTGGATCCTCCTCCCGTTTCCTCGACGATTCCAGACTGAAAAGAACGTATGTTCGAAGGCCGAAAAACGTGACCTGGGAAGAATGGCCCCCCGGCTGAGTGGACGTGTTTCTGCCTACCACGTGTACGCCTATTCCTTTCCCTCGGTACTCTCATAATAATACACATGTACGTTCGGTACATATGTACATCTGCTGGACACTTGGCTAACTTTTCCTTGCCTTCCTTGAAACCTTTGCTAATCTGCTTCTCTCAGTTTTGCAGCCATTTTGCTCATAAGAAACACATTTCCCGCTTTCATTATATTCAATAAAATATGCAGGGTGTCACGTAACTGGTGGTAGAAAGGGGATGATAATGATTCTACATGAAATACTGAATCGAAAATATAGAATAATTAAGAATTTAACTAAGCTAGTTAATTAACCTGTTTATTGTGAAGGCGGTGTAACTGCATTAAAAATGTGGATTGAAAATTGTTTACAAGTATTAACTTACAAAGAGAACTATTAAGTTCACGCTAAATTGTAATCAAATGAAAACTTAACTAAATGTTCCCCAAAAATGGAGTTACATTGCTTTCATAATAAACAACTCAATTAACGAAGAAATATATCATATTTAGTTAAACTGTAGCGATGCTGTTTGTTTTTAATCATTTCAAACGCAGACTAATTGTAACGATATACGTATATCATAGCGTGATTCACTAAAATTGCAATTGGCTATTGAGTCCCAACCGGAAATGCTCACTAAGATTATAATTAAACATTGTATTCAAAGAAGCGGGGAGTTGTGCAATTGAAACAACAATCAATATTCATTAATATTTATTGATTTATTGTCGTGTCTGCCAGTCTCAGTACGAAAATAATTTTATTACCGTAATTATATGAAGTTGAAGAAAATAACTGTGATTCTACACGAAAGCGACTTGTTAGTTTCTGAAAGGATTAAATCGAAAGAAATACTGCGGTGCGCGAGTACTTTTCTTATCTACCGTGTTTATCTACTAAATCCCTCGTTATAAGTCTTTAGATCGTATTATGATTGGTGGATAAAATTCCGTGTTCCTACATCTTTTAATTTAATGCCACTTTTCACAGCCATAAATATTTTACATAACATTTTCATTGTTTATTATACCACATAGCATGCATTACGAATATTTCGCGTCGTCTAAATCAACGTTTTTATTCAAGCAAGATTTACTTCAAAATGTGAAGTATATTTATGATCTTCAAAAATCGTTATTAACTTAACTTAACTTTTACTTCCCTGGGGATCACTGGTGACCGACAATGCAAATATTATTTGCACTCTCATCAATATATATTCCTAATATCTGTAAAATTTGCAATATTTTTAATCTTACGATAACGAAAGTAACTAACGTATCATAGAACACTTAAACGGTTTTGTTTTTTTACAAATACGTATCGCGAGGTATCGCGTAACACGGATTTCGATCCGGCAGTGCGCGTGTTAACAAGTTGAGAGTCACACTGAAATCCGTGTTATACGATACCTCGTGATACGCGTCCGTTACGTCTAAAAATAAAACTGTTACGTGCTCTACGATACATTGATTACTTTACATCGTTATCGTAACGTTAAAAATATTGAAAATTTTCCGAATATTATCGATATATTTGATGGTGTTCAACGTGCTAAAGGTGGTAGCATCTTAAAACTGCATTTGGAAATTCCCCTCGAAATTGTTTGGAAACGTCTTCCCAATTGACAGTAACACAATTCTCATTAATTCGAGAAATTTCGTGGAACACGATAAGGCTTACCGTGAAGCGATAACAGTGAAATATCAGTGCAGGAGGAAGAAACTTAATATCTGTCATAGATCTGATTAAAATGATCAGTTTAGTAAACGGCAGTAGTTGATT
The DNA here is from genome assembly GCA_910591585.2 of Nysson spinosus. Taxonomy (NCBI): domain Eukaryota; kingdom Metazoa; phylum Arthropoda; class Insecta; order Hymenoptera; family Crabronidae; genus Nysson; species Nysson spinosus. The sequence goes on from OU342841.1 coordinate 1,527,338, forward strand.
ATCGTAAAAGTCAGAGTACCGTTCCAATTAGGGGGTGTCAGGGTACCTTTTTTCCGTGGCATACGGGTAGATGGGGGCCATTCCTAGCAGTAACGCTAATAGAGAGGAGGGTTAATGTTTTCAACCCCGAACAGATTCTCATGCAGCTATATATAACAGCTAATGGGAGTCAGTTTTCGTCATGGTGGCCGAGTTACGGTAGTATATGTATAGATATCAGTTTGGGATATGCGGGTTCTTTGTAAGGAATCTCTATGCATTTATAAATGTACTGCAATTCAGCAATTCCCTCGTCGATTTCAACTTTTCATCGACATTACGAATGACTAACAGTTTGTCTTCTCCTACTGACGAATGTTTTCACTTAAAATTCATTGGATTATTACACACATATAATACATATATACTTACTTATACTTATTACTTATGCTTACATATATACTTATACTTATTACTTATACTTACATATATACTTATACTTATTACTTATACTTACATATATACTTATATACATATATACACATATATACTAAATGACAAAAGTATACGTTTACTATGCTTCGGTCGACTCAACATTCAACAATTTTGTTACACAAAAGCGAAATGAAACATCAAAATTATACGATGTTATGGAACACGTAGATTCCTTGCGATAAAAGAAATTAAAGGGCTTCTCATTATTTTTCCATATTCGTCTTAGTTTACGAGATATTAAGGCTCAAATACTGCAAGTAGAATTTTTACTGATATAAAAAGAAATTGTAATGTAATAACATATTAATTTTCAAATTAATCGTGTTTTCTTTATGGAAATGCTATATTGTGATTATGAGAACGACCAAAGTCACATTGAATCATACCACTCTTAAAATATATTTGTAAATCCGGTTAATCCACGTACTTCTGTTGACCTAATAACGAGGATGTTGAAAGGTATTAACAATAAATTGATTCTAGATAAGATGATCGTATCTACTTGTAATCCGAAAAGCTCCTAATCATTCCTTCCGGAAAAATGATTTAGGCCACTTTCATAATTACCGGCACGAAGAAGTTCTTGAAAGATATCAATTTTATTGTTCGATGTAAATTTCAATGTCAAATAGTAAGGTCTTGGCACAGTTCATATTGTTTGTACATCTATATGAATCTAATCAACATATCCGATGAAATGGCAGTCATATTTTTCCGATAATTTGCATTTTGGGCATTTATATTTGACAGTATTACTGCATGCTGACAAAGGAAGTCATTGGAAAGAAGTTTTCCTTGAATATTAAATGTGTAGTTGTATCGTTCGATATTTGATTTGTATATAAATAATATTAGCGGCCTATAAATTCTGAGAAAACTTATTTCATGCGCATTTTAAGAGGATGCAGCTGGTATAAAGTTTTTAAAAAGCAATTTTTAATTGAAACTAAATACGCAGGGGATACGCGAAACTACGTCTTTAGTTGGTGAGGTTAGGTTAGGCCCTAATGGCCCTCTGCTCTAAAAAGCAAAGATGGGTTCTGCGCATTTGGCTCCCCTTTTCCGGCAAACTTGTTTCGCATACGTTTTAGTTAATAATTCTTCTCTTCATATTTTTAAATCTATACTTTTTTAAACCAGACATCGATTGGAGATCCGAGTAATTACTTGTTCTTGTAAAAGATACAAGTAATCCTGCTCTTCGCAATTTGATAAAAATTCGATACTGTAACGTTTTACATGACGTGATTGATAACAATTACAATTATAAGGAGAATGAAAAACAATTATTATAACAAATGTAATGGAACATAATCATTATCGATATACTTGAAATATCATGTTGTGCTAGAGATAAGATTATATCAGAACCAACTCTTTCACTATATTATTTAATATAATATTTCCAAGAATTCTATATTTCTCTAACATTTTCAAAATATGTAACACTATAATAATACGGAAAGTTGTTTCAATAAATAAAAGAATATTTTCAACATTTGCTATGAAAGTCTCGTTGAAACATATTTATTATTCCGAAGGCAGTTCGTTTAAGGAAAAAGCCAAGTAACATCACATTGGATTACATTAATATAAGACAGAGACATAAATTACACGCAGTTCTCATTTTGAAATAAGTGTAACAACAGTAAAAAATGGTAACGAGCATTTAATTCAATGTTGAACGAGGCTTTGTGCAACATTAAATAAATGTTTTTGGTTTTGGCGATAAGCAATTAATACGCAGTCTCTATTCATTTCTGCTTCATTGAGTATTATAATTGTACATTAAGAAATCATTATGTGAAATATTTCTTAAATGCGTACATGTCTTAGAAAGAAATAGTTTTAACCGTAAGTGATGTTAGTGAGTTTAGCTATTTAAAAATAAATACGAAATGCTAACTCCAAGATTTCGTTTCTTATTACAACTATCCACTGCTGTAGAATCTTCAAAAAGTATAAATTCCCTAATAAATATAGTTGTAATATTTTCATAAGCAATATTGTACTACATAAATTCTAAAGAAACTGTACGCTGCATTAAAAAAATGGTAGTAGAGCCTTATTAAAGGGTAATTGTGTTTGTAACAATGGCGAAACTAATACGTCAGTGAAGGAACACGGCAAATCAGAAATAAAAATAGTGGCCATAAATTGTGAGTTACCCTCGCAAATTGTAACCGCAACCCTCGAGGAACGTCAGCCAATAAGAGGTTCGGTGTAAAGAGAAGAGAGAGAGAAGAGAAATGCTCAAAAAAAGGAAAGAGGCCCAAGGGTTGACCGGTACCGGCAAGACAAGGGGAGTATGTTTTCACGATTGGGCCTCGGAGGCTGCAGAGCAACGTTGCCGGTTCGCGGGTTTCGGTTCTCGACTCTTTTTCGTAGTTAGCGGTGTATGGTGGGGATGAATGGCCGCGCGCAGCGACGCGCGCGCTGATTGGTCGGCAGCGCGGTGCCGCCTTTCGAGTCTCACGTACTATCGTGCGAGCGCACGCATCCTCAGTTCGCTTTCGGAAGCTCTGCGAGCTACGTTTTCTCGACAAGTCATAGGAGAAAGCCGACGCGAACTTAACGAGTTACATATACCTCGCTACGAGAACCGCGACAAAGATTCTTTAAACCGAAAAAGTGCCAAGTTTCGCATCAGGACGTTCTCTTAACAACGTAACAACGTGCCCAATTCCTCACGCGCGCTCGTTTGCTTGCTTTCGTTTTTTATATCTTTTCTTCTGAAACGACGGTGATCGTTATTCGTTTGAATCGAGAAACACGTGACACAGGTCGTACGTGGAAAAGAGGAAGAGAGAGACCTATTACGGAAGAAAGCTAAGAGAATTGTATATATATTTGTATATATACATATTATATATTGTGCTGCGCAAACTAGCAGCCTCTTCGACACGAGAATCCGAAACCGTTTCGATTTTCGTCGGTCAAACGTTAACACGGACAATCACGTATTTTTATGATTTACATTGAAACGTATCGCGAAAACGGATACTCGTTACATCGTATCTGATCACGACCACACGTTTCATCATACCGGGTGTGCATCCAATGTAAATCTACGATCTTAATATCGTCGGAGTGGCAGTTTTTGTGTACTGAAGTTCTACGCGGTTTTTATTATTACGCACACCGGGGTTTTTTTTTACCTTCTACCTCAAGACAACACAGTTCGTTCTTTGTCTCGCGAGGAACGAGGCTACGGCTGGAAATAAATCGGTGAAGGGGAAGGAAAAGACTCGACGAATTTCAAGTGTGTTTTGATTTTATTTTGTGCGAAACTGAGGGAACATGTCGACTGCAGTCATGAGCACCCCCATGTTCGAGTGCACTGAGCATCTCTTTAAGGTAAGATTCTCCTTCATTATGCTTTACGGCTTTCGATGTCATGTACTCATTACCATACAAAAATACATGAGAGAAACTGAGTAGAACGTATCAGTTCCCATGGAATTCTAGCATTAAATTATTAAGATAAACTTCGCCAATGTTCATCAATAATCCGATCCACGCCTGTTTAACCTGTTACGACGTAGGGATCTTACGTTAGAAACTTCTGGTTATTCTTCGGATTATCGCGCTTCGTTACCGGTTTCCTCGGCTTCCTAGAAGCAGCACGAATATCTCGATATCGGCGACCACCCGTAAATATGGCCGTTCTAGCACGTGGCGTTACTAGAATACCGTGAATTTGAGCGATCGTTTAGAATTGTAGACTTCCAGTACTTACTGGTACTCGGTGGTACCGTGGCGCAAACATTTGTGCAACGGTGTCGGTACGTGTTGTGTTCCGGCTGTCACGGTCTATTGCACTATCAGACAAATATGGAATGGCGTGTTAGGGAAAAATCCCAGACGATTGGGGGTATTTGAAACCAGAAATCCCGATACAGTATCCACCGTATAACGTATAATTAGCATAATTACCCAAAACGAATATACCGTGAATCCACGGTAGTTGGAACATTTGAACATTTGACGAATAACTCCATGAGAAGTCTACGATTTAGAAAATTTATTACCGAATCTCGATACGAGATCATATATCTATGTGTATAGTAAAAGTATGAAATTTATGATCGAATACTTTTATTATTAAATGTGTAAATATACCAACTTAAACTCTAGTATCTAAGTATCTATTATCTCGTCTTCGAATACTTACAATTCAGTGAACTTGCGAGTATGCATGCATTTATTTAATAATATAAGTATAAGCACTCATTTCCTATTTTTATGCAACATTACAATAATTTCATTAACGATGGAATTATTTTGAAATATTTCTTCAAGGCGAAATGTAATAACGAATACTTTGTAAGTCCTGGGAACTCTTCAACTTGCAATTAGTTTTGTCCTCTGTGACCCAAGTAGGAACGTGAGAAATATTATTTTCATACGTGGAAAAAGTGACCACTTGTGTATATAGATTTATGTAAATAGATTTCTATTATCTTCAAAATTCTTTGGACTGCCAACGATGAATGTTTTCGATGTTCTTTCCGTCGACTTTTATTCCTAAACATCTTTTTATATCACTGTCTAAATATTGTAGTTCTCTTGCTTTTTCGCGTACAGACATCATGAGGCAAACACGGGTTACCAGCTTTTCTATTTATAGTGCTTACCATCAAGATCGAGTTATACATTTTTTTTACCGAATTACAAGTAAACTGGCCTTTTATGCCTCGTAGTAGATGCACTGACATTGTCGGTGACATTAATGATATTAAAAGATCGAATAAATAATATCAGGATTTCGAAAGCTTATATTCGTCAGCATCGATAGACGCCATTTTTAGGTATTTTCCATTGTTAATGTTAAATTGACACGGGGACAAAGTGTATATTAGACATCAAAAAGTTATAAATATGCAAATATAATATCTATATATTAAACAGCAGTGTTTAAAAATATGATTTCACATACAGAAAATCGATTGTCAGTTGTTAGACTGACATTGTTATCCGTCTCGGCTTCGCATCGCTTGAACTTGCGATGACCCCGCGCTTCGAGCTGAACCTCGAACCAAACTGTTTTTGCGTATTTATATTTTCTTTCGTCGTTCGCTCTAATCTCCGGCAGATCCTGTACGATATAAAACAGAAATACACGCTTCGTGTCAACATACTTCCATATTGGATTAATGAAATACAAATATTTCGAACATTCCTGTTTAACAATGCAGACAATATTTACAAGACATTATTGTCACATCGAGTTGCAGTGATTTATTTAAAATGCTGCAATCTCGATCATTGAAAACACGAATGTTTTCCAACGCGCAACATATTTTTCGCTTTATTTGTCGCATTGATTTGATAATAGATTTTTATTTGATCTTCCTCCAAACACGGAGGAAGTATTATTTGTTTTCGATCGAGTAGACTGTATTTCGGCGAGCATAAAGACAAAGAAACCCAATCGTACGTTTCTTCAAAAGTGGCGTGTTTCGTCCTCGAACGTTAATGACTTTCGAAATTATTTGTACGTGTATGATCCACTTTCGTCATTCGCCTGCTATCTAACATCAACATCCTGTGTTTGTAATATTTAAGCGCGGGTGCGAATTTATTTTTGCTTTCCTTCTTTCACAAAATATATTTCGAAAACAGTGAAATTCTCGGAAGGCGTCACCACGCGGGGCCAACTTCAGTGACGTGCGCGCCCATATTGTGTCGGGACTTTATTTAATCCGTAAAATAACTCTCACTATTTTTCGATGACCATCTATTTATATTGATAACGTTAGTATTATCGGACTTTAAGTAAACCTTCCACGGAAATTGCAGAATGCTTTGGTATGATTTCAACGTATTCGAAAAGAGGTTTTTTCTGAGTATTTGCTTATTTATAAGACGAGGTGGTTGGCGAACAATAGGAGGCGTATCGTATGATTTCCTGTTTGAATCTGACCGCTGAGAGTCCCTTGTCATTTCCCGCCATATTATTCATTCGTCGGGTTCGATAAACACTCAAATTCTGATGAATTTTAACGTCATTTTGATACTCTAAATACCACGTATACTGAATCTATTACCGTCCGTTTAATTCATCGTATACATTATTTTACCAATGTTTTGTCGTACTTCATTCATGAATTTGTACAGAAAGATATTTTCGAAATAGTACATCTTTGTCTGTATAAGCAATTCAAAAATTGTTTCTACAATATTCAAAATCATTGTTAAGATTTGACCAACCGGCACGTTGCCAAACGTATTTACAAATCCATGTAGAGATACGGCAGATAATATACAATATTTCGAACGGGTAAACAGACTATTATTACAGAATTCGAAAAGGAATAAAGGTCGATAATAATGACGTGTTATCATCGGGAGATTATTCGAACGTCATACTCGACAAACCGTGACGATTAATAATCGACGTCCATGTTTTGTTGTGGATTTTTTTGTCTCTTTCCTTTTCAGCTATAGCAGCTCGTAACTTTCCTCGGCAATTTCTCCTCGGCGATTTCGAAACTCGTTCGATTGAGAGGCTTTCGACTTTCGTGGTCGATGACCATCTAAGGTGTCACTCGAAAATTTGACGAAAACCCCGAAGTAGAATCTTATTTACGGTCCAGGAACAATAATGTCAAACACGGTTGGATAATTGTAGCCTGATCTATGTTACAATTGACTGAGCACCGCCAATAGTTATGTTAACTCGTTAGACTTTGATCTTCAGATTATATTAAGTCCAATGGCGGCCATTTCGACCAGCCTGGCCGGCCACTCTCCACGTATCTATATTATTTTAAGCCTGACTTAATTTTTAACTCGGTGTGTCACCGCGATAAGCTATCTGTTGCTTTCGGTGTATCATTAAGTATGAATCCATATTATAAATCCGACCTTGTTTAACGTATATTATAAGTTTTAGTTGTATGAGATTGTATGAACGTTAATGAAACGTGGGTGGGGAAAATTGCATGGTTTATGCACCGTGACATGTACTTTCGTCAACCGGTTTAGTCATTTTTTCGGAATTAGATAGCGTACTAATGAAAGAGTTGAGTCATACGGTTCTATAATTTTTCAATTGGTTTAAAAGGTGGCTTGGTAGTCTGTTTGTGGTGTACTTTCTACAAGTTGACTTTTATTTATGCACTCTGGAATAATTACTTGTTACATGTAAATCTGCACTTTCAGTGTGTAATATCATTTTGCTCCGTTTGCAATCATTTTTGCTTGTTCATACGTAAAACACATGTTTAACATCTTCAGACTTTTACGTTTGCCATAAATCCCATGGTGCATCGGTGTGTCAAATGCGATTAAAAGCACATTAATAAACCAAACTTATCCAACCGCGCAAACTAACGTTATCTGAGTTGCCGAGTGGGCGGATACTGCAGAAACTAATTTCATATGCAGACCAAGATTTTAAATACCAAATGTAATTACCGTATAATAAATATATAGATAGCACATTAATTAACAAAAATCGATGCTATGATTCGCATTTATTATTATTTCTATAATTAGATCGCACTTGGCATACAAATCGAAATACTAAGTCTTTTACTGTTATACATAATACACTACACAAATCCTTAATAAATATTACTTCGATACTACATATTAAGGAAAGACTTACAAAATTCTATAAATTCTCAAAAAAATGGAAACTAAAATCCCGTAAATATAACTCGTTCGTAGGAAGCACTGCGTGAAAACGGCATTCGCCGTAGGATGTTCGTTGAGTCTGAAGTTTTCTGAAAGTGTAAACCTCGCCCTGAGCTAGCAATGTGCCTGGCACGCATACACATAAACATATACTGGAACGGCAGCAACAAAAAGCAGCTCGGTAAATGCAAGCCGCAAGGAGCGTAGGAACCTGTTGCTTCGGGTTTACGATAGAAAGAGAGGCGAGCGGTCTTGTGGAAGGGAAAGAATGAGAGGGTAAAAGAGAGAAGGCCTCCTTAAGGCCCCCTTTGTGCCCAGCCCCTACGCAGCCGGACTCGGGGAACATCGAGAGCCAGTGCCGTAACGCGTCGTACACCGGTCATCCTGAGCGCATTTACTCCATGGTACCTTTTATGGTGCTCATCCGAATTTCCCATATTCCTGAAAAGAAATCGACTGGACAAAGGGGATACTGGTGTATGGTGTTCGTTCTTCGTGCACCTTGCTTCCTCTTTTCAAGTGGCGGGGACTTGTCACTGTAATTTCTTGGATATTATCTGCCGGTTAGACTCTCAATGGAAATATGGAGGAAATGTAAAGAAGGAATTACAACTTCCCTTATAGAATCAATGTTTCTTTCTTCTTACGCTGCCATTTTCGGTGATGGCTGATTCTCTGGGAATCTGTGTTCTTTGGTAAAAGGGGTAAAGGGGTTATCCCTACGTTTGCAGATCTGCATGGCGTGCATGATTTGCGGAAAAACAAATATTATATTCTCTTTTATAGAATGCTTTTAGTGGTACAAGGGCTTCTTATTATTTAAGTAAAAAGTGCCTTAGAAGAATTGTACAAGTTGGGCCACATTCTAATTTTCAATGGTATCTTTCCGGACCGGTAGTTTTTGAAAAGTATTCTTGCACGACATAGTTAGCGTGTGTAACGGAAACGGAAAGTCATCGCGGCGGTTACTGGAGCGGTTACTGGAGCGGTCATTTTGTGTCAGTAGAACTCTGAAATTCCCATATTCCTGAAAAGAAACTTGACGTACAAAAGATCTCCGAAACGTGGTCATGGCGCGGTTCGAAGTATTCCTGCACTTTGCTTTTTACTTTGAATGAAGCCTGAACTGCATTTTGCATGCCTAGAACCAGTTTCCACGGGGGAATCCTTAATAATACATTTCTGCGAATTCTCTATTCTACTACACATTTACTTGAAAATCATAAAACGTATATCTGTTGTAATATTTTCATGCAGTTCCATGCGTTAATTATATGTTCCGCATATTAATTTTGCGATAATTGCATGCTTATTAGATATTTTATGCTTCTGTTTACGGATAGGAGGATTGCATCGATTGGCTTCTTTCTTAACCGATCTATTTATTAGGCTTGTAGATTCATTCTTTTCACTTATCGTGGCAGATTTATCCAAGAACACTTTGCGGTCTTCGTTGCACGACGCCCCCCCCCCCCCGCCTCGCTCGAAAAATCTTCCCATATTTCTGAAAAGAAATACGATGCACAAAAGATCCTGAATGTGCAAAAGGAAGGCATACGGTTTCCGTGCACCTTGCTTTTTCGTGTCAAGAATCTGTATTATAATCGCTCGACGTGAAATCGCTCGGTTTTTATATAACGCATCTGTGCTGGCATATCGTATAGCACGTTTTGCAGTGATTCACTAAAGTATGTTACTCCTTGTTGGTAACTCAAAATATGTTACACACTCTAACCTACTGTTTGAAATCAAACTCGGTGTTTTAAATATTATACTCTGCAGTATATTATGCAAAGTGTATATACGAGGTAGTTTAAATGTATATTGCACTGTTCTTTGTATTCTACACTATATTACATATTGTACAATACAGTAAACTCCCGTATAACGCGGTTAATGCGTTACGCATTGTACGAAATCGCGTTATAGGAAGTTGGAGGTAACAAACTGATAAATGCTCGACTTAAGTAAACCGGGAAACCCGGTCTACATTATCTACATTACACAGTATATCATAAAATTATACATTGTTACGTGAATCACATAGTACATATTACACAGTATTAAATTACATATTACGTGAACAGTGAAACATAACCTAAGTGTACGGTCAGAAATTCGGGGTAGCATACAAAGTGAAGGATGTCAGGCATGGGAAGATTTGTATGTTTTATTGTTACTATCAGTCTTCACGTTCTGCGGTTCGTGAAAGAACTCTGTTCGCTCGACAAAAATGTTCCCATATTCCTGAAAAGATACTGGACACAAAAGCCAATGGTAGGCAAAGAAGGGCGGGAGGGTCCGGTGGTTTTATGCACCTTGCTTTCCGCAGTGTTCACACTCGCAGTTTCTCTTCCCAAGAGTTTTTAAAGCCTGCCTCACACGCGAGAAAGCGAGAGTGCCGCGGAATATTCTTCTCCCGTTTTATCTCTCTCTCTTCTGGCGCCTCTTGATTTCACTTTCACACTTGATTTACCCGGAGATCTGGCTGCCCAATAAAAAACTGGAGTCTTTGACAGTTGGCCTCCCATTAAAAGAAAGAATTTAATCCTCGTGTGTCCTGCTAAACTACGATTGTAAGAAAGTATATTCAAGTAGCTTCATAAAATATAATGTTCTATGGTAATTCATTAATGAGGAAGAATTAATTATACATGAAGTTGGTGGATAATGGAACAATGGTACGCAAGTAGGCAAATATAGCGTAACACGACATAACCTGTAATTTTGTAATATAATTTTGTATAGCGAGGAAAAAGTTGCCCCTTTTTTTACAAAATAGACGCAACTAAGTTTCCATGAATTATTGTCGTAATACTCTCTGCTCCGGTGAACTCCCTAGTTGTTTTAAGTAAATCTCATCATGTTACTTTTTCAGTAATTTCAGAAGCTTCCGGAAGCAATTTATTCTTCCACGGTGATTACTACTTCGTATATTTACCGGGATCGATAAACGTGCTTTTTATCCGTTTACCGTCAATTACATTCAAATCACCTGTCTTCCTTCAGGTCAGTTTTTAATGTCACTGATTTGTGCGAATCGTCGTAATGTTCGTTACGATTTAATAAGGTACCACTGATAAAGATTCCCAGAGATAATTGCGTTCAAAATAAGATCTTATCGACAATTCTACTATCGGGGTTTTTCTCATTCAAGATCATTAATCATCTATCGTACGATGTTGTTTACTTAAGCTTTCTATGGCGCTTTATCATGATAGATTTCTGTTTCATTAAGTATCTATTTTTGACACGTAACGCCAGACTTTCTGAAAAACACGAATCATTATCTTATACATATTTCACAATTTCTTTAATCATCAATATTAACACGTTCACTGCGAATATTACTAAAACTCGAATCAAATATTTATAAATATTTATAATTCGCTAATATTTATAAAACTTTGATATATTTTTAACGATAACGATGACGATGCAAAGTAACTAATGTATCACAACACTTGGTTTTGTTACAAATGCGTACCGGGAGGTATCGTATAACACTGATTTCGGTCTGACAGTCAACGTGTCAATGGCTTCAATTATACACGTTATGTACATAAAGTGACAGTATAGTTTTAAATGATAAAATTTCAATAAATACTGCGGAATGATTATCGTCGATCAGCGACATTTTTGGCGGGAATTCTACTGCGCTTTGGTTCCATCTTATTTTTCTGCGCAGGAGAACGCAGTCGCTTGTACCAACTGTACATAGTTACGCGCTACAACGTATGTCCTGTTTTTAAGCTTCCAAAGCCGAGAGATAACATTGTACACCGGAAACGGATTGTCATTAACTTCTTCATCTGCGATGCATATCCCTGCACAATGCCATGCACACCGTGCCAAGGAAAACCTTCAGAAATAATTGAAATCATTTACTATTGTGTAAGTTCCAACGCGAACGTGCTTATCCGAGTATCTTCGTAAACGTATGTACATTCTGTTTCCTTGGAACTTAAAAACTTCAGAAAAGTAACACGATACGCGTTGGTACGAAACGGGGCATTTTACATATTTCTTACAATGAATATGTTATAGGAATATATTAACATATAGAGATATAGGACTCGATTATGCTTGGACAAATTAGGGCCATAGACTATAAAATATGCGGAGGAACATAAAATATTTCGTTTTTGATCGCGGCATAAAACGTTAAAAGCTTGGCAAAGAAAAAATGGCAAGGGGCAAGTGGGAAGGGTGACTCAGAAGAGCAAGAAGAGAACGAAATAAGAAACAAAGAAACGTAAAGCCAGCATGAAAACAGCATACCCTCTCTCTGGGAGAACATATGCAGTTCTACGTGGGAACCGTTCGCTCGTTTCTGTTCGTTTCTGTTCGTTTCTTTGTATGCATGAGCTTTTTGAAGCTGCGCAGTACTTGCACTCTTTTTAACACTTTGAACGCCGTGGCGTTCGTTCTAGTAATATTCCAAAAACGTTCAGTATTTTTAACGTTACCATAACGTATCGTAGAACGCTAAAACAGTTTTATTATCAGACGGTCGTGTATCGCGAGGTATCTTATAACACGGATTTCGGCGCGGCGGTCAACATGTTTAATTCTCTTCTAGTTTTTAGAATGTTTTTATACGAATAATGCATAGCAACAATGAATTCGAACCGACACCATAATAGTGCAAGTTAAACCATCTACTTTAATTCCCAGCATTGTATATTCCTAATAGAAATTTTACATCGGAGGATTACATAATATATTGACACATAGAATTATAAATATAAATAAAACATCTGCCCGCTGCAAGTCGCCGTGCAGTAGCAGCAAATGTAGCATACAAATAACGGAACTCATTTAGAAATAAAAGGTATCCAAACGTAAAATAATTCCATGGCATGGTAGACTGGATACAAAAACTATAGGAAGTCCGCCGAAACGCACACGTGCGTAAGAAAGCGATTCTTGTATACAGGACACATTTACTTTCTGTAAGCACACGTGTATTCGGTTTCTTTGGCCAGAGGAAAGTCAGTCTCTTGGCGGTTATGCGACGACGGGCTGAATCACGCAGCGTTGCACTTGCTGCGCCGAGTTTTACGAGCAGTCGCTTCTGCATATCTCCCTTTTCACGTGTGGCTTGGCTGCATTTCATTTCCCTTTGTTTCATATCGAAGAATATCTCCGCCCTCCCCGACCGGTTTATTTTTGAGAAATAAAAAGGTTCCACTTTTCAATTGTACTGTTTTCATGGCTCGGTTGGTGTGGCATGTGATTTGTACGTTGGTTCTACGCATGCGCGTGAATCTTGGGATATTATTGGTGGAGCGTTTCGAGCTTGTTGAAAATGTTGATCGAGTGCGATTATAATTAAGCGCGCACTTTTGATTTATTGTTAAACTATATATTCAAGCAATTCTTTACTACAATTTTTAACTATGACATGCAAGTGTACTGAAAATTATTACCGTGATAGAATTTGAATACATAGTTTGAAAATCGGTTATGTAATTACGCGGGTTTCGGAAAACACTGGCAAACCAAATACGATATAAACAAATCGTTTCTTTTTTTAATTGCTTTGATCACAGTTGCCAGTGATCTTTTAAACAATTATGAATGGCGCAGTGCATAAGAAACAACTTGATTCGCATACAAACATGCAAATCTTAGCACATATGCAACCAGTAAACGACTGAAGCGTGACTTGCCCTCAATGTACGATGAATAATGTTGTTTTCTCATAAATTTAGAAAAAAAGGAGTTTCATACACCGATTGTGTAACCGACTTCGTTGGGACTAGGCTACGATGTTGGAAACAGGATTGCAAATTTTAATTTGTTTACACTGTACTTAGCCCATATAGAAAGTAGTATAATACTACATTAACATTGCGACAGAATGAGAGGCTTATTAGAAGCTTTATTCCTCCATTATTACAAAGATATTACAATGAAACTGGAAGACGGATCTTGATGAATATTTCAATTATTATCTAACAAATTACACAACCAGCATTGACATAGAAATACGAAGTGTTCTTCGAATGCTCATTAAGTGACGCTGCAGTAATTCCTGATTATCCGAGGATCGTGTTAATAATAGTGCAGTAATGGAGTAATACGTATTGTGTAATTTTCAAGCTATGTTTATTAATAATCAATGCATTCCCGCAGGAAAAATATTCTCATAATTGAAACTGGCATGATTGTATTATAATTTCAAACTGAATTGGGATGCATTAGAAACCGGTGTAGACGGAAGGAAACTTCATGGACAGTTTCAGCTATGGCAGCCATAGTTCTCGTACTCTATTAAGACTGAATCATAAGGCACTCTTAGTCACTGCATTTTACAATCACTTATGTCTCTTATATGCACATGCACGGTGCATGCACGTAGGAAGGCAACACGACAAAGGGAAAAACCGGGCGCATGGTTCTAGAAAGGGGGCGACACGCTCTTCTGAGTCGGAAAGCGAAACCTTCCTTGGCTCTTTTTCTTCTGGTTCTTTTGTTCCTAACTCGACTATTCGAGTTGTGCTTTTACAATGTGTATGCTCTTCAAAATTTGAGCACTGCGCTCGGCAGAATTCGTTTTGATTGATAGTCCGTAGGAATTATAGCTTAAAAACAAGGTATTACTAAATGGTGGGCCACCATCTTGTTTCTAGTTGTCAGGTTTTTCTGGAGAAATGAAAGAAAGAGAGTTTAGGTGGCAGTTGTGACCTTAAAATCAGTATGAGTAATTTATGTAGAAGTGGTAACCTGTGTAGTTTGTTAATCTGGGATTTATATTGTTTATTGTAGATGCATGACGCGAGTGTTTTTCTATTTCCGCTTTTAAGAAGACGCTTAAGTTATGTATTAAATATTTATGTCTGCCCACCACGCATTCCATTCCATTAATTTTACTGCTTGAAATTCTCGGTTTCAACAAAAAAAAAACACTGAATCCAGGGATATAAATAGTGATTTCGAAGATTATGTTCCCCCGTCAAATGTTACCACTTGAACGGCATATTAAGGAAGAACTTAATTTGTTTGACGATACGTAATGGTTTGAGGCTTGGAAGAAGGCAGCTGGCAATCGAGTGGAATCTAAGATCGTTTCTAAGTTGGACAGGATAATTAGGATAATTAGGAGTCCCGGCGATTCCTCGGTTACGTAAGAATCAGTGCGTGAAGCGCCGGTTTCCATTCAAACCGGCATTCGACTCGTTCTATTCGCTCTTGACTTCGTACGATCAGGTTTTTCCCTGTCGCTCTTTACTTTCACCTTTGACCTTCGGCTATCCGTGCTCTCAGATTATCGGCGCGCCTTCTGTCTCCATCACAAAACCTTCGAACTCCCTCGTTTAAAAATACTTTCTTCGTTAAACACATCAGACGGCTTTCGGAAACGTCTCCCGCCAATTCGGCCATGTTGGATCACGTTATCCATCGTTGCCAGTTCTACCTTCTATAAACAGAACTTCTATAAATTTTGCGTTCTACATTCGATTATTTATGTTACATTTCCATACATTTCCATACATTTTTTACAATTTATTTCGTTTATTAAAATTGGTATTTAAAATTGGATTTTGTAATCGCCTACTTGTAAGCCAACCAGTACGTTCGGAGATATCTCTGGAGGAGAATAATAAGAACGTGGATTTAAAATGAATATAATAATTTATAAATCAATCAGGTAATAAAATGTGGACAAATATATGTTTTGCATTTTACAATCCATATAAGACAGCAAGTACTCATAAAACTGTTTGTACACTTGCGGTTCTTATCACGCTCGCAATTTTCGCGGCAATTCTCTCACGAAATTTTTTCAAGATTCTTCTCAAATATCCGTTTGTATATAACAAATAACGAGTTAGTGTCATTGTACTCTTTATCGCTTCCTATTTATCGGCTTATCAGATACCGTCGGAAATTCTTCCACGTGTTTAATGTACGTGGAAAATCGAACGGACTCAAGACCATTGTTGCAAAGATAAGAGCAATGTGTCATTGTTAAAAATAGTCGTACGTCGTGAATCATTCATCGAACTACATTATTTCATTTCGAAGTTGAAAGTCTGTCATTTATTTTCATTAATGGTAAATCCTTCATAAATGACTAGTTCTTTATTTGTGCTCGCGAATAACATTCGTCGAGAGTCACTCGAAAATTGCTGCGATCGAAACGAATATTGGGAGTGATTAGAATTAATTGAATCTTATCAACAATGACGTAATTCCCTCGCGACATAAAAAACCAGCATAAAATAATCCCACGATAATTACTGTTTAAGAAACATTCACTTTCATGGCCGTCATTGCGACCATAAAGCGCGTGAGTTACGGGAGTTCGTTGGCTGAAACACGGCGGTACCAACTACGAGTACACAACTACCCGTTCTAAACTACGTGAATGGAAGGAGCTGACTATTTCCATGGGAATTCGTGGAAAGCTCGACGGTTCCTCGAATCCAGCGTTCATGTAACGATAAATTCATCATGCGATTCTCGCGCGATGTTTCTTTTTTGAGAAGCAGACTCCCCCGGTTTCTCAGCTCGTAAAGTTTCGTGAATCATCGACGACGAAACGGAACGTCCGGAGCACGCTATGGTATCCCGACTTCCGTTCTACCGGGAAATTTAAATTTATTTTTTGTTTACCTATCGTTCCATCACTCTTTTTCTGAGTATTATCGGCTGATACGAAACCCACGTAATTTCGATACGCGAGTTTGTAATCTGACGTAATAGATAGGCAAATGTCTACCGACGCATGAGAGAATTCTGCTTTTTCTGGAATTCAGTGATAAGCATTAATTACGATGCTTTTATTACGCTGGATGTTCGTGATATTTTTGGCAAAGAAATATGATTTCTTGGAAAGTGAGTAATTACAGTTTTAAGGATTTTTTGCGTTTAACACGTTCGTTGTTCTTATGACGACATCGGCAGACGTGCAGACATTTGGTGCTTGAAATGCGAAAATTGCGAAATTAACAATTTTTGATGTTGTTTTAACCATTTTTTCTTGAAATTTACGCTGTTGCTTCGGACGCAAAACGGAATCAGAAATGATTATTATTTATTATAATTACATTTCTAATAATTTAGGGACTCTCAGCAATTTTCAAGTGCCGCAATTTCTCAGCAACATTAATAATTCATATTCAAACCATAAAATCAAACTTCATATCGCGAAGTCTATGAAATCTGTAATTCTAAGTCAACAGGAAGATCGTTACGGCAAAAACTTTCGCTCGTTAAACATACCTATTCCCACGCATGCGCGCCAGTTACACTAAATCAAAAACCTACGAATAATTCCATAAAAAATACAAGAAACAACCATCGCAAGCGATAACTTTCTCCATAATTCCGGAAGAGACTTTGCCAACGAAATTCCTGAATAACCAATGCCTCGGAAAATGCGCAACAAAATGGCGGCGTAAAATAAAGGAAAATATCGTTCACTTGTGTCAGTGCTGATAAAACAATGCTATGCAAACACGTATATACATATTGTGATAAACGATACATTATGAATAAATATATGTGCGCACTACTAACACATACTTATGAATTATACACATAACATTAAGTGTATCAGCATGAAAAACTTCGGTTTTTACACGGACAGGATGCACGAAGAGGGAAAACTAGAGGAACTAATTACGAGTGTATCTGATTGCTCGTCCCATGTATGTGAATCCGTGTACTCACACGTACAATACACGTACAACACACGTAAATATCCGACAAACAAGCGGCTCCCTTCTACCAGTAAAGATATACAGTCACGAATGCGTAGTCTTTTGGATCACGCATCGGCAAACACGTGCTACTGGAAATTTCCAAGCATATGTTGGAACCCCGCCGATCGAAAGACCGACTCTCGATTTGCCGTCACTTGATAACGATCTACAGTCCAACGATCTACAGTCGAACCTTTCATTCAGAATTCGATCGTGATTTGCGCCGGGAAATTCCTTCACAATTATGCTGACAATCGGAGACACCACGTGATTGGTAGGTCACGAGTGTCTTCTTTCCAAAATATCAACAGTACTTGTCTCGAGTTTTATTGTAATTTTCATTATTAACTTTTATTTGCATCGTTTGCTTGTTTTTCCTGGGAAATATCTCGGTGCTTTAATAGTAGCTGTAATTAAAGGTTAATTATAAGTTTAATTATATTTGGATCCTTGGTTTGAGAAATCTATAAATTTGAGGATTGTAGAAAAGTAATAATTAGTTACTCGTTTTTATTGGCAAATATCTTTTTAAACTTGATAACCGAATCCAAGAAATATTCGATGATTTAAATCGTACAAAATGTACAAACATGGCGGTAAACCTTTCCAATGCGTTTCTAATACTCTTTAATTATCTGAATTAAACACTTATTAACTTTCATGGAAATGGTTATAATTACAGGATTTGATTATCGCCTTAATGAAGTTTTACCCTCTATTTTTATTAAGAAGTATTATTTATGTATGTATGTACATCCACACGCACAATTATGTAATATGAAATTAGCAGAAGGAAAATAATCTTATACTTGGATCAAGAAATTAAACATTTTACTTATTATCTTGGGAACACTTCCAGAACACAAGCCATTCAATTATGTTACATTATTAATTATAAACGGTGCATCAGATTGTTTTTACAAATTAATGAATGGAATATTCTTCTACGCAAGCTTGTTACAATTTTTCCGGAAATCAATTTCTACCGAATTAGTTAACACGAACTGTACAACGATATCCAATCTACTGTGAAGCGGAACACTGTTGGGCTTCAGTTTCTCCGTGGAAATCTGAAAACAGACGGAAGTTCAGGTTTATGATTATGAGAGGTTCGACCTTCGCGTTATTTCTGCCCGTTTTCTTTGACCAGTTAACGGTTCCCTCTGATTTCATTGTTTCGAAAGATACGTTTCCCTCTTGTAGATATATATCCTTTCCCTTCAGGTAATAATTCCTTGTTCCTGGAATTTTCGCCTCTACGATGACCTGCGATGGCGGCGTACCCTCTTCCTTTGTCCCCCTTTCCCCCCATTCCGTATACCTGGGGGCCCGGTTACGGTGTCATAATTTTACGTTGTCGATCTACGATCATCGATTTACACCTTACGCTAATGTCGGGCTACTTCAACCCAACCTTTCCCGAGGAATCGTTAAGCACAGTTTTGAAATCAGACAAAAGCTCGTTAAGGAACACGGATGGATTATCTTTGGACTTAAATAGCGAACATATATTTACTTACGCTTACACATTTATTTATATAGAAATTATGGCTGAAGGATTGTAGTTCATTAGTGGAAATAATTATTTGCGTATAGACTATTATGTATAGAAATTAAAATATATAAAATTTTGCGCCGTGGTATAGTTGAATACTTTAACTAATAATAGCAGCTGGTTCTGGTGTTAAAGACATTAAATCGATTTTTACCGATTATTCTGTTATTGGATATATTGTTACTATTCATGCTTATTGTGTTTATCTTTATCATCGTTATTATTAAGCCATTATCATCAGAGTAATCTTCCACGTATCTACGTTAGTTGAAGGAAATTAGCCGTTTTTAAATTGCATATTATCAGGAGGTTGAGTAATCGTGCGACTATCACGATGATTGTAGCAACCTTTGGCGTCGTCCATGATTTCAATATAATTTCTGATTACTGACGTAATTGGCTGTTTTATAAAACGCTTAGTAATAGTTATATTTGATTTGTGGAAAATTAGGCAGAGTTTCGGATTATTTATGATCGAGTAAGGTTCGTTACGATAAGGTGTTATCTCGATAAAAATATGATCTTTATCGTTCTTCTTATCTGCCGTGTCGTATATCCTCGAAATCCCTCAAGTATCGATATAAAATAGGATTAACGTATATTGCATGAATGAGGCTAAAAGTCAAGAATTTTTGGCCCTATATCTAGGTCTTTGAGCTATATTAATTGACGGAGATCATTATCTTTATCTATAACCTTACGTGAAGCAATTTAATTAAAAAAGGTTTCTCGTAATCATAGTTCGACTCTATTAAATAAATCCGTCATTATCAGACTGTGTTATTCATTTCATATTCGAAGACGATTACGCAATGTCCCGGATGTCGTAATAACTCGTCGGGGACTTACGTTTTCGAGTAAACAACGCGCCGTTAGAATGTTAGTTTGAAAATCCCAGACCAGCGATCGTTTATAATACGTTTTCTGATTTGCACAGCGTGTGCTACCTCGGGGAACGATGACATTGCGCAATAAGTTAAATCTCGGGTATTCGGTGTACTGGCATATTAACCAGATACGGTACAACCTTATCTCGTCTCTGATTATTATTTGCTTCGCTTCTCGAAAATTTAAGGCTTGCAGTACTCGGTACTCGAAGAGGTTATTTAAGTACTGGTTGATGTGATATAACCCGGTGGATGATGGACACGGTAATATTAGTAGGTAGGAATTGTTGCAAAATTGTTACAACCAATCATTTAGATTACTCTCCGCACGAGAAGTCAGTATAATTGAAGTTAGTCGATGGGAAAATTAAGTGATATCGTGTGCCGTATTTGCTATTCTGTAACTCCCAATTTGACTTGTACCGCTGCTAACTTCAGAGACTTCTACGCGCTAAGATGATGCCTTAATTAGGTTATGTAACTAGGAAGTTATGGTTATGGAAGTTCGTGATTCACGTATAAAAATATTATTTTGCAAATCATTGACTCAGAATTATATATACTATATAGGAAGTATCGAAGTTGTATGTACGGGGTTCTAAACAGAGTGATTTTTTGATTGTTACAGAACGCAGCCTCCGCGAAGGCGAAGGAGACATCGTCGGGGACAACGGGCAGCACGGGTAACGGTTCCGGCGGAAATGGCGGACACGCACCTCTTCGTCGTAGCTACACCTCATTGGTAACTACCTTGATCGAACAGCATCGTAAGTTGGATCGTAGCGCGAGTGAGCCCACGTCACGTTACAAGACAGAGCTCTGTCGTCCATTCGAAGAGAGCGGTACTTGCAAATACGGCGACAAATGTCAATTCGCCCACGGTTACAGCGAACTGCGCAATCTTGCCAGACACCCGAAATACAAGACAGAATTATGCCGTACATTCCACACGATCGGATTCTGCCCGTACGGACCACGTTGCCATTTCATTCACAATTTCGAGGAAGCGAGGATTCACAATCAGAAAGTGAGCGCTCAACTAGGCTCGACTCAGCCTAACATAATGGGATTGAATCCTTTGTTGAGTGCAGCGGCGGCGGCAGCAGCAGCAGCAGCAGCGGCTGCTGGTGGAAATGGAACAAACGTAAATCCAACCAGCACAAGTGTCAGTTTACTCGAGCAAATCGCAGCATCGCCTCAAGTAGCATCAGCGGTGGCAGCAGCGGCTACTCCGAATCTTATGAGAACGAATTCGTTGAGTCTGTGTAGCGCCACGAATGCGGCGTACAATCCACCACCATTGCTAAGAACGAATTCACTGAGCTTGGCCACGAGCCAGCATCATCATCACCACCACCATCATCATCATCATCAGACCGGATCTACGGCCGCGGTGAGCTCGGTCATTGGTGCAATGAGGCCGAAACCATTGAATCTCAGCCCGACCTTCTCCCTTGGAAGTACCGGTGATTCCATATCGCCATCATCGAGCTTGAGCCAATCACCCACAAACTCAATGGCTAGCTTCTTCAGCGATGATTGCCAGCAACCGTCCGTTACGAGTCTCCCAACCACGCCATTCAGCTTTGGCCAAGATTTTGGATTGTTGGCTACAAGACAGAGTCCAAGTCCACGAACAAATAGTGTTTGCAGTCCATTGGGATCCGATGATCTTACGCCGAGGACACCCTCGCCTCTGTCACCGAATACCGAATCCAGATTGCCGGTGTTTAACAGGATCAGCAGCACACTCGGCGACTTTGAAAACCTTAAGATCTAACAACTTCCACGGATCGGAGTCCATCGTCTTCGACTCTTCGATTCATTCAAGTTAATTCATTCAAGTTAACGATGAGTTTGAAGTGAATGGAGGAGAGTGGCTTGATCGATCATCAAGCTTTATCGAAGATGCATGGTCGAAGCATAAAGAAGGGCGAAGAACACGTTGGACCGGACGATATATAACTACTGAAAAGACAGGAGAATGTAGGGAGAGGGGACGGACTCTCCCACCGACTTGTTCCAAAAAAGGTTTTTTAAAAATTGAGCTGCATTTCTCACGTGGGACGGATCATCTTCCTCTCCGTCGTACTCGGCTTCTTATTTAAGCGTTTATTTCTGTTCTTAGGACACGTTAGGCATCTTATTCTCGTTCTTAAACGATCGTCCCTTACTTTTTTCTATCATAATGGTCATGATTATTATTTTATTATTATATTACTATTATTAATATTATTAATAACGTTATCGTAATATCATTATCGACACTGATATCGACATTACTACTATTGCATTAGTAGCGTCAGTCACTTCCTGACAACTCCGACCACCATGGCCGTTTTCTTTTCTTTTTTAATCTTAGGTTAACGCTCGTTTAGTGGAAAGGTCGAGATCGTATCAGCCCGGATGTCTCGACCCGCTCGTGAGTATCTTAAAACGATTATTTAGTGCGAAACCATCGGGAAAGGGAGAAGGAATCAAAGAGTGGAAGTATATAGTATATCGGGGAAAAGATTCCTGAAGAACGTGAAAGGTGGTGGAGGGAAGTTGAAGGAACGAGTTAGGGACGAGTCCAAGTTTCTTCCGAATCGTCACTTTCCTCGGGCAAGTTGTTCTTTGATCTCTCTTGGACTATCCAGTGCCCTCCTCGTTTCATCTCCCCAGCTTCTTCCATCGCATTTCTACATCTTCACACCAATATACTTCTCTCTTTCCCGTAATCCTCGAAGGACTCACGGGTACGAAGCGTCATTCAATCCGGGGCAGGTGAAACGTTGCAATATTCCAAAACACTTAGTACGGTTACGTTTCTTTTGAGTTTCTTCTTTCGTAGGAGAAGAGAAGGGGAGAGGAAAGTTGTTGTGTTGTCTCGAGAGTGAAAGGATGGCGTGAGGGAAGGAAAGAGTGCGCGCGCATGAGATGAGGACGCGCGCGCACACGGAGGATAGAATTTAAAAAAAAGAAGGAAAAAGGAGAGTAAGAGACAGACAGAACCGCGAGTATGGGGCGGTGACGAAGCGCGTGAAACGGATCCAACAATCAAAGATCATGCTATGCAAATAAAGTGGCTTAAGAACTCCGATTGTCTTCCAATGTAAGTGTGAGAGAGAGAGTGAGTAAGCTCGAGGGAATGACTGAGAACTCGTGGTATGTGTGGGTTACATGTATGAATGCGAGAGTCGTATGAATGTAGATTTTCGAAGCGTGAGTTGTCCTTTTCTTTCGAGCGTCTACGTGCGCCTACGTGCGCCTACGTGGTGGTACAGTATGAAAGATAAAGTGAGTGAGAGGGAGTAATACAGAATGGTGAGAGCAAGCGATGTGGCAATGAGCAAAAGGGAGATAATGAGGGAAAGTGGCGTGCCTCTGTCAGTGTGTGTAAGATTACGCATGAGAAACGGATGTTTCGTATTTTGAATGAGGCGAGAATGTGATTTTATAAGTAAGTAAAGTAAGAAGAAAAAAATAGAGATATATTATATTAGAGAAGGGGAGGAAAGTTAGAGTGTTCCTCCTTTTACGAGTGATCGAATTCGCGTTTCCACGAAGAATATTTCGAGGTTTATATTTGCTGAAAGACTAAAAGATTCGATTCGCCACGATAAAAAGTCCTGAATATATATTATATTTTGATTAAAAACGTAATTGAGTAAAACTAACGTATATGCATCCTGCATAGAATATTATATCGCTTCCACGGCGATTGCCTTAAGGAAACTTGTGTGCCTCATGGGATAATTATATTATAATTATTATTATAATGAATATTATTAAACTTGATGAACGAACGAGAGAGTTTAAGGTAGATCATCAATTTCGTGGTATACATTGTTCTTTCCCGTTAAAAAAATGTGATATGTAACTATTGCAATAGAAATATTTACTATTATTAACAAAATATTCTATTATAGAGAGATCGCTGGTGGGAGTGTGTTTAGTGCTGGCTGCGTGATTGGCGGGAGAGAAAGGGTGGGAGTGAAAGAGTTCAATTTCGAGCGAAAGTGCGAGTGAATATTATAATGAGTACGGAGGCGGCGGTAATTGAGGATTCTTTTTTTTGTTTTTCTTTTTATTCACCGCGGAACAAATCATTTTTCATGCTCGGAGAGGAGATATTCACGGTGACGACGCGTTATTAAACGAAAAAGAAGCCAGAAGGACTCTTTAGAAAAGAAGTATCGTCGGTGTACTTTGTTTAGAGAAAGGAAGAACATGGCCGGGAATATTCTCGACACGATCTTCCTGCCGAAAAAAAGGCTTAATTCCGCTGCGCGCCGCCTCGACGATGATAAAGAAAAAGTGCCTAAATGACGTGGTTTTTGAAAATCGAATACATTTTGTATATAATGCACACCACACACACTTATACTAAAACAAGAAATGTTTTCGTTTAATTTATATACATTGAAAGCAAATGTTATTATAGATTTAGTTTATTAATATAATTATTTTTATTATTAATAATTAATAATTATTAACTATTATATATTATTACTATTGTATTCGCAAGGAACACAGAAAACACACGAACTACACGTACATACGGACTTCGATATCATACAGAAATGAAAGTAGAGCCGGTTAGATGCCTACTTCGAGTAAAGCATGGCTTCTCCATTTTTTTTCATTATTTATCCAACCGATCGTTTCGTTTTCTTCTTAATCTTATTCTTCTTCTTCTTTTTTTCCTTATTGGGAAATAATAGTGAGTGCCTATGCGTAAGTCAGTTGCTTCGACGATCGTCGTTCAAACTCCGAACTAAAGTCATTTAATCCCGTGTCTTAATGAAATATTTGCCCCGTGTTAATGGCTCTATATATACAATCTTATATTACTATTATTATTAATATTATTATTCACTATCGCTAGTACTATAATACCAGCCGCGCTAGTACTGTCCTAGCTCTTCCGTAGATCATTCGTTCATCATTTTCAGTCATCAAGTTATAGAATTTACCCCTGCCCCCCTTCATACGTACCCCATAAAAATGGCCTCTACACCCCCTGTCATGGCGCAAGTTATTACTGCTATAGCGCGTGCTCTTATGTGTATACATGTTATTATTATTAACCAGCAACTATCTAATCTATTATTTAATGACGTCTATTTAATTCCTCGATCTTCTTTCTTAATTGTCATACTTCCGGTTCGCTTCGGTCCTCGCGCGCAACTAGGACAACCGATTATCTTGTAACGTTCGCTTACGCGCACGTGCGTTCGCGCATCTCGGCGTTTTCAGGAATTCCAATATCAACTCGTGGATTTCCTGCAATCGTCCGAGTGTTGCTTGGAATAGTTTCGAGACAATGGTGCATTCGTTAGGTGACTTGTAATTAGAAGAATGTATAATCGCAGATCACGGAAAATATCTGGTTTTCAGATTCATACTTATACCGAGATATTTGTGTAATAATGTCTGGGACATGATTCCCTCGTCTCAAATTGCCACAGGAGTAACGCTTCTGTAACCACCGGAAGTTGTCACGCAACGAATGCACGTTGATCTTCGATGTCGCGAATATCATCAAGCAATACCTCGATATACAGAAGGACATTTTTTGACAGTAGTTTGACTGGTTTACAAAAACAATATATATAATTCGGCAGTTATGAACGGTAATTATTTACCGCATCAAAACCGACATGATCGTGAATATAATTGGAATAAAATTGGAATAAAATCACAAAACGCCTTTTGGGATTCTATGATAATGAAAGGATCAAGTGTATCGAGATAAACGAATATACGCGAGAATCTATTTCAGATATCGATATATCGGGGTATTGCTTAAGCGCACCATGCGATTAGAAAATCATGTGACATGGCGACGTTCGATCAAAAGCGAGATGGACTTCTTAGCGTGTCGGAGAATCGAGAGAGTGAAGGAACGTTTCATGGGTGCAGAGAGTGAAAGTCGAAGTTTCTTCTCGTGTACAGTCCAAGAGAAAAATAAAAAGATGCGTGGGCATGCGGCGTGGGGTTGAGAAGGGGCACAGGCCACGGAGTGGGGGGACCGAGTGCTCTGTTCGCGCGCGGGTTCCATAATGGAAAACACGCACTCTCGAATCGAATACAAATAAAAAAAAGGGATACACGCTCCGGTCTCACTCTCTTTTTCTCGAGGACGAAGTGAAACGGAAAAATGACGCGCACCAACACATATACACACACAAGTATGGCCGGTACGCGAGGAACACACTCGCGCGACGAAATACGACGATGAAAGAAGTAGCGACGGCTTCCCGGCACACCTTTTTCGAAAACGTTGTACCGTGCTGCTGTTTTAAAGTCCCTCCGAAATATTTATATTTAGAGAACTCTCGTATTTTTTATGACAGGATTGCGCGACTTTTGCTGACGTTGATTAATATGGGTTGGACCACATCAAGGAGGAGAAAATCAGTTTTTTGTTCGTAACTCTTTTTGCCACCTCGAGTGCTTTTTGGGATTCTTTTTTAATCGGTATATTGTGAAAGTTCATGATTAACGTATCATTCATTTCTTTTTAGTTGAAATGAGATTTGTTAGATGATCTTAGAATGCGTTTAGTTCGAGTAGATTTTCGGTTTTCTTATGGAGTCCATTTCTGGAATAGACATTTTACGTTCGATTAACCTTGATACTCCATGTTTAGTTGGGAGAATTTTATGGGAGTTTTTTTTAAAAAAGGAATTACTTGCATGCCTTTTGCTTTCTTAGTTTCTTTCTGGAATTCTGATCTTATTCCGTCCTCCTTGATTTTTCTCCTTGTACTTGTTCGATCGACGTTAAGGCGCACAATTGAGTTTCTTTTTTAGTCGAAGTATAAGTTTCCACAGTTTCTCGGACAAAGCTGATTCGTTGTATTAATTAAAGCAAAGGAAAACAACTCGAAAAATGAAAGAAAGACGGGGACGTCTACCGCAGCATTTAACCACGTAATTCGTACCCTCCTGTTATAGACTTGACAACTTATACATATAAATATAATATTAATAATAAATAATATACTTTACGTTACGTCTCTTTTTTTAATTTAATATATTTATTTTTTCAATCAAGTATTTATATATTTATACAATATTTTATACTGCGTTCTTCACAGATACACACTATATGTAATGCGCGTTACAATGTAATGTGACAGGTCGATCTCTTGGCTCTCAGAGGATATTTCTGATTCTTCGCGACTACCAACCCCCCCTCAGAACCCCTCAGAACCCCTACTTCCATTTTATTTTCTTTTATTTCTACAAACTCATTTCCCGTATCCTTTTCTAAATGCCTCGATATTTTTTCCCCCCACTTTTTTTGTTTATTTTTCATTTCCTCTTTGAACGTATCTTTTCCCCTATTTCCTTTTACAACCGCACCAAGGACCAATAGTTCCACTGGGCCTACCAGATGGTGTTCCAAAAATATGAAAAATGCGTATACTTAATTTCTCCTTGTGATACTCGGTCGATCTAAGAGGGTCGTCGCTCGAGAAAGATTTGCGCCGGAAAATGATATGTTGATGGTCGACGAACGAGAGATAACCAGAAACAACAAGCGATAATAGATTTTCTTTTTTTCATGTGAATTCAAGAATCTAATTAATGGCGTCTCTACAGCGATTATAATGTACGTACTAAAGAATCGAATGTAAAGTAGCGATGGGAGCCAATTGATAGGCTGGCGGAAGTCGTTCGAACCGGATGTGTGCCGTGAGTCGTAAAGTCCCCGAAATAACTATCTTTGAAATCTCCATACTCGCCATCTTTTTTTATTGCTGAACCTTTTCTCAGCTGTATTCCGAGTGATGAATTTTACGTAGATTTAGTTCACCGCGAGTTTACTCGTTCGAGAGATTCTAGTTTGTTTCGTTTTTTTCATTAAAGTCCTTTCGGCTAGAAATTAGTTTTTAGAATTGATTTGACGAGGACTGAAGCGTGTCATTGGAGATTTCAATGGTGGTGGGGACGCTGAGCATGCGCGATATCGATGTTACTCTACTCTTCGAAGCGAGGGGGCCACAGGTTCGAACAACTTCGGTCTAATCCACAATGGGACCACAAAAGTGATAAATGCATATAGAATTTCGTTATTAGAGGAATGGCGAGCCTACAAGAAATAAAGATGAGCACCGAGAAAAGGGACTTTCGACCGATCGAATGTACGAAAAACGGTAGAAATTGATTTGAGCATTTTCGCGGGAAAATTATGGGGCCCCACTCAGGCCAACTGATTTTTGTTTGGATTTTTGTGCGAATGAGGTATTCTTCACGGTGTCGGCCGAACTTCCTTTTTTACGGTGCGCCTTTCTTTTTGTTTCATTTAACTGAAAGAACACACACAAACACGCAAGTCTCATGTACCACGAATGAAAAAATGTAGTTTGATAAGTATTGCCAACAATACACTATCTATTTAATACATTTTATTATTACAAATAATTGAACCTGGTTTTTGTGAATTCATTTTTTTCGTCGCATGTTTCCTTTGTCCTTTCATTCCATTCCATTTAGATAATAGTAATAAGTTATTTTTTAATTTAAATTTCATTTATTCCACGAAAGTATTTCATTTCCAGTTAGTTTTCAGTTTGGAATTCATTTATTTTTTTCATGTATTTAGTCAACTTTCATTAAACATTATTTGTTCGTATCATACAATAAAGTAATCTTAAGACGTAGATATTATTATAATACAAATATCAATAGTTTCAAAGCGGTATAATATACCACAATTATCATGATAGTGTATCAACTAATTAACTAACTGTTAATTAGCGGATTCAGTACAGTAGGATGCTGGAAAGAAGGCACTCGAAGAGGAGAAGAGGATTACATTATAATCAATATAATATAATATATAACATATAACAAATACTAGATCGTAATTCCGCGTGATAAATTCAATACTTTATTTAATTTAACATATAATTAGACCTTACATTGTTGACAATATTTTAGAATAATTGATCCGTTCTTTAATACCTCAGGAGCCTGTTCTTTCCAGAAGCCAACAGTATATAATTTGATTTATTTATTACATTTACTATTTAATTCCGAGAAGTAACAGAAGATTCGGATGCACGTTCATAAAATTTCCCATAGTCTTAACACAGCGGTAAAAGAATTATCTCAATTATCATATCGGTCTTCCAAATTATAATGTTATCGCGCTTGAAATGTCGTTGATTCGTTAGGTGCAGGAAATTTGCCCTTCCTTCGCCGGTAACATTTTTCATCTAATGACATCCTGTAGATAGGCCAGATATAAGAATAATCGCGCGTAATATTCCCGGTTTTTTTTTGCTGTATTTATGATAAACCACGACACGCTGCAATGTAATTTACTCGTCGCGCCATTTTGTTCGACGATTGACACACAAACGAAAAAGTAAGTGATCATGTACATAATATTTATTTAATGATTTATTTCATTAAAGTCATTTAATACCTTATTTAATTTCAAGATAATTATCTCATATGTTATTTACAATATTTGATTGTAATTGATTCGTTCTTTTAATCTTTGCGTTGTGTATTATTATATTAAATAAAAGTATGTCAAACTTTAAACAATACGCCATGATGTAATCGAATAATTTTACTTAAGTTTCATTTCTTAAAGGTCATTCCATAAGGTACATTTCTTAAAGAATTTTCGTAGAAGTTCCGTTTTCGAAAATAAAGTTTATTCGTCAATAAATTCGCGCACCCGGCGAATATTCAAAGTCGATTTTCTCGAAAGCAAAGCCTGATATGAACAAATTTTATTCCACATTTTCCACTCATTTTTTCATGTAGAATCACCCTCTTTTCGGTTGTACCATCAGTTATCGAACACCCTGCATATTCGCCGTAATGATTAATAACCCCTTGCCATTTCTGAGGCAACTTGTTGATTTCCACTGCATAAAACTCTGGCGGCTTTGAATAAAAAAACACCTGGACGAACGTCACTTATTTATGACTCATTTATCAATTTTGAATAATAGATAATAATCTATATTGAATATATGTATCAGTTTTTAGAGTTTATTCGTACTGGTGAAGCAGTCAGTTATTACATTCCGTATAATTTATCCGGCACAATGTCATTGGTAAACAGGAAGTCTATTATACAGTATGTATTATATCTACGTCATTCCTTTTATATTCTAGGCTAAATGAGAATGGTAAACTAGGAAGTCGTCGCGGTACAAGGCCCAACTGTGTGGGCCTTTCGTGGGTTTCTATTTTCTATTATCGGCTGAAACTAACGTACACAGAAACCCTTCCTACTTCGTGTACCAACACCAGTGTTAATAAGGAAGAAAACGGTTTTAATATAAAACGTGTAAATTGAACCCTCGTGGGCATAGATTTTTGCATTATTAACTAAAATTCATATATAAATATAGATTCGTTGTCTGACATAACGGCTTGTACCGTTGCAAGCAAAGATAGCAGGATAATTCGATATCATATCGTGAATATGCTTGTTCCTGGCGGGAAACCATCAAAATAAATACATAGTCGAGTCTCTTTTTATGCGGTGAATACGTTTCATAGAAATCCGCGCAAAAAGGATACAGCTTTCTTTGCAAAATTAGGAATAATTTGTTGAGATACCAGAATAACTTATTTTGTTTTGTTTATGCATAAAAAGATTTTTGATTCGATCGAGAAAAGCTTGATTTCTGTGTGGGAATTATTCTCTTCTCTCTTACGATTAGTTTCCAGCAGAAAAACATAAACAGAACGAAAATAAATTAATAAGCGCGTTACGCTGTTAAAACTTTCTAGATTTCTTCGTTTACTCTTTTTTTCTTGCTTCTTTGCTTCACCACATAATGTAAACACCGCGTTAACCTCTTCACGCCATTGACCACATATGTGGACATTAATTTACGTCGTATAGAAAAGATATTTACATTCGCGAAAACGTTACAAAAAAAAATGTTGAATATTTACTAAATTCGTTAACTAGAAAATAATTCCCAATTGTTGTAAGGTAAATAAAAACGCTTCTTATAAATCTTTTAATATTGCAGTTCAAGTAGTGGCACTAAAAATTCGTCCTTGAAGAGTTTAAAAAGATACGCATAAGAAGAGTTTCCTTTTTTGCGTTTTGTCCGCGTGGCTTTTTTTACTGGTTCCTTAAATACCTGTTATTTATTATTATCCCTAGCACCATATTTATGCGCGCTCGGTTTTCACGCAGTTATTTCCAACCCAATTAGTCGAGTCATTAGAATATTATTCACGTATTCACATCCTCCCTTTCGCGTTTGCTTCGAATAAAGGGAATTCACATTCTCTTTTCTTCCGTGATTAATCGCTTCTACTATAATGAATTCTATTTCCGTCGGCGTTCCTATTTTTGGAGGAAAGAAACTAGAACGTTGCGATTTGAATTGCGAGCCTCGTTAAAGGAATTATCGGAATAATAGCGGACACTTCGTTAATAAAAATTTCAAATTTTTTTATTAATACCGATACTATATTTTCTTATTATTTTCTTATTTATTCATACTTAATCCTTGCCTTACGGATTAGGATCGCCTCCGGTTTACATTGGACCTCTTATTTTTGCATTTACTAACATACATCTTGTCCTTATAGTTTACTTATTGTGATTTATATAAATATGATTATTGCTAACTTTAGTCATTTAATACTGACGTGTATGGATTATAATTAAATATTTTTTTATGTGATACATAAAAAGGGTTATTCCGTCATTCATAATATTCTTCACATGTTCTCTATTCTTATAATTTTCGAATTGCCTTCGAATATTATAAACGTTCCCTTTAGCTACTAATTTAATTATCAGATAGTAACAGTACTCTTATCTTCTAAATTGACCTCTTAATTTAGTTGCACTTAATAAGTTCATTATTAAATATTATATAGGAACACCTAGATAAGATATACATGGGATTCCCCTCTTCCCGTCTAAAGTCACCGCGCGTTAATTTTGCAAATTAAATATGCAGTACATATATACGAATATGCACATATATTGACCTTTTCTTTCCACGCACGTATAAAGTCACCGTGTGCCTTCTTTCCAGAACCCGACAGTAATTAATCGATCCACAAATCGATTGTTCTTTTGAAGTGCATGAATTAAGCAGTCATTTTCCTAACCGCATACGCAGACGTTCTCGTGTGGCATCGTTAATCAGTCAAAGTGGTTGGCCGACAGGAGGTACAAAAACGCACTGCTGAGCAGAAACGCGAATGACAATTAGCAGTTAACGACGATGTCATGCGCCGTCATTGAAACCGGGCCTATTCATCGGGTGATTGGGCCAGGTTTACGGGGACCGATAAGATTGCCAGTGAAACGGAACTCGAAGGAGAGCAATGGTCCACGTTTCGCCGATACGCCAGGCCTTTGTAACAAACTGCATCGGGGACCGCATTCCGCGCACTTCACTTTTCTTTTCTCTTTCTTCGCGCGCTGCGCCGATCTCGACTCGATACACCGAACACCGAAACACCGAACGTCATTCCTCTTCCACGGTTCGTTGTTGTCTACGAACAGAACTTATTGGATTGTTCCAGAAGTTCTGTTTTCCTTTTTCTTCAAATGTTTAACCCTTTACACTCGAAAGGCGAGTTTTAGTCATCACTGATTTCTTACGGTAATTCGAGTGGCGACTAACAAGGAAAGTATGGGAACCCGAAAATTCAAAAATTTCTTAAACTTGGTACAAACATAAAGCAATTCATCTTGATAACGAAGCTGTTTTTCGTTGGTAACCAAAATCGGTTTAAAGGGGTGAAATCATTTTTTCAAGATAAAGTGATTTTCTCGTTTTCGGTTATTATCTCCAAAACGACAAGAGATATCGAATAAAAGTTAAGTTAGAATTTTAGTGGTACTTTTGGTGCTACAAAATTGTTAAAAATAATATCTTTTCTGAAAATTTGTGTACAGATTTTTGTAACACTATTCTAATTTAAATGAAATCAACTCTAATGTAATAAGTAATAAGAGAATTGATCTATACAGCTTATTACACTTCTGACCAATTCTGATTTAAATTAAATCAAATTTAAATTAATAAGTAATATAAGAATTGATCTATCCGGATTATACATATCCGACTAATTCTGATTTAAACTTATGCACATCCAACCAATCCTGACATTACTTACTAATTTAAATCCACAATTATCATAATTGATCAAACTTGTAAAAGCTAGATAAGCCACTTCTTAAATTACTTATTAATTAGAATTGTGACCAAAGAAGGCGAAAATGTTTACGTCGAAACGTTTCTCACTACAACTTTATAAATTAATATTTATTGTATGAACATTATTAGTCATTTATACACGTAAACCCTGAAATCATCGAGCTTCGAAGTAATAGTTTTGCAATATGAAGTTACGTGAAGTCGAGCAATATGAAGTGCTACTCATTAATATAAGTCGAGCAATATGAAGTCCTACTCATTAAAATAAGTCGAGCAATATGAAGTCCTACTCACTAAAATAAGTCGAGCAATATAAAGTATCACTCATTAAAATAAGTCGAGCAGTATGAAGTGTTACTCATTAAAATAAGTCGAGCAATATGAAGTGCTACTCATTAATATAAGTCGAGCAATATGAAGTCCTACTCACTAAAATAAGTCGAGCAATATGAAGTACTCATTACATGAACTCGATCAATATGAAGTACTTTATTATTCATGTAATCGACTGTAATCGACATGTAATCAAATCGGACGTTCAATTTCTTCGAAAATTGACGTACCAGTGACATATTAAGTACAAGTTGCTAGAATGTCAACAGTTCACCGTGTCAATGATTTTGAACAGGACGAGTTATCCTCGATCGTATCAGGTCCTTGCTCACCGTCCCTGACCGTTCCGGTCTCGTTGCTTCTCCTATTGATGATTATGCAGAAAAGAACCTAATTCGTCGACTTATCTACCAATCGCATACATTTTTCTTCAAGGTTATCGTAAGTAAGCATACGTCTTGTAAATAATAACGTGGCTTCCAACAAAATGTATGGAATATTGGAAATGATAAGTTGCCAGTATCTCATTGCCTGCCATTGCGCAATCGCATGCAAAGAATGAAGAAAATAATTAATATATATGTTCGTAAAGAAATTGTTTATTGATTATCATCGATATTATATAAGTATAGTGCAAGCACGAAATAACTTGTTATATAATAGTACAAACATAACATACTTTATTAATGCATAAATATAGTGTGGCCATAGTAATTCGTTACGTGAGATGATAGGACAAATTGGAAAGAAAACCATATTTTTGAACAACTTTGTACCAAAAACTATATTTTTGATATATTAGAATTGATAAGGGTATAATTATTGTAGAGTTCGGGGAAGAAGGCACGTAGTGATTGGGCATATGATATATAATGCGTAATAAGTACACTACAGAGTACATATATAATATATAAAATAAATAATTAATGAGAAATCGCAATTCCACCTACGCTACGAATGTCTTCTTTTCAGAATCCATCGGTAGGCGCCTGTATTATAAGTTACTATGATATAACAATTACATCATAATAATTATACGTTAGTAAACCTAAATTATGACTTATTATTGAAATATGAAATTGTTGGCTTATGAAGAATTAAACATCTTTCTGGCGCATATTAAATGGTACTCGATGCTGATCGTAGAAATACACAAATATTTTACAATTAAAACTTATAAAAAATGTCGAAGAATGTGGCGGTTTCGCAATGTGTATAAAAATGGAAAAGACATAATCGAGCAACGCGCAGATGTCGATCAAAGTGGTACTATAATCATAATTATCAATAACAGACCAACTAAGGTTTATTTAAGGTTTGTTCGTTTTTAATAATATGACGGTGGAAATATTTCGATTTCAATGGATAATCATAAAAATGTGTACGCGATAACCTCGTGTCAAGCAATTTTCCTCGTACCTTGTGTTCGAAGGGATTGCAGGATAAAAACGTAGATCGCAATCATGCGGGCGTTATTTCTTATATTTATCTTTGCGGCAAAAGAGAAGGGTCTGACAAACGGTATCTAATTATTACCTTGGTTTCGCGCTTTTAAAAATCTTTATTATATATAGATTACAGTAATGCCTACATAACAGGCAGTATTTCTCAGCATACTTCATGATTTACCCGCGACACCCGGTATGCACTTCGATATTACGAAGACGAAAGGGTTTCTTGAAATGGCAACCATTTTCTTTTGCAGTGTTCCTCAACATATTTCCTGATTTTTCCGCGACACCCGGTATGCACTTCGATATTACGAAAACGAAAAGGTTTCTTGAAATGGCAGCCATATTTTTGGGCAGTGTTTAACAGTATATTTTGTACATATCCACGACACCCGATATGTTGTACGTCGATATTACGAAGGCGAAAAGGTTTCTTGAAATGGCAGCCCTATTTTTTGGCAGTATTTATCAGTATATTTGTAAATATCCGCGACACCCGGTATGCACTTCGATATTACGAAAACGAAAAGGTTTCTTGAAATGGCAGCCATATTTTTTGGCAGTGTTTAACAGTATATTTTGTAAATATCCACGACACCCGATATGTTGTACGTCGATATTACGAAGGCGAATAGGTTTCTTGAAATGGCAGCCCTATTTTTTGGCAGTATTTATCAGTATATTTGTAAATATCCGCGACACCCGATATGTACGTCGATATTACGAAGGCGAAAAGGTTTCTTGAAACGGTACTCAGGAGGTTTCTGACATGTCGCGAACAAGTCACGTTCTACGGGCGGCCGGTGCGCTTTACACATCCGGTTGCAGTTAACGTGGGCGCATTGGTCGACACGGCGCGGCTTACATTGGTCTACAACGAATTAGGAGTCTGCTAG
Organism: Nysson spinosus; assembly: GCA_910591585.2. Lineage (NCBI taxonomy): Eukaryota > Metazoa > Arthropoda > Insecta > Hymenoptera > Crabronidae > Nysson > Nysson spinosus. The sequence continues at coordinate 1,563,459 of OU342841.1, forward strand.
ATTCAGCTAGATCTATACTTCATTTCTATTAACCCACTACAACCCAATCTTTCGTGTCCAAAAGAAACTTGTATCACGCGCAACTAATTAAACGCGAATCTAACAAAGATACTTGACGTGAAAGTAGTAACCAGTTGCACGTACTTTTGTAATTATTATTAGAGGGTTAATACGTTGAATGCCAGACCGAGATCCGTGTTATGCGATACCTCGCGATACGCACCTAGTATTATTGCATTTCAAAACGAACATGATGCAAGAATTATTCCGAATATTCACACTTTAGTATTGAAAATATATAATTATATTTCTGTAATGTTTGTTTTACAGGCGCAATAAAAGCGAATTTAATCGACGGAGATTCTTGTCGTCTCAGAGACGTCAATGTTTACAGTGACATGATAAAGAAATGACGTATACCAGACGTTTCTGTACGTCAAGAGATTAATCGAATTATTTCTCCGCGTTTGAATTACAAAAAGACAAATAAAGGTTTATAGAAATTCGGAATTGCAGAACGCACAAGATACATTTAAGAAAAGTGCAAAGCAAGTTACGAATTTTTGAATTAATCTTATTTTCGTAGAATGAGTTAGGAGCGTGGGTTCTTGGTAAATTTCTATTAAGAGTTGGTCCCTCGACGCCTTCCGATTAGTGGGCCCCTCTGGGCCTTAAAGTCGTTAGAAATTGATTGCGCCGATTTAACGAGCTGGGAGTCATTAAAACTCCACTGTTCGATCGTTTCTAGCATTGTACTCGGGACGTGATGTTTAATCGTGCTTTTTGTAATCAAACGCCGTTTCTTTCCATTTAATTCCACGCCACGAGTTTTCGAGTTTACTTAATTGAGACGAACGCTAGTAGAACGAGGCGTACGTTTCACGTTTCCAGTTCACGATGTTGTTTTTGATAATGATGATGATGATGATGGTGTTGCTTTATGAAGAAGCGCTAGGAAGACGAAATATGGGCCACTATTTTATGGTATGTGGAATATACTATATATAATTATATTGCATGTATGAAAGATATAATATAGATGTAATATAAGATATAATATGTGAAGTATTGTATAATTTTGATACGATATTTTGAGATGACTCGACAAGGAAAAAACTAACGCCAAATCACATTATTTTTAATAAATATATGGTGTCACTTTTGTTTTATGATTAGCACAATATTATAAAATATAACTGTAATAATTACATCTATACATATATTTACAGTAGCTTTCTTATTTATCAGTTTGTTAGGATTCATTTTATATCAACTTACGAATGTTTCGGTAATTCAATACCGGTAGTTTAATACTAATAATAATTAATTATTGAACTGGCAGTTTAATTGAATTAAAGTTTATATGGCTGTTATTCATTTTTCCATTTATCTTCTTTCTGCTTTGCAAACTGATAGTCTAATAAGATATTTTAATAATCGAATTTAGGTCATTCACATAATTTCCAACTTCAGAAGACACATTTATTATTGAATATTATTAAATATTATTAAATATTGTAGTAGAATATGCTTCACGAAAAACGTAAATTCGTGTGACTTCTCACGTAGCTGTATGTTATTTAAATTTCCTATTATCTTATCTGTACATCGATTGGCTGTGTTTGTTTTGTTGCTATTAATGTTACGTGGCCCGTATATTATTAATACTTAATGTACCGATAATTCCTGTATTTGTATAGGCATTTCATCTGGCTGCTAGTCGACTCGTTACGGAATAATAGGCCGCCATTAAATACGGTAATTTATGTGAATCCTACAGAAGTCAGCTTTATTATCTATAAATCGGAACGATAAAGTTAATAGTAGAATTTAGTTAGATTCAAAGTGAACGCGATAAGATTTCAATCGGTAAATCGAGTGTTAAGAAACCGATTTTTAAACTTTGCTAACAACTCCAGGACCTCTGCCACATTTTTTAATGTTTACACATTTAGTTTAAGTCCACTATAAAAGCTATTTCCACTCGCGAAGAATTAAATGAATTAAAATTAAATGAACAATCTTTCTTCAATTTTTAAATCAGAAAATGAATCCAAATTCGGTTCTAAAAGATATTAATCGCCTAATTAATTATTCTCGCAATAACGAAATTCAATGGTATTTGAAAAGTTCTATATATATTACTCGTTTGAAAATGAATTTGACTATTTTGAGAAATGTGACGATGACATACGATAAGGAATTCTAAACAGTTTGAGACCAAAATTTAGAGTGTACTCTAATCGCGGTAGTCATTTTATCAATTATTATCATAACAGCTAAAACCAGTAATGTTGAAAAGCTAACTAAAATCAAAATGAACTTACAAACTTACAAATTACGAGAAAGCTGTCTTATTGAGAAGATACAAGGACAAAGAATTTAAGAAAGTTAAGATAGCAATTCGAAGGGTAACTTAATTGTGCTACTGATTTCCGAAACTCGATGAGTCTAAGCACATCATGTATCGTTTTTCTGTCTTTTTCCGAGTGTTCTTCTCTGGCGTGCATCTGACGTGGGTCATCGACCTTCCGGCAGAGGCTGATTGTGGACATTCGAAAAGGCAGGAGGCAAGATTGGCGAGGGCGAGAGCCAGAAGTAGGAGAGAAAGAGTTAGCTAACATAAACCTCTCATTCCCGTTTGGTCCTCTCGCTCTTTCTGGCATCTTCTTCTCCACCTCGTCACGTACCTTCGAGCATCATTCACCGAGGACCTAAAATTATCGAGGGAGTATATGCCGTAAAGAAATTTGGCAACGGCTATCGGCACGATTCGAAACTACGGGAACCATTCGTGAATTTCCTGGGATTTTGGGGATACCGGTATTCGTTCTCTACTTGTTCTTTTCCGAAGTTAACTTTAGAACGGTAAAACGGGACGGTTTGTTCAAATTTGTATCGTGGCTTCTTAACTTTGGGATACTTCGAAGCAATTGTTTTAATTTCGAGTTGGTTTCAGGGATATTCGGTGAAGTTGGAGATAATAATAACATTTTAATTCCGGTTGTTTATTTGTGGGAAATAATTACTTGAAAATACTGTATTGTAAATCTTGGATTATAATAATTGGGTTTAATTACATAATAAAAAATACTGTTAAAAAATATTGCTAAGGTTAAATGGTACGTACACTTGTGATTTGAAATCATATTTGTTTATTATTCGTATGTGCATCAAACGTAATTCAAAATAATTACTTTCAGAAGAGGATGAGAGGGGAATTGTTTCCCCTCGAATGCGATTTTTATTGAGATATTGTACAATAATTAAATGTGCATTGCTTAAATGCCATATAAAACTCGAGTGATAATATTTTTTATAATAAAAATCTATAATATTTAATCCCAACATTTCGGTCAATATAATTAATAACCGTACGAAGTTCCCTCATAAAACTTTTAAAAGTATCGCCTTATTTAACTGTAACCCTTTTAATTCAATGCAATAACATCTCTGTATAATATATCTTTTCACATAAATAATTATATCAGAAAAGTTTTAAAGTATCTCCGTACATTTAATAGTTTCAGAGAAACCGGTAGACTTAAAAATAACACGCTTGCAGGTTCACAGGCACAACTTCGTTATTTTTAAGAATTAATAACAATTGCCGTTGATTTTTAAGAATTAATAACAAATGTACATTTTGTTAACGTAACTAAACCACGTCAGCATATATATATATATATATATATATATATATATATATATATATATATATATATATTAAAATGTAAATTTCATTGGAATAAAATCAGAAGCATCGTAGCAAAGGATACCAATCACATCACAGAACGACCAGTTATTAGTCAACGAGAGTGTGAAAAAACTTATATAAAAATGAAAATGATCGATGAATGAAAATCCTTGGTACAGAATACGGTTTCCTTCGTATAAGAATAGACATAATTTATTCAAAACATTAATTTCCCTTGGTCCCAATTTCAGAGCAGGTAATAAGTATCAATGTCACTAGCTTTTCTTCTCTGAACGAGTTGCTCATCTTATATTATAGTCGGTCGGTTCGAAGCACTGCGGTTTCGCCTCCGCTGCTTTGGCTCTTTATCACTACTGTGTCAGAGGCCATTAACCTCTCCTACTCTTCTTCTTCGTCTTCTTCTTCGTCTTCTTCGTCTTCTTCTGTTGGTGTTTCTACCTCTTTTTCTTCCCCTCCTTGTCCGTTCTTTGACTGACTCCTCTTTCTTTCTCGTCAGTTCTCTACTATGACTCTTATCTGGTTCTGTCCCTCATCCATCTCGCGATTCCTCGGTGCGTGGTTACTTGGTCGCTTGGTTACTTGGTTACTCGGTTACCAAGGTGCTGGGGGAAAAAGGACCCAGGTTCCTCGATGTATTTCTGCGAAACTAAAAGCACTGCTTCCTTTTCATCTCCTTCCTGTCGGCTAAGCGTTTTCGTCTCGCTTTAATCGATGCTGAAGACGAAACCAACTCGTAGTATCAGTGGCTCCTTGAGTACCTTATGAAGCAAGTTCCGTCTGCTATTTTTATTTTCCATTAAAACTCGGGAATTAACTCCTTCACCCTCTATAGCTCCAGGCAATTTCGAAGTCACATACTTTGTCTATCTGTATCTTTCATTTCATTTGTTTTTTTCGTTGTAATAATAATTATAAAAGTGCGCGCAACGATGGTCACCTTTTTCAGTGCGTTTTTAGTAATAATTTTGTTTTACGTAATGTACCTTCGTTAGAATCGCGTTTAACTAGAATTAATTTCTTGTTTAATTCTTATCATAAACTCGAGAGAACAAGCTTTTCAAGAAAAGTACAGAAATCCGAATGATCAGACATTTGTATGATAAGCTAATGAACTAAAAAGGGTACTTTATCTGGACACATTTTCCTAAAGTTTAGTGAATTCCTAAGGGTTTAATGCTCTCCAATTAAAGGTCTCGATATATACATTTAATCTTAAAGCTAGCGCCATTTTTAGGCAGGGATCCTCATAAGGAATGTAAATCAACTTTATAGTTCATTTTGCAAATCCTAATCTGGACAGTGGTATAAGTCGAAGTAATTTATTCGAAAACGAGAAATATAATAATTCCTATCATATTTGTGCACATTACGAATATGCGAGAAGGGAGATTAGTAAGATATTCAATAATTCCGACAGAGTATGCAGTGTATCAATCAGTTCGCGTGCATGCGATAAAACTAATGGACAGCATACTCCGACTCGTCTTCCTGGTTTAGAAAAGGAGCGAAATGAATTAGAGGAGTTAGGTAGCCACGCACGGAATCGGTATCAGCTTACTTTTCAGCTGGCCGTTCATTTCGGTTTCTTTTTTGTTCTTATTACTTGATGTACGTATCGTGCATGACACGGCAAACATATCGGCTGCTAGCGCAGTCACATGTGAGCAAACACATGAGAAGCAAACGATTGGGCGTATAGTCCTCGGGGTATAAAACGGTGGGGAAAAAAAGGTGACGCGACGTACGGAGGGGAGAATTGGTTGTTTCAATAATACGGCATGCGAGAAACGAGTGATTTGTGTTTGAACGAAAATTACGCTGGGTTATCCGATATTTCCAGATGCCCATGCAAATGAGTCTGGACATCTGCGAGGGGCAAACACTATTATAGCATCCGTGTTTTCCGCGATGAGATTGGCCATCTTGGAATCTCCCTGATTTACTGCACGTGACTCAAGATTCTGATTATAATTGACAATATCAACATTAGAACTACGGGAGATATAATAGATTAAAAATAAGAGTGGATGGACGAAATAAATTAATCGTTTTAATGACGTCCGTTATGCAGAATGTGCAAATAAATAAATACTATGTGAAACTACATTTCTTGCAAGGTACGAGCATAACCTTGAAAAAGAACTTAAATGCATCAGGCATGATCTATCACAGCCATCTTGTAATTGTAATTATACCGGTCAGTTAATTATATACCCCGTCATTGAATTGTTTCTGTGGCCTAGTATTGCAAGGTTTGTTTAGTTGATTTCGATAAATAATAGTAACAATAGAGTTTATTGAATAACTCGAATACACGTTAATCTTTCCATGACTCTGTGTCTATTAATGGCTAACAACGCGTTGATTAATTTCCATACTTTCATCACAATACTGTTTAGTATTCGAGACTGGAAGAACTTATGGAAAAATACATTCTTCCTGTATTCGATTTCAGTATTATTTCAAGCAGCATCCAATGCAAATCTATTCCGGACAAAGTTGGTATTCTTTGGAAAGAGCAAGTTTTCCGTGATTGAATGGTCAGTAGCGTGAATGCAAATAGGATAGGACTCGGTTGATCAAACGGACGTCAGGATCCGTACCGAAGGGTGAGGATTACAGTAGAGTAGAATGTCACACTCTTTAATGATAAATAAAAACGTATCCAAGCATGATAAAGAAAAATCTGAGCGGTACGAGGCACGACCCATGTGCGCCGTCAGGTGAACTGGTTGCGCGGTGGTTTTTTGGTTGGTTCGAAAAATAGATAAAAATGTGCAAATAAACGCCGGTCGTGGCTCAGGGACAACCGGTTGCCATCTTGCTTTCTTATATAAGTCCCTCCTTGGTCTTAAAGACGTTCCATCGTCGTGCACTCGCTAACATTTGACTCGCCTTCGCCTCTCTTCGCTTCTCTCGATTCTTTCTCTCTTCTTGCCGTATCCTTCGCCGTCCTTTTTCCACGAATATTCTTCTCTCTTCGTTCCACCTATTTTTCTTACTATCTTATCCCATCCTCCTTCCACCCCGCGCCTCTCTCTCTCTCACTCTCTCTCTCTCTTTCTCTCCCTCCCTCTCTGACTTCTCTCCTCTCCTTGTCTTATCGCTTCCCCTTTTTACCATCCTCTCCTTCGGATCTTATGGCTCGGTCACATTTTCAAACGTACTCATCTCTTGCTTCGTTTATATATATCTCTCTTTCTATCACTTTCTCTGTGATCCCCTGCGACTCCCACCTTCCCCTCGATCCCCTCACAGTCCCGGACACTGTTTATGGCGCGGGGATCTGTCGCTAGCGCGATTACGCTTATCGCGAATTGGCTGCGATTTATTGACGATAGATTCGCAGGTCCTTCCAAGGAAGATGGGGGATGGGATTCATTCTTTTTAACCCTTAAAGCTATCACCAAAAGAAATCACATCACTGTAAATAATAATAATAAATCCTGAAAAATTAGTATTGCTGGGCGTTACGTTGTTTAACCCTTTCACTGTGAAAGACGTACATATACGCTCTCATATGTCCATGAATATATATACGATCAGTAAATTTTGCACGGTACCATGCATTTACTTTTTCAGTAAATGAATACAGTGTGCAACATACTGTTATGTGTCACATAACAACCGATCGAATAACTGAATCTCAATAACTCCTCGATTTTTCTTACTTTTATCGACACAATTTAATGTCAACTACTGTCACGCGAATATCGTATCTTACGATATTAATAATTTTTCGCTAGATCACGCCGCAGTCAAAGGGTTAACCCTTAAACCATGCAGTGCGTTGTATAGCATATTTCAAATACAGGGTGTCCCATTTATTTTCCACATTTAACCCGCTGACTGCAATTGTACTTTTGCTTTTCAAATAAAGTTTTTTGTTAAAAAGCATAAATGAGCTGTTTATCTTAAAAAATGGAATTAGGCCATTTTGAAAATAAACCATTCAAATATCCTTGGCGAAAATACTAAATAAGCAGTTTATGGAAAGCTTAAATACTTGTGAGTAACTGAAGATGAATTGTTACTATAGTTACCAAAAACAGTCAGCGGGTTAAGGCAGTTAATTGACTTTAATCACAAAGTTGATTACAAGGCATCTTCAGTTGCAGTTTAAACCTAGTTCATGAAATATAAATTAACTAACTATCTTGAAACCTGCAACTATTCCTGGCTTATTTGTACGTTAATCCTTATTTATCTAAATCTTAACGACCTTGTGCTTCCGGTTTGCAACAACAGGTTCTTTACCGAGATTCAACTAAATTGTAATTAGCATACAAATAAGTTAGAAGTGGAGTTAATTTCTAATTGGACGTCTCAGGAAGACAAACTTCATCTTAATAAAATTCTAGTCAAAATATACTGTTTTTCGTCACCTACGCTTATGAGGTTATCAAAACTTATGTAATAACTCGGCGTTTAGTAAAATGTCATAAGAGACCGGAGTTTCTGAGATGATACGTGGAGTGTTCATTTCTATAACGACAGTGTTAGATAAGGCTTGTGGTATCCGAAGGAAATGATAATTTCAAATTTGTGTAGAAATCACTGGAAACTGCTTGGAAGACGTAGAAACTTTGATAGGATAAGAGAGATAAGGAGATTGAAAAGGGTGAACGAACGCCTGATATAATAAAACGTGGCTTGTTTGCATCATGCGCTCGTATTTGCATCAGGGACAATGTACTGTTGACTTTTCTAATGTCACTTTTTAGGGCACCGTAATTTTCCATTAACACTAGAACTACGGAAACCGTCATAATAATATCGTCCGTGGAATTGAATAAAAACCTTCAATAAGGTGCCATGTTCTGAGACTATTTGAGGCTCACGTTGCATGTTAGACGTAATTAAATTGATTTCTTTATTTTTTCTCACATATGCCAGATAAATCATAAAATCATATTCTGCATTAATGATTTTTATCCATCGATCATTCTGATATTTGAATAAAATTTCTTTATACTTTTGTTGGCTAATGGCAAGCCATTCTGTGATATGAGTGCATCTTTTGCAACGATGTTTCCGATTCTAGTCAAATTTAATATTTATGTTGATGCGGCCCAGTTTCTTTGAATACGTACTGAATACATCTTAATTATTAAAACTAATACAATTAGAACTCTAACAGTTGTAAATCTGGCGTCTTCGTATCTCATCGACAGCTAACCGAGCTGTTTATTTGGCTCTGATTTCTACAATAATTTTAATCGAAAACGAAGAAAATATAAATAACTTCTGAATTTATTATATTGAGTTCTCAACTTGATCTCAGTATGTTAAATATTTCTCTTGTTTTAACAATTCCATTGTGTAAATGTAATGCCAGGAATTGAATGAAGAAGTTAATATTCATGGTGATATAATAATTTAGCAAAATTCAGTGTTGTCGAATTTGTTATTTTTAAGTTGACAATACGTATGTCTCACTATTTCGAGATAAGGAGATTGAAACTGTACAAATCTTCATAATCATGATTGATATAAATAAAAGGTTCCGAGAAGAGGGGGTTGCAAAGTTTGATCTATGTAAAACTTGGAGTAATAATAGTAATGGTAATAATAATTACAGCGCTTGAATGAGCCTAAGAATAGCAGTCCATTATGAAAGCCGCAGGAATAGATTTAAAGGACATTCACTGTAGGTTACAGCTGACGCGAGAGAATAATAATTTACAATTGAATCTTAAGTTATAGGAAATGACGTTTCACTCTTCGCTGATGAAATTCTTATAAATTCCAGTAGAAAGAGCAACTTCTGAAATAATTGAAACGTACTGCAGAGTTCTGGAAAAAATGCGCGGTGACTTTATGAGAGACTAACTTGTTAGGTAATCGAAACATTTATTAAATAATTGCATGTTAACGTCAAGCTTAGTGATTGTTAATAAATTTATAATTTCCCACATTTTACTACGTCAATCTCAAGTAATTGAAATACTTATTAAATAACTGCATGTCAACTTCAAGCTTAACGATTATTAGTAAGTTCATAAATTTAAACATTTTACAACGTCAATCTTAAGTAATTGAAATATTTATTAAATAACTGCATTTCAACTTCAAGCTTAACGATTATTAGTAAGTTTATAATTTTAAACATTTTACAACGCCAATCTAAATTTAACACCTGAGACGCGTGTTGATCCATCTTCTTAGTTTAATGTCAAATTCAATTTTATATTCATTGCTCTTTGTAAGTTTTCACATCTTTTAGAAACGGGAAATCGCGATCTTAAGATACCGCTAAATTTCTGTTTTACCTTTTCAATCAATTTTTCAAACAGAATTCCCAACCCATGTTTTGGGCGCTCTTAAAACTTTGAACAAATTCATGAAAAATATTCATTGTAAAAAGCTAAAGAATTCAAAGATTAAACAAGAATTGAAATATATTTGGTACATAATTGCTGATAGTGAATCACTTACGAAGTTTTCCACGTGCGCCATGAAATCTCACCCTATAAACAGGAAATAATATATCATAAAACGGGTTGATCACACCCTGAGATATTTTCGTTTGCACCGGGATACAGGATAAGTTACCGTGGTTGGCAACACTTGACTCCTTGGTGCAAGGTTACGGTAGGTAGGGTCTTCTGTGTGGAAAAGGAGTCGGAACAAGCGTACCCATAAAACTCCAAGTGATATAGAGGTACATTCACACTTGATGATTCTGAAGACGATGCACGGTGGACGTACAGTTCACGGCACAAACTTCTCGTAAAATGAAAGAGGTTAAAACACTAATTAATAATAATAAACAAGTACTTTTTTGGAGTTGTGGAGACCATTAGTATATATTTATGGATTTTCGGAACTATATATTTTTCTTCCGATTGCTTGATAGTGCTTTGCGCCTCATAAATCAGATTAATTATTAAATTTCTATTCCTTGGCCCATAATTTCATAGTTTCGATATATAATGTATATATAAATAAATGTGGAAGCATAACTGCGTATGTGTTAAGTGGTAGGACGAAGAAGGATATCTTCGAAGGAAGGAAACAATGGCGCGCGATAAAACGAGAAACAAGGCAGGATGGAAGCGTCTCGTGAAAAGAGTATGAAAGAGAGAAGGTAAACAGAGAAAAGGGGAGGCCAAGATGGTAGAAAAAGGAAGGAAATAAGGAGACAAAAGGAAAGTTCCTGCGTTTGCACGTATGCACCGAACAACGCGGGGACACTTGTCCGGAGAAAAATGTGGATTTATCAATGGCCTCATAAAAGAGGACAAGGAAAACGTTTTCGTTTCTTTGTTCCCTTTTTCGAGAACACGAATCTCAGGATCACCCTGGGAATGGTTTCCAGAAATATCCGTAACGGCCGGCTTTTGTAAAAGGAGATAAAAACTGCCTTTATATCTCGGAAATTTGGATCCCTATTAATAATTAATGAACCTGCCTCTTCAGATCTTTCCCTGTTTAAAGATTTACTTTAAACAAATGAAATGATTACCGATATCTACGATAACAATAATTCACTAGATCGTCCTTAGATATTATATTATATATTATATATCAGTTAATAACACATTAAGGACGTTCGGTGTAATAATTTTTAATTTATTCCTATGATTAGATTGATGTTGGACTTTGTTTGACGTTCGCGGTAATCTTCTAATCTCCGCAAAATTATAGGTTTGCACAAATATATACATACACGGTAGAATCTTACTTAGAATGGCATTAGTTGCTGTGAGTCACCACTATTATAAACGGTTATTTGTAATTTATGATAACGAATGCAGGACATTTGCAGTTTATACTTTGCGATAGCTAATCGTAATGTTTCCAGTCGTTTCGCCGTATTACGTTACATTACAGTTTTCCCGAAAAGCGCAATTCTAATTATTAGTCCAATTATGCTAAGGTCAATTATGTCCATTGAAAGAAATTCATTCAGAAAACTCATCTCGTGAAAAGAAACTATTTGAATTTTTACTTTAACTGTAAACAGAACACGTAATTTAAGAAGCATAAATTCTTTATTTGAAAAGTTTAATGAAAGAATTTTTATTAAGCAGAAGTTTTTACCTTTTTAAGAATATGTGTTTGATGGGTATCGGCTGTACGTAGACCAAATGTAACGTATTGGACCAACAAATAAACTATCGATTACTTTTTAAGAATATTAATCAATTATTAATAGTATATTACTAGAAATAATAAATTAATTATATTATTATATATTTGGGAGCCGTTATCAACATTATGATATTTTTTATATATTGTATATCTATTATAATATTATAATATATTTAATATTATTGTAATGGTCTATTATGTACCGATATTGTTATTAATACCGTTGCAATTCGTAAGTCGTAATTTCCGAATAAATTAATTAAATCGAAAAGAATCTGACTTGACGGTAGAACTCTATTTAATCTACGTTTCGAAAAACTCAGCGCTGTAATATAATTCACTAACTCGAAAAATGCAAACAGTAAAAAATGCGTAGCGATTCAAGTTTCACGGAGAGATTTAAATTTCGCGGAGCGCACGGTGATACAGAACAAATATTGTTTTACTTGCAATCTCTCCTACTGACACTTTGCGAATGATGTTGATTACGTTGACGATTCGCGGCAATTATAAAAAAAATTCCTTCCCGGGGAGTCCATAACTTATTTCAACTACTATTGAATACGTTTGTTCTCTTTTTTTCATTGTAATAATAATTATGAAAGGGCGCGCAACAATTGTAATTTTTTTCAGTGCGTTTGAGTAATAATTTTACTACTATTTTCATGTAATGTAACTTCGTTAGATTCGCATTATACGATTTTCTTTTAGACACATTGGGGTTTAGAGAGTTAAACTCAGAATTTATTCTTTTAATAACAATAACCCTTTGTTTCAATCAATTAATTCTCTCTAATAAGTATAATTATTAACTGCATGCATTTGTTAGTTTAAAATATAAGGATATTACCGATGAAAGGTAATTCATTCACAGTTTATTGCAAGAAACATTTATTGTTAATTAAGAGGTACCAAAAGGAGCACCAACATTTCGAACTTGAAACATCTGCAGATTTATTTAGCAACAAAATATGTTATTTATACTAACATTAAATAGAGTGAACACATTAATGTTAAACATTTTCATAATCCATTCGTTCGATGATTTCCACCAATGACTTTCTTTCATTTCAATCATAATAATTGATAACTATATTTATCTTAAGTCACAACATACACTATATACTTTAATAAATTTAATACAACATAATAACATAAGAATAACACACGACATCAAATCTGTGCCGTACAAGTCAAAACGTACATCGACAAATTTCTCTATCAATTAATCAGCATCAAATCAAAGTTCTTCAATTACCGATACCCACATTTGAATAAATATATGATCTTCAATAAAAGCTGCACATCACTCGAATTCATTAAATAAGCATCCCCCTCGTAACATACGTATGAACACATATTAAAAAGCACGCGCATACCGCATCGTCTAAATCGTGAATCAATTATACCGGCGTGGCGGTGGCGAGTTGAAAAATGGCGGAATTATTACGAGAAGAAATGATTTTCCTCCTCGTGGGTGTAACGCGAAGGATCTTAATTGAAGACGAGGCCTGCGAAGGCTGCAGGAATAAAACAATTGTACGTAACGGATTCCGTTTAAACACGCCGATAAATCTAACTAAAAGTCATTAAGATTCCAGTAGAAATGAACGTGCAATACACGGGTTTACTAAGGAAAAATACGGAGAAGAACACGGCGTGCTAACGACGACGATTAAACGACTGGTATATACGGCGTGGAGGAGAGGCTCGAACAGCAACGCGATATTAGCGTGCCGCATTGCTCCGATAACACTCGAATGCTGATAATAAGCTTTGTCAAGAAACACCGATTTAATGTCCATACTTCTATTTTCGCGCGTTTGCAATTAGTTCACGTATGACTGTTTCTTTTTATTCTATGTTTTAACTTGGAGTGCTATTATGTTTTATTCCATATTTTAAGTTGGGATATTATTATTGTATATTTTATCCATATTGTCATTTGGGCTATCCACATTTTTTATTTCTGATTTTAAGTCGGAGTATTATTATTTATTATTCCATATTTTAATGATGGAAACAGTTTCCGCTATGATGAGATGTAAGTACGTATTTATATCTTCCGTTCTAATTAATAAAGATACTGGAATTATAGGAATACTTATGTCCCTAATTAGTCATGCAGAAATGATTAAAGGTATTTGTTCAGATGAAAAACAAATGTCTCGATCACCTTTGCATTAATTAGATCAATTGCTGAAGGAAGCACTTTCAATATAATTTTATGTATGACATCGTTTTTTTTAATTTACATAGAGGATGTCGAAGTTGTAGTAAGTGTACTTCAAACCTAGATATTTTTTGCTCGTTGGGTTACAAACGTGATACTTATTTTCTAAGACATATCGCCATCAAGTAACGCGTCTTCGTACATCGCGTCTAACGTTTTTTATGTCGCCTTCAATTTGTTGCAACATCTGATTCCTGCAATTACCACTTTGAATTATGCTGATTGTTGTAAAAAAAAACGTATTCCGTCACATGCGCCGGAGTCGTTACCAACGTAAAATAACATTTGTAGATCTTAGGAAAAGCGTTATAAATAATTGTTCTGGTTTAAACATTAGTAATATTAACATTAAATTCTACAACTTTTTTAACAAAAGAGATGATACAAATTTATGATAAGGATGTTCACGATGAAAGGTAATCTTGTATTTCCAGTTTAATGGAAAATACATTTATTGCTAAATAATAATTACTATAAAAAGGACAAACAATTCAAGATCAAGATATCTACAGAATTATTTAACAATAAAATATATTATTGCCGTTAAAATCGTAACATTTCAATGGAGACGTTATGTCAAGATACAAAACTGTTGTAAATCAATTTTTTAAAATAATGCACAATCAAGTACAAGTATAACAAATTAATGGAGTGCTTGGTTTGATGTTTTTGTTAGCGGAGATAAAATAACGTATTTCATACTAATTCAGTAGTTCAAGTACTAGATATATAGGTAAATAGTAATTATTATGGATAATGTTAACTGTAGCGTTAATTAATTAATGTTACACTTTTAATTACTTAATTTAATTTGGATATTCCGCTTTTAATAAGTATATTTGGAAGCACTAAATTACAACAGTAAGTCAATTATTGATAATAAATAATATATTGCTCAAAGTAGGGTGACCATTGTAATTTAATTAACATTCTGATCTTAATCATCAATCTATCTATAAAGTCAACATTCAATTTATGAAACTTTCAATTGTATTAAAAGTATGATGACAAGTTATTCATGGTTTTACTGTACTTTAGACGCAAGAACCAAAATTATTACATAACTACAAAATGTTAACAGAATTGGATAAATTACAGTTAATTAAAACCCTTCCTAAAAGTTCTGTTCGTGTTGTTGGCATCGGTGACAATAATTATAACAAACATATTTCTCAAAATGCTTTTATTATGTGTTGTTTTGGGTATCGGCTGTATATAGACCAATGTAAAATTAAAACTTCTTTATTTTATAGTTGAAACGTTTCAAGTTATTATTGGACCAACAAATAAACTAGCGATTACAATGCTTTTATTAACATATAACATTGATACAACTTAACGTTCGGAAAGATGGACCAATAAATTGCAGCTACTGCAAGTATTTGCGAGTATTTATATTTCTCAGTTCAAAGTATTTTCAAAGGTTTCACTTAGGAGACGAATATTTCAGAATTTGCGAGTATAAATATAAGAATCGAGTATCTGAGATTAAAAACATAAACAGTATCGATTGACGAGCGATCACGCTATCCTTCTTACTTTGCTTCCATCAGTAGTTGTTCTTCCTTCTCACCATGCGCAGACAAGCGGCGCAGACTGCAAATCGACAAACAGTTAGGTTAGTGTTTCGAAAATCATTGCAGTGATAACGCGTGCAGTCGATCGTGTCTATACTTTGCATATCTTTCTATTCGCATTATTCCGAATTCTTAACCCTTTGCACTCGAAGGCGACTCTCAGTCGCCACTCAGTTTACAGCGACAACTCGAACGGCGATTTAAGATTTATTCCAATTGTTGGCGATTTAACATTCAATAAGAAAAAAGTGAATGGAGTCAATCTTAATACCGTCTCTTAGTCGCCATTCGAATTACCGCAAGAAATAGTGGTGACTGAGAGTCCCCTTTCGAGTGCAAAGGGTTAATATTAACATGTTGAGCGCCTCGCAGAAATACGTGTTATACGATACCTCGCGATACGCGTTCGTAACGTCTATATATCTAAAAGTAGAACTGTTTAAAATATTACAAATTCTACAAAATATTAGCGATATATTTGCTTCGAGTTTTAGTAATATTGGCATCCGTGGTCACCGGCAACCATGGCGTTTAACGCGTTAATGTGCAACATAGAAATACAAAAGCATTTCGTGGAACAACCGTATTTATATAGAGTAGACTCCTGTACAACGGGAATTCCTACAACGCGCCAAAGATATTGCGACTACTGTCTCCATATAACGCGATTCTTCGTACAACGTGGCAAATAATAAAACCCAGGAATTACCTGACTTAAGAATGAAATCTGCGTCGGTCGAGCATTAGCTTGCTTTCTTCATCGTATATAAGCCATTGATTTTTAAAATACTGTCCTATTCAATAAAACATACAAAATAAAAGTTGGCACAGCAATAATCATTTCAAACATGTTACTTTAGAGTCTAAAGTTTAGACGATGCGCGTTATACGAGAAAGATTCCTGTACAGCACAATTTCCTATAACGCGATACATCATAATATTATGATTGAACTATCTGTTTCTGCTGTTCTAATTATAAGGAATAAATCGCATTAAGACTGAGAAAGGAATTTCCGTGAAACAAAACATATGAATATGTAGCGACGAAATTCCTTTCTCTGTTAAAGAACTTTAACCCTGGAGTACGTGGTCGTTCGTTTGAAAGGACGGAGGTTCGCCTTCCACAAGGAGTGCTGTAAGCTGGGCATTATGCAGTCGGTGAGTCATACGCATTTTGGTTCTAACAGGCCCCAAACAGTCCGTAGGACGAATGGTGCCCCCATACGACATCCGAGTGGTTCTACATTTTTATTATAAGAAACTAGCATAGTAACAGCAACTGCGTTTTTCTTTGCGTGTAATGAGACTTATGGATGCATTGTTACGCTCACGGAATTATACTACCTTGCGTATGAAACACAATAAGCAGCACAATTTCGAAAAACATCGAACAATCGGGTGCATAATGCGCCGGAAATAGTGGAGGTATCATAAAACGTATTATTGTATAATAAACATTAGTTAAAGTTGGCGAGACACGCTCCGCCTGCTCATTCTTCGAGACTGTTTTCAAGTTTGCATCAAAATTGTGACGTAATCATTAAAGTTAGACAGTCTTTATTTATTGCAAAAAGTTCTGTGGACCTTTGCGAATAAAATTATATTAATGAATTTTGCAAAATGAGTTTGCAAATATGTTTAAACATTAGTTATAATTGGCGAGACACGACCCTTGATCTCATTCTTCAAATATTTCTTGTACTTTGAACAAGATTATATGATGTAAGCATATAAGTTAGACAATTTTCATTGATTACACGAAATTCTCAGGACTCTTACGAATAAAATGATATTAATTAATTTTGCAAAATGAGTTTGTAAATATGTTTAAACATTAGTTATATTTGGTAAGACACCAACCGCGATCTCAGTTTAAAAATATTGCTTGTACTTTGAACAAGATTTCTGAGGTAAGT
This sequence comes from Nysson spinosus, assembly GCA_910591585.2. Taxonomy (NCBI): domain Eukaryota; kingdom Metazoa; phylum Arthropoda; class Insecta; order Hymenoptera; family Crabronidae; genus Nysson; species Nysson spinosus. Next base: position 1,581,001 of record OU342841.1, read on the forward strand.
ATAAAAGTTAGACAATTTTCATTGATAACAAAAAAATCTGTAGTCTCTTGCGAACGAAATAATATCAATTACTTTTGCAAAATCAATTTGCAAATATGTTTAAACATTAGTTAAATTTGGCGGGGCACGGTCCGCGAGCTCATTTTTAAAACATTTCTTGTACTTTGAATAGAATTTGTGACGTAAGTATAAAAGTTAGAAAAGTTTCATTGATTGCAAAACATGCTCTGGACTCTTGTGAATAAAATGATATCAATTAATTTTGCAGAATCTATTTGCAAATATGTTTAGACATTAATTATAATTGGTGACACACGAACCGCGACCTCAGTTTAAAAATATTGCTTGTATTTTGTACAAGATTTATGACGTAAGTATGAAAGTTAGACAATTTTTATTGATAGCAAAACATTCTGCGAACTCTTGCGAATAGAATGGCATCAGTTACTTTTGTAAAATGAATTTGCAAATATGTTTAAACGTTAGTTAAAGTTGGCGAGACACGATCGGTGCGCACATTTTTCGAGATTCTCTTCAAATTTTCGAAAAAATTAGGCCTCTGAAGAGGATTCCAAGTACTGTACGCGGTAGAGCAGACATTTTTCTTTAAAAAGCACCCCTAAACTACGCAAAATGGACTTTGGTGTCATAAATAAAAGTCAAAAAGTCGCGGAAGTTACGGATTGTCAGCAGTGATTCTCAAACAGAATCGAGTGTGCGCACTAGGCCGAAACTCTGCTAACAATCCGTGACTTGTCCAACTTTTTAGCTTTCATTTACGAAATCAAAATCTGTTTTGCATATTTTTTAATGCTTTTCAAAGAAAAATATGTGCTCTATCACGATGAATAACTGGAAATCCCGTCAGAGACCCAGTTTATATGGAAATTTGAAAAGAATTGTTGTTTCACCAAATTTAATCAATGTTTAAAACATATTCATTTTTGTTACTTAGTTTACGGAAATATTAGCAAGAAAGCCTTTCCCGTTAAGAAACAAACAATTTGTTTCACCATTTTCTTTCTATCTGCTCGCATAAACGATATATTTAATGAAAACTATTCGTGTTTTTATTAAATTCATGGACAAAAAATTGCCGTCCATCTAGCGGTTGAAAGGTGGAACTAACTTCGCTACACCCCTCCAACGAAGCCCCCCCCTGGATTATTGGCAGAAAAAATGCCGTCCATCTAGCGGTCAGCAGGTGGAACTAAATCCGCTACAACTATCTGATGAGTACCCCTTGCCCCTCTGTAAGGTCGAAATTCATGGACAAAAAAATCTCCGTCCATCTAGCGGTGGAAAGGTGGAACTAAATTCGCTACTCCCCCCGAAAGAAGGCCCCGGAATTCTTGGCAGAGAGAATGCCGTCCATCTAGCAGTGGAATGGTGGAACTAAATCCGCTAGTCCTTTGTTATGAGTACCCCTTACCCCTCTATAACTGCGAAATTCATGGACAAAAAAATGCCGTCCATCGAGCGGTCAACAGGTAGAACTAAATCCGCTACTCCTTTTTTATGAGTACCCCTTGCCCCTCTATAAGGGCACAATCCATGCACAAAACATTGTCGTCCATCTAGCGGTGGAAAGGTGGAACTGAATTCGCTACTCCCCTTCAACGAAGGTCCCGCCTGAATTCTTGGCAGGAAAAATGCCGTCCATCTAGCGGTGAATGCTGGAACTAAATCCGCCAATCCTCGCCCATAATACGTGAATGCATTAGTTCCACCTATTTACCGCTAGATGGACGGCATTTATTGTTGGTGAATTTCACCCTTCTAGAGGGGCAAGGGGTACTCTTAAGACGCGAGTAGTTGATTTAGTTCTACCTGTTGACCGCTAGATGGACGAAATTTCTTTTGTCCATGAATTTCGCAGTTATAGAGGGGCAAGGGGAACTCATAAGAAAGGTGTAGCGGATTTAGTTCCACCTGTTCACCGCTAGATGGAAGGCATTTTTTCTGCCCATGAATTGGCCCTCATCTAGGGTGTCCCGAAAATAAATATGCAAAAAGTTTTTTTAAATATCTTGGTTATTAGAGCAGACAGAAAGAAAATGTTTCAACAAAAATCATTTGTTATTTAACTACGAAGCTATGTATGTAGGTAGAATTAATTTTCCTTGAAGTTTTGAAGAGTTTTGACAAATGAGTGCATGGAGAGTGTCTCGCTAAATTTACCTAAAGTTTAAACATATTTGCAAATTCATATTGCAAACCTAATTTATGTCATTTTATTCGCAAAAGTCCACAGATTTTTTTGCAATCAACTAAAATTGTCTAACTTTTATACTTATCTTATAAATCTTGTTCAAAGTACAAAAAATGTTTGAAGAACGAGATCGCGGGTCGTGTTTCGCCAAATATAACTAATGTTTAAACATATTTCCAAATTCATTTCGCAAAAGTAATTGATATTATTTTATTCACAAGAGTCCAGAGCATGTTTCGCAATCAACAAAAATTATCTAACTTTTATACTTACGTCACAAATTCTATTCAAAGTACAAGAAATGTTTTAAAAATGAGCTCGCGGACAGTGTCTTGCCAACTTTAACTAATGTTTAAATATATTTGCAAATTCATTTTGTAAAAGTAATTGATATCATTTTATTCACAAGAGTCCAGAGCATGTTTTGCAATCAACTAAAATTGTCTAACTTTTATACTTACGTCACAAATTTTGTTCAAAAAACAAGAAATGTTTGTAGAATGAGATCGCGTTTCGTGTTTCACCAAATATAACTAATGTTTAAACATATTTGCAAATTCATTTTGTAAAAGTAATTGATATCATTTTATTCACAAGAGTCCAGCGCATGTTTTGCAACCAACTGAAATTGTCTAACTTTTATACTTACCTTATAAATCTTGTTCAAAGTACAAGAAATGTTTTAAAAATGAGCTCGCGGACAATGTCTTGCCAACTTTAACTAATGTTTAAATATATTTGCAAATTCATTTTGTAAAAGTAATTGATATAATTTTATTCACAAGAGTCCAGAGCATGTTTTCCAATCAACTAAAATTGTCTAACTTTTATACTTACGTCACAAATTTTGTTCAAAGAACAAGAAATGTTTGTAGAATGAGATCGCGTTTCGTGTTTCGCCAAATATAACTAATGTTTAAACATATTTCCAAATTCATTTCGCAAAAGTAATTGATATTATTTTATTCACAAGAGTCCAGAGCATGTTTCGCAATCAGCAAAAATTATCTAACTTTTATACTTACGTCACAAATTCTATTCAAAGTACAAGAAATGTTTTAAAAATGAGCTCGCGGACAGTGTCTTGCCAACTTTAACTAATGTTTAAATATATTTGCAAATTCATTTTGTAAAAGTAATTGATATCATTTTATTCACAAGAGTCCAGAGCATGTTTTGCAACCAACTGAAATTGTCTAACTTTTATACTTACCTTATAAATCTTGTTCAAAGTACAAGAAATGTTTTAAAAATGAGCTCGCGGACAATGTCTTGCCAACTTTAACTAATGTTTAAATATATTTGCAAATTCATTTTGTAAAAGTAATTGATATAATTTTATTCACAAGAGTCCAGAGCATGTTTTGCAATCAATGAAACTTTTCTAACTTTTATACTTACCTTATAAATTTTGTTCAAAGAACAAGAAATGTTTGTAGAATGAGATCGCGTTTCGTGTTTCACCAAATATAACTAATGTTTAAACATATTTGCAAATAGATTTTGCAAAATTAATTGATATCATTTTATTCACAAGAGTCCAGAGCATGTTTTGCAATCAATGAAACTTTTCTAACTTTTATACTTACCTTATAAATCTTGTTCAAAGTACAAGAAATGTTTTAAAAATGAGCTCGCGGGTCGTGTCTCGTCAAATATAACTAATGTTTAATCGTGTTTGCAAACTCATTTTGCAAAATTAGTTGGTATCATTTTATTCGCAAGTGTACAGAGAATTTTTCGCGATCAATGAAAATTGTCTTACTTATATACTTACGTCACAAATTCTATTCAAAGTACAAGAAATATTTTAAAAATGAGCTCGCGGCCCGTGTCTCTCCAACTTTAACTAATGTTTAAACATATTTGACAATTCATTTTGCAAAAGTAATTGATATCATTTTATTCACATGAGTCCAGAGCATGTTTTGCAATCAATGAAAATTGTCTAACTTTTATACTTACATTTTTTGCTTAAATTGTTTTCTTCCAGAACTGAGGTTGCTGGAGAAAAATGGTTTGCGAATTCATTTTCAGTACGTCAAAATCTATAATGATCGCCTACTCGTTATTATAATTTTTTTGTGTTGGACATTGTTATGAAGGAGATCATTTTGAAAGGGATTATGTAATCTAGAACAGCAACATATACTGATCATTTATTGGTTATTAATATTGTTTATTTATGCGTAATATGAACATATATTTATAATTATTTGGACAATGCATTTTTGCACTTACCGATTTCCGGATCTCGACGGATCGATTTCCGATCGATTTCGGACAAATATTAGTTGGGATATTACTTACTTAGGGAACACGTGTTTCTAAAAAAAGCTATCTTCAAAAATAAGTTCAAGTCTTATTTTTGGAACAATAGATAATAATGAAAAATTAAAACAAGATTTTTAAAAATGTCTATTTATAATTCAATTCATAATAAAAATTAGGATCATGATCTTATTTTTGCGTCGTTCGAACTTTGATGAAATCGTTTGAACAATGAACTACTTTTTAACCTAAAAAATTGTCCACTTTTAAAATGTTGCTATAAAGAAATTGCAAATCATTATAGTTGACATTCAACTGTTTATCAACAAACCATTAATAACACCAATGGAATCCACTTCCCTATTTTACTTTTTTATCAATTTTCATCACCTTGAGTCATTCGAACAAAAAATACGGAGAAAAATATGAAGGTGAAAGGAACTTTGACGAATTCGTTCCGAAGAAGAGTGACAATTTGCCATTGATGAGGACAGCTACTAATGACTTTTCATTTTCGTGTGGTCACTCATTCTCGTGCCATTGAGTCACAGTGTTCGCTAATTTTAGTTTTTGTTCTATTTCTTGCATGCATATTTATGGATAACTCACGTAGAACTCGTCGCGAGTAAAGAAAGAACTCACTAATAATTCATTCCGGTTGGTTCGTTCGTGAAAGGAAGAGGAATCTGAAGTTAATTCATAGATTCCACGCTTATAATAGTATTCTCTGTTACATGGCTTTCTTTTGATATTATTTTCTATAAGCTATAGTTTTGCATTGTCATTGGAGTCCGATTTTACCCGCAAATGATATTTTTCAATTTTAAAGAAAGCAACTTATACTCGACACGAATAAATGTCCTTTTATTATTATATATTAATAATAACTCTTAGAACAGAATTGCTAGTTATGAAATGTATTTATGACTCAAACTACTTTTAACGGTCCAAAAACTTGTGAAATATGTAAATAGACAAGTATTTAATTTTAATTCTTTAACTTCTGAATTTAATTATTTGATTATACTGTAAATATAGAGGGTCCATTTATTTCAATTACTTTCGTACGTGGACCACCGATTCACTTGCAAAAGTATTTGAATATTTAATAATATAAATAGCACAGTAAATTAAAGGAATCTCGAGTTCTTTTCGATTAATATTTAACTGCTTATTATATTACTTCTATTTTAATGAAAGCGAACACGTAAAAGTCCTCTTTGTGTGAAGTAAGTGCACGGTTTATTACTTCCTGAATTACTTCTATAGTTATGTGTACTGTTAAACGAGAAAGTCGTGTCAAGAAAGTTAAACCGAGCCCCCGTATTACTCGAGAAAAAGTCACGTATGTTTGTTATGTCATTGTTAATAAGTGACTATTATAAATATAATTCTTTCGTGGAACCTGAAAATAATTCCAACATGAAAGACTCGGTGATAATATTGTTAATCAGTGTGTACCTATTATAAACATACATATAGTAAGATATATAACTAAATAAAGATATAAACTGATAAAAGGTGCTTGATAAAACTGCGAGTCTTTTCCGGAATGGCGAATATAATCTACGTTTGAATTATGAGAATGTTTGTTTCATGAAAGAAGGCTGACGCGGTAAGCTGAACGAGGACGGTACTCGGGTTAGGTGCGATGCACTCGACAAGGACGAGGCTTATTTTCCTAACTGTTAATGAAACGCACGTACGCAAAGTAACCATCGAGTTTCTGCACATTCGGTTTGCAAAGAGTGTGTATTATTCTTGGGTTCCGTAAAGAAGGCACTCCTGACGAAAGTGTCACGTGAAGTTTTGACCTTCTATTAGCTATACGTGTTACATATTATTTATTATCTGGGTTATATGTTAGATATTATATGTTGTGTAGATTGCATATTAGATGTTTAATATTTTTATAGGTGAGGTAGATGGAATTCCTCTCTCCACGTTTAAAGTCACTGTGTGCCTTCTTTCCAGAAGCCTACTAGTTAATATTATACAATGTAATATAATACAATATAATAAAATATTAGCGAAAAGCGCCTAATAATCAATACAATAAGTAGTAATAGTTCACATCTCTTTAAAACTAGATAATTATTCGTCAAAATTATATACAGCAAGTGAAATTAAAAATTAATCAGCTTCACTGATTTAATGAAATAATTTCTTTGTAAAGAAACTTTGAATTCGCAGTGTCTTAATGTTTGCTGGCGAAATGGAGATGACTAAACGTCGATTGTAATTTGTTTTGTTTACAATTGAAAAATGATAAGGCTCTGCCAGGGTTGGGATTAATGGCGTTGTTATCATTCGTGTCTGAATTCGCATTATTCCGAATTACAATAATAGTAGTGGTTTGAACAGTGAAATAAAAGTGTCTGAAAGAAACGACTCGTGTCGACATGATTGGCTTACTTGGTTCGCGGCATAATAACGAGATAATGAGGCTTAACATATTAAACGATGCACGATAAGACGCCAAAGTGATAAGACATATGATAGCGGAGGAACTTTTTTAGACACGCTGTCGGACGACTGTGAAAATGTGCCAATTGAAAGATGCATTGTACGCCATAATTCAGGATAAATGTCAAAGGTATCAATTCTTTTCGAGTCGACTTATTTTCTATTCAAAGTTTGTCAGTCTTCTATGTAAATATATGCACTAAGCCCTCGATTTACACGACATTCGAATTGCATGATTTCAGTTTAACACGCTTGTAGAAATGTGGAAGGAAATATGGACTTTTAAATTATGTTATGTATATCTTGCATGGATCAATGCAATTTTATTTATAAATATCTACTCTAATTCAGAAAAGAAATACATAATACTGTTTCATACGGATTTCTTACATTTATTATATATTTGTTTTCAATGTGAAATGTACACTTTTTCGTGGAACCAATCTACCGCGTAAATCGAGGGTTAAGTGTTCTATATAAGGATTCCATCTGAAAATTATAAAAATGCTTGTCTCCTGAAAGAAAGTAAAATATTCAAATAAAAATTTGAGGTTTTACGATAATAGCTTTCAGCGATCTTTTGCATATTTTTGAAAAATACTGAAATTGGGTGTAGAATAAAATAACTCTATCTGAATTCCAGGATATGCATGTGTTTAATTATTGAGATTTAATTTAGTCATTTTAGAAATCTCTTTTTAAAACTGCACAAGTGATACTTTATGATGAATAAAAATTGGTTATTAAAATTAATAGAATAAAGTAAAATCGAAAATAAAGTTACTTAAATAAAATTTATCTAACGTTCGCAACAATATTTGTTATTATATTAATGAATATATTCACAATAACGATAATCGATGAATTTTCGTATTCGAATTATGGGAATTATCCTATTATTATTATTATTATTAACATATTAATTATTCTAACACGAGTAGAGTAATGCAATATATAAACTAGCTATAATTATATACTTATTAATTACCTCTTCCTTAAATCTCATTATTTCCATCATTATCTTATTTATAGCTTGAAAATGTTCCCATCCTTGCTAATTAATTACCGAACAACGTACATAGTTTATTAGCCGAGAAAACAATTGTTGTACATAAAGCCAGTTATCAGGATCGTATTTCACGAGGCAGTGTTTGGTGGTTATCGCAAAATGAAATTTTTCAATTCCTTCGTTTCTTGTACGGCACGTGATTGGTGCATGCATTATCACATTTCGAGTGGTAGAATAAACATAGCACGTACCAAGGTAGCATAAGTTATTTAATCTCGTACGTATCGTTCGTGCCGCCATTTAACATTTTCAACAGAAGAGGAACATTGAGATTTATTTATTTACCTTGGCGATACGCTGGTAGATTTTATATTCACGGATAAAAAGAATCCACGTTGCAAAGCGTGCTGCGCAATTTCTTGTTGTTCGACGAAAAGTAGGAGTTGCGACATCGCTTCTTTCCAAAACAATGAATCAAAGCCGAACGAAGTGCGTCCGTCGTAGTTCGATCGGATACGTTTTATTCAGGCGATAACTGATTCACGATTTTAACTGGAGTTTATTCAAATCAAACGCAACAAGCGGTGTGATCTATTTTTACGCAGCTCTGCCAGCTGTTTTCTAAGAATTATTACTTTATTGATTTAGTTTCGAAATATTAGTGTATTACTTTAATTTAACACTAGAACTTCCAAAGGAGTCGAAAAGACTTGTCTGTTAATTTTAGTTACATTATTTTAATATACCACAGGGTACTTTTTCAAATTTTATATAGTTTTATTTTTTATCGATAACCCCAATAATTGAATGTATTAATTACTTTCAATCCTTCAGCTATAATTTGTATATAAACAAATGTGCAAAGATAACTGAGTATATATACCGTTTATACATAAAATACGAAAAAGAATTATTCCGGTTGTTTCAGCCGCCAAAGTACAAGGAATTCGAAATTTCGGAATACTTGTTGATAATAAATAAAATCCTGCTGCCTAATAATGTATTAAAATTGGTCTTCACTCAGACGATCAAATAAAGCGAACGAAATAATTGAAGAGTTTAAATACGTAGTCAGTAATACCAACAGAATTTGGGCAATTTTGCTTATCACCTTAATACGTGTTATACGAAAAAGAATGTTGTATGCAATGCAGTTAGAGCGTTTATCGCAAAGAACGAGGATTTCCGGTTGTCAGGGTCGATTGATCGTTAAACAAGCTGCAGAAAAGTTGGCTTAGGCAAGTCGTGATATAAAAAAAAACGCGCGAAATCTGACAAGGACGTGGCACGTCTGCACGATTCGCACATTGTACCTGGATTACACACGTGACAGCTTGTTTACGAGCGTTCACGTACGTGTTCGATTTATGTGCAACTCTTAACAGAATGGAGTCCTTGACGGACCGATTCGAGCTACGATGAGGTTCTTTCCTACCTTTGCCGCCATTCTCCGCGCGGTTTATTCAAAGCTTTTTTTATTGCCTCCTGAACAATGCGTATCACCAAAATTCTTAGTCTAATATTGCTTTCTTATTTTATACCTGACTCACGGATGTCTTTTATAAAAGTGCAACCTTGTGCAACAAATTTTTGACCAATTTTAGTTTCACAACTCGAAATCAGATTTAGTAATACATACGTGTTAATATCTATATATTTATTAATAAGTTAATATTTATACACGTGCAGTTAATAGTTTATTCTAAACTATTGTTAAATCAGCTATTTATCTTATCTTTATGATAAGTAATTAATAGTGTATTATTATAGTATTTATTAACAGTAGAACTATCGATCATATATTCAGTTATACTCACTATTTGTTTATTGCAAAATAAATGGTGGTATCTACTTTAGCGAAATAATGTTAAACAGCACGATCTATTCAGCATGGAAGATTTAAAAGATATTGAATTTATTTCTTTATTGTATTTGCATAAAACTTGCAGACCAGTTATTCCAACTGCTTTTGGTACAATATACAATAGTTCTGTAGTGTTAAAAGGGGACCTTTTTGAAGATCGTTTGAATCAGCTTGGGACTTTTCTACCGATTCACTCATTCACATCTGTGTATCACATGTTAACACTGTTTCTCGAGTCTCAAAATACAGTCGACAGGCTACAAATTAGCTTCCCAGTTGTTGGCACATACGGGCATCAGTATTTTCATAAAAAAATAGAACTCTAGGAACGGCTTTAATAATGAGAGACCCTTTCAAAGGAAAACATGCATGATCGTTTATAGTTTTCCTCGAAATTGATAAATTTGAAGCAGAAGGAACGATGGTGTTTTAAGTTTAATAATTCATAATGCATTTTTATCTAACTGGGAAGCCTCATTGTTATTAATATGTAAAGTTAAGGTCATTGGAAATTTTCATGTGCTTTCATGTTGTGCCGAATTTGTTTATTAGTTTAATTTATTATTACTAAAACTACAATACAATCCTACAATATTACTTAAACTTGGAATTAAATATATCGCTAATATTCATAAAACTTTTAATATTTGTAACATTACGAGAACGATGTAAAGTAACCAATATATGGTAGAGCGCTCAAACAGTTTTATTTTTAGACGTTATACGGACGTTACAAACGTGTATCGCGAAGTATCGTATAACACGGATTCGACGAGGCGGTCAAAGTATTAATATACAAAAAGAATCATTGCAATTGATTCGTTCGCGAAAGAAACAGGAATTCAATTACTTTACTGTTTACTATTTGTAATGTCGAAATATATAAAAGACAACAAAGTCATACGATATAAATACAAAATAAAGCAATCAGAGTACAATGAAATAAAATACTGGCACGTTTCTTTCCGAAGCATTAAATTCGAATAAAGACGAATAAATGTCGATTGGAATTTGTTTCTTATCCAAGTGCAAAGAAATGTTCTTTTCTCAGTTTTTGGAAATTGCTTTAAACGCAGTAAAAAGACACGGCAACGTGGCGGCAGTTGAAAAATTCCTTAGAAGAGCAACGTGCTCGAAGCGTGTTGGGGAGTGGCGAGACGACTCTTTGTGACTTGGTATCATATTCCTCGGTTGTTGGCTGTTAATTTACATACAACAAAAGCAAGGTACAAGTGAAGTCCTTGGCGGGTCAATGAAAGCCGGGAGGGTTAAGGAGGGGCATTATATTTTAAGCGCTATGCCAGGTTCCGTCGGGTTTTCCAGTAAGCCATACTTATATTAGGTTGTTCCATAAGTTCATACAGTTGTGCCGAATGTGAAAAATCCTCTTTTCTTTTTTCAAATATTGAATACGAATTAATCTACAATGTATTCTCTACAAAAGGTTTATAATTCCCAACAGAAAAACATAAAAAGAACGACCACAAATCAAAGGACAAAAAAGACTCTTTTTCTTCAAAATTGATTTTTTCGAAAATTGAGAGTGATGGAGGGAAACGGTTTGCGAATTCAGTTTCAGCGCGTCGAAATCTATAAGGATCACATATTCGTTGTTACAATCGTTTTCTTTGTGTTGGACAGTGTTATTAAAAGTTCGTAGTTGATATTCCTTCATTCTGGTTTCCGAGCGTATCAGGCAATTCACTTTATTTTCTCGTATTTCATTGAAATTAATGTAGACACCTGTACACACCTACACCCTCGAGGTTCAATTAGCTCTTTCACCTGCACCGTGGAGGATGTAAAAGCCAGAAAATATGCTGAACGTGTCGCAGGTGTAAACCACTCTGACTATTTGTAACATAATCGCTATCGAGAAGCGTATTGTAGTGGAAAGCCAGTCGCGCACTTTGACTCGCAATGTTAAGTTTGGAATAAAATTGGAAAACATTTGTTCGCAAACAGTTGCCTTTGATGAAAAAGAATGGTTGCTATTTTTAAGCTAATATTTACCCTTATAATTTGCACACATTTTATAATTGATAATTATGATCATTCGTAATTCTAATTACATGCATAAACTTCTATGGAATTATAATTTAAATAAGCACATTATTTATATTTTGATACACTGCTCAAGTTTGCATTTCGAATCCGATTGTGTAATATCATTTTGATTTATGTAAATATATAAGCAAACAGGTATTCAACGCGCAAAACTGAAATTCGATTTGACACTTAAAGTTAACAACAAAAAATAAACATCTTCAAGGACTTGTTTTTTGGCCTTAGAATTTTAATTGAGGTGCGCTGCGTGATTTCAGTACAAGAATACCTGTGCAACAAAAGGCTGACATAATCAAATTGATTTCATCAGTATAAAAACCAGTTTAGTAATTCGTAATTTACTAGTATAAAATAATAATTCATTAAGAATAAATATTACCGATAATAGCCAAGTTAATTGGAGTGATATCTCTATCTTATCTATTACCTCATTTAGCCTCATTTACCTCATTTGCAGCTTCAACTGATTTTTTGTAGTAACTTTGTAATGAATATATATTTATTAATTAATTCAATTATATTTATGTATATAAACTAATTTGCATTAAAATAACAATAATTACACATACGTTTATTTGTCGCCCGAATTAATTACATACTTAGCAGAAAGGTAAATTTAAACTTTGAATTAATTAATTATATATACACACATATTAAATTATATTAAACTATTATTATTCTATTTATACATATAAATCTATTTATATTAAAGCAACAATAATTACACACGTACCTACTTACTGCCGCAATTAATTACTTACTTAGTGCAAAAATAAATTTGAACTGTCAATTGATTAATTATATATATATAAACATTAGTTACCAGAATAAATTTGTTAACTTGATATACACATTACAAAGATAAAAGCAATATATATTTGTCAATGAATATAATTAACCACCCTTATTCGTATTGATTTTTGGCCCTGTAACACGGTTTCGTATCACTCGATATATGATACGAAGTTACCGTGTTATGGAAGCCAACCTGTTACCTGTGCCAACTGTCCTCCTTCGGCAATGTCACTCGTGTTTTATCTCCGATGAAATGCCACGTGTGGTGATCATTAACCTCTATGAATATCAATGGGAAAAATGGACGCTCCTCTAAGAGTACGATTTAAAAGTCTAATTCGAGCTACACCCGACGAAGTTGTCCACGGAGCAACCGTGTTTTCATATAAAAAGGTGTACTGATGGGTTTTGAAAAGAAGACACTCGAGGCGTAGGTGTCACGTGCTATGTAGTTCGATTTTCTGTTGGTTGTATATGATATATATTAGATAATGTAAATTATTACATACTATACATTATGTAGATTATATATTAGGTATCATGCATTATACAGATCATATATTACATATTATAGGAATTGCACATTATATATGATACAAATTATACACTACATGTTATATGGATTATATATTATATATTATACAGATTGTATATTACATATTATATAGGTTATTTGTCTTCTTTCCGAAACTCCACAGTACATTGTGCAACGAGGATCCGAGTACTGATAACGATCGGATCTTTTTAAACAATTTCACTTGTAATCAGATGTTAATCGAACTCCAAAACAGTGGTTGCACCTGTCTTCGTACTCAAACTCGGTGATCCGATGATGTAACAATTTCTTGCCGTGCGCGAATTACAAATTATAATTACTGTCTCCTTGCGCGATTATCTTGAGACCTTGTAGTGCTGAGAACGTAATATTCTTTATTTTGGGGCTATCGAGTTAAACGTTTTACAAATAACGAACCTCAAATTCATAGATATTCTTTTTTATTCGTTTTTATAATTTCCTTATGCTTGTATTAGAATATACACCGAATTCCGTTTTTATACGGTAAATACATTTCCGAAGGATACGTGTAAACAAAATTCGCGTAAAAAATATTCGTAAATAAATACTGTGTTTATGGAAACTTTAGAATTTCCATTTTATTATTTGTACAATAAAAAGAATTTTACTTGAATTCTGATTAAACTGTAGAAAATTCGTGTAAAAACAGAATTGGGTGTATTTATTATTGATTTTTTAGTCAAATCAACCAACGAAGTTATTATTGACTAATGTATTTGTTAGTATGTTATTACACTTATTGTTCGAAGCACAGCAATCGAATGATTGTCAATGACAATTTATCGAAGATTAAGTCTTTAAGAAACCATTCGAAATCTTTGAAATATCGGTAAGAACTTAATAAAACATCCATCATTCATTAAGTTACGAATCATTCGACCTTCAACGAAAACGATATCAGTTTTTCGATCGGAGACAATTCCTGTCCAAAACCATAATTTTCAGAATTTCGAATCTATACCTGAGAAATTAATGATATCACACGTGTGTTATCTTTTATTCCAGGATTGTATATAAATGATACGTTACGATTCGATTAAGTTCTAACGGATTACCAATTCTATCAAAACTCCATCCGCGCTAACAGAGCAGCTATAAAAGTTAAACGAAAGTTCACTCGGAAGGGTGCAGCTGTCGTGGAGTTAAAAATTGCGTATCGGAGTTGATAACACGTGGTAGATTTTTGAAAGAGCGATTTGGTGCCCGTGGCGTGTTACACAGTGTGACGGAGCGAAATGTCGGTCGTAAGAGAGCTTTAAAAAACGGCAGTAAAAGGACCTTCGATGTGGAGCTGCTGCGGACGTAGCGCGGTGCGTAGGTTGGACAACCTGATACGATATGCATCTGCATTTCGGGCGGAGCCTGAAACGCGCTGGTCGGATTGTAAATATACATACACTTGGCTATTCAATAATGAACAGTTTTTCTGAAGGGGCTCGGTTTACGATCCCCTATGTGTGCACCATTCATCTCTTTCTTTCTCAATTTCAATAGAATTAGAGCTTTGAGTTGTACGAACACATTAAAATTGATGAATTTTTTTCAATATTTGTCCTTTCCACATTTCACTTAGCGGAGTTCATTTTATTTTATTATTAACGAGATGCAACCCTTTTATAAAGTCATACAGAAAAATGAATGAAAGAAATGAAAGACCTAGACGGAAATAAAGAATACCATAAGTTGATGCAACTAGAACGCAAAACAAACGGATATTGTTTATTGAAATTTTATTGAATTACAATTTTATTAAAATAGTATTATACCTCATTTGCATTATTTTGTGTTTTTCACCGCGTCAGTAATTTCTGACTGGAATCACAAAAACACATTTAGAGGTTGATCTTCTATATTTCGTCTGCGTCCGAATGCATTTATTTTTATTATGCTTGCCCAACTACATTTTTCTATAATTATACATCAGTGTAAGTACTCTGTGTTAACGATGGATTCAATAAAGGGTTGGCTTTTGTTTTTTCCAGTGCCAACGATGCAATGGAGTGGGCTCATCGAAAAACTTCGACATCAGTTCTGGAAGAAATATGCAAATCAACAGTGAAATATATTTCAAATGCGATCAAGTGGTTGCGCTGATTACACGATGCTTCTCCAATCTTTTTAATTACACTGACTTGTCCGTTTATATATTACATACTTACATATTTATACATATATATTATATATAGTATATTAGAATACACGCAAGTACACTCTCTATATGTAACATTATATTGTATTATAAGTTTAGATGTAAGATAAGTTAATACAAGTTTTTAAGTTGCAATAAATATATAGAAACGAATCAAATTGACTTCCCAATTCAAACTACTCATTTCTATTCCTCTGACTGAGTCTGAGAAATTTTAGGAATCGGCGGCGAATTCCAGGAAATATGCGAAATTGAATACCTCCTCGCATATCATGTTTTCCTGATACGAATTTTCGATTTTACAGCAAAATTTGAAGAAAATCGCCACATCTGAGCAATTCTAATAATTCGCGAGCGTTACCAAGATCAATAGAAATTCTTGGACATTCTTGAAATAAAGGGTGTTCGGTATGTTTTTCATAAGGTCTAATTGTTAATTAACAATTGCATCAACTCCCGAATCCAATGGTTGTAAAAATGTCAAAGTTAAAGTATGAATAATGGATATTTTTGACGAATGAAACGCCGATCGCCGTCCCACAGCAAAACACAACCGTTACAGAGATTAAAATAATATCTCTACTATATCTATAGTAATTGTTTAAAGAAATTATTTACCGTTGCAACAATCGTTGCACTTATAGCGCACGAGTCGGAAGAATGCACCGTGCAACCTTTGGTGCATCCAAAAGCTGCAGTTTAATAGAATAATGGAATCATAATATTTCTAAATCGTAATATTCCATCCCATCAAGAAGTACAAGCTCCCGGTTCTGCACCGATAATTTAATAACTTTATTAAAATACAACTTAGTTGTAACAATATTATTTATATTAATTAATTTTTAACGAGCCATCCTATTAAAAAAAACAAATTAATAAAATCTCAGGCGAATTCGAAGAAGCCTCCTTATAAATGGACCACTTGTCTGTCGCTAAAGGGAATCGTTTCAGTGGATTGGTGTCCAGTGCACCAATTATAACATCCATCGCAAAAAACTTCGAAAATGCAGGAAAAAAAATTTTCTAAAAAGCTTTCAAGTCGATAATTATACGAAGACTGTCGATAACGATCGAAGAAAGTAACAAATATTCAACGGTTAGATCTTTGAGGAAGGAGCGATCGGGATTGGCCAGGGGGTTCTACCCCACCAACCGAGGTGACGTTGTTATCCCCTGCAGAACGATTCTTCATTCCGCCGAGAGCTCTCGGGGAGGAAAGACGTCTTTCCAAATTCCCTCTTCCCAAACTACCCCTCTTCCAAATCGACGACTCTCCTCCTTCTAAGGTGACCAATAACAACCCGTACGGACCACTGCCGACCACTGATGACCACTGCTGACCACTCACCAATGCTGACCAGTACTGACCATTTTTGCACTTAATTCCATTTTTGTTTCTGCCCTGTTCTAAGAGCTTATTTTGAATGTGTTTATATGATTATGTGATTGCTCATTTGACTGTTTATCGATTAATTTGACTACTTATTGATTATTTACAGATAATTTGACTATTTAATGATTATTTGATTATTTGTTATCGCATGCTTGCTTGGGTTCATGGTTCGGTAGAATAGTTGCTAGTTAGTATAGATGTTATGCCTAGTTAGTTTCATAGTTCTCAGAAGATAGACTCGAAGAAAGAAGAAAGAATTATACAAGAGGAACACTTCTGTTAAGAAACTCAAGGGTAGAAGTAGGAATAGAAATAAGATTAGATATAAGCTTATTAGGTATAGTTGGTTCAACGCTTTCTCTGCAAAGACTCTTATGGTATTTTAATATTTTAAATTAGTATAAGTTACACAGGGGCAGAGATAGTGTTGTTCTAGATATTAAGCGAAGACCTAAATCACTGACAAATTTATTTACGATTATTAGTAATTATTACGATTACGATTATAGCGAATATTTACAAATTCTCAAATTTTTAGCTTCCGCTTTCCTTTGGTTTGTTTCGCAACGTGAAGTAGTTTACCTTGCATTGATGAGCGACAAGTTTCTCGCTCTTTCGTTACTCTCTTCCAGAGTATCGAAATGAAAATCTTGGATAGCATAGTTTGTTTCCGATCCTGAGAGGGTTCCTTGCGGACCTCACTCGGGTCTGTTGATTCTGGTTCCGGTAATCGGGCCAGGGTGGCAGATTTCGAGGTAAATGTCCAGTGCTTGCGAGGAAGGGCCATGGCACATGTGGCGGTTGTGGCGTAAGTCACGATTAAGCAGGACATTCCTGGACGGGGTGTCGGTAATCCGATTGGAGGCTGCGTGCGGTTCTCGGTCGTTGTCACTCCTAAGGGTTTGTTCTCGCGCGCTGAGACGCGAGTGCCACGCACTCGTTGTCCATGTGCCATGGTTTCGACCGAGTACGGCTCGGCGGACTTCAGGTTGAGGTTCAAACTTTTCATCGCAATTTAGAGTTAGAGTCATTTACTTTCTTAGAGTCAGTCTCCCCAATTAGTATATTCGCTCTTCGAAATAATGTTCGGTCAGTGACTTAGCGATAAGTTTATCATAAGAATAGTTTTTAAGTTGAAAGATTGTATCTGCGACGATATTCCAAGTCCGATTGTCCCATTTTTCTTCGAGTTTAATTCGAAGCAAAATGTGCCTTGAGGACTTGGAATAAAACGGTGGGTGGTTCGGTCGCGGAACGCGATCCGCCACCCAGCCATCCACCAGGGTCTCTGCTAGCGGCAACCTCCACGTGGTGAGTCCTGGTAATCGGTAATAATTGTAGAGAATTAGAATTTGAATTCTTCTACAATTACAACCGAGCTAATAGCTGCTTCACTTTAATTAGAAATTAGACACCTTGCTTAGCGAATAAGTTAAGAATATCGAGTCGGATATCGCTTGAATATCTTTCTTTATTTAGTGTACAACTTTAACGATGAACATCCATTGATGTATTCATATAGCAATATGCTCTTGTACTTTTAATAAATATTAATTATATTGTAATATTGTACTATAATTGTAATTCTGTAATACTGCGTTGTAAACACCAAGCTGCTTCAGTTCCGCATAAGACTTTATTAATTTATTTTTATTTAAATACACTAAGTACTGCATATTCTTACTAAATAACATTGCGAAACAAATTTTAATTTTTTTTTAAGTTGGAGCAACCAATAAGTCAACCTTGTAGATTTTGACGCGCCCAAAACGAATCTGCAAACCGTTTTTCTTCATCGACCTCAGTTTTCGAAAAAATCCATTTTGACGAAAAGAGTCTTTTTTGTCTCTGAACAGGATTAGTGAGGAACAAATCAAAGTTAGACCGTTTTTATTTATTGCAGAACATTCAGCGGACTTTTGCGAATAAAATGATATCTACTAAGTTTGCAATATCAATTTGGAAATATGTTTAAACATTACTTAAACTTGGCGAGAGGCGCCCGGCGATCTAATTCGTAAAACATTTCTTGCCCTTTGAACGAAATTTCTGACGTAAGTATAAAAGATAGGTGGTTTGCATTTATTGCAAAACATTCTGCGAGCTTTTGTGAATAAACTGATATTTACTAAGTTTGCAATATCAATTTGGAAGTATGTTTAAACATTACTTAAACTTGGCGAGACGCGCCTCGCGATCTAATTCGTAAAACATTTCTTGCCCTTTGAACGAAATTTCTGACGTAAGTATAAAAGATAGATGGTTTGCATTTATTGCAAAACATTCTGCGGGCGTTTGCGAATAAACTGATATCTACTAAATTTGCAATATCAATTTGGAAGTATGTTTAAACATTACTTAAACTTGGCGAGACGCGCCTCGCGATCTAATTCGTAAAACATTTCTTGCCCTTTGAACGAAATTTCTGACGTAAGTATAAAAGATAGATGGTTTGCATTTATTGCAAAACATTCTGCGGGCGTTTGCGAATAAACTGATATCTACTAAGTTTGCAATATCAATTTGGAAATATGTTTAAAAATTACTTAAATTTGGCATGACACTATACAAGGGCCAAATTCATGGACAAAAAAAATGTCGTCCATCTAGCGGTGAAATAGTTGAACTAAACGTGCTGTTTCTCGCAAATAATGGGGAAAAACTTGAAGTTTAGTTCCACCTGTCACCGCTAGATGGGCGGCATTTTTTCTGCCCATGAATTCAATGGTATCTTCGTTGGAGGGGAGTTCCGAATTTAGTTCTACGTCTTCACCGCTAGATGGACGGCTTTTTTTCTGCCCATGAATTTGGCCCTGATATAGTGTCTCGCCAACTTCAACAAGTGAAAACATATTTACAAATTCATATTGCAACTGTAACTCATATCACTTTATTCGCAAGAGTCCACAGAATTTCTTGCATCAAATAAATATTCTCTATCTTTTAGACTTACGACACAATTTGTATGCAAACTTGAAAAAAGATTCGAAGAATGAGCACGCGAAGAGCGTCTCGCCAAATTTAACTAACGTATAAACATAGTCGAAAATTCTTATTGCAAATACAATGTATATCATTTTATTTGCGAAGGTCTTCAGAATTTTTTCAATATATACAAACTATTTCACTTTTATACTTACGTCACAAATCTTGTTCAAAGACAAAAAAGATCCTGTTCTTAAAAATTGATTTTTTCAAATTGAAAACTGAGGGTGATGAAGAGAAAAGGTTTGCGGATTCGTTTTCAGAACGTTAAATCTGTAAGGATCACATATTTGTTGTTATAACTATTTCCTTAGGTTGGGCAGTGTAATTTAATAAAATAATATTAATTAGCCCTTATATTCTTTAAACTTACAATGTACCCAATTAAGGTGGTAATGGAATTTATTTCAAACAAGTATTCGATCGATTTTATGTTAATTGTTTCATGCAGTTTATTTTGATGGCATAATATTTTTAAGAATTTCAATAAATTAAATAATAATTTATTTTTCGGACAAAGCTGCTGGGTTTTATTTATTAATCGATTGCTCATCTGTGCGCCTTAATAAACAGATCCGTTTGTTATACTTCAATTATTACACATTCATAGCTATTCAAACGTAAGACATGAATTATTTCATGCAACCCATTTCAATGAAATAGTATTTCGATCAATTAAATTTGATTAAATAATACTTTAACTTTCGGATAAAGCTTGTTTTTTTATTAACCGATTTATTAGATTTCTTAACTAATCTAGTTTTTTATTAATGATTACAGGGTTGCCACTGCTTGTTTCGCCGAAACATCCGCAATAAAAGAAGAGAAAAGAACGATAGGCCATCGCCAAAATATTTATTATTGTACAATGTTGTAAGAAAATTGTTGTACCTCGTGAAATTTACAATTACAATAAATGACTCTATTACAAATATATGGTGTTATATTTTATATATCCTCGACGTACCGAATATCCAAAATCCCATATGCCCAAAAGACTTTCTCGAATGGTGCGAATCGAACACCTCCTCACACGACATGCTCTTCTGATACCAATTATCGTTTTTACGGCAAAATTTCAGAAATTGCACGAAGACCCAAAAATGTAGGAATTCACTTTTCATTTGAATGGCGCCGGCCAGTCGCCACGACCGTTAAATCGTAACGGCTAACGGTCGCCAACCGTCTTTTGCCTTTTAACGGTTTGGCGACTCTCGGTCGCCATTTAAATGAAAACCGAAAAACGACAATTCCTTGGAATGCACAATTTTGATCGAACACCCCCAAAAATATGCGGATTTCACTTTTCATTTGAATGGCGCCGGCCAGTCGCCACGACCGTTAATTTGTAACGGCTAACGGTCGCCAACCGTCTTTTGCCTTTTAACGGTTTGGCGACTCTCGGTCGCCATTTAAATGAAAACCGAAAAACGACAATTGCTTGGAATGCACAATTTTGATCGAAAACCCCCAAAAATATGCGGTTTTCACTTTTCATTTGAATGGCGCCGGCCAGTCGCCACGACCGTTAAATCGTAACGGCTAACGGTCGCCAACCGTCTTTTGCCTTTTAACGGTTTGGCGACTCTCGGTCGCCATTTAAATGAAAACCGAAAAACGACAATCTCTTGGTACCCGCAATTTTGATCGAAAACCCCCCAAAATATGCGGATTTCACTTTTCATTTGAATGGCGCCGGCCAGTCGCCACGACCGTTAATTTGTAACGGCTAACGGTCGCCAACCCTCTTTTGTCTTTTAACGGTTTGGCGACTCTCGGTCGCCATTTAAATGAAAACCGAAAAACGACAATTGCTTGGAATGCACAATTTTGATCGAACACCCCCAAAAATATGCGGATTTCACTTTTCATTTGAATGGCGCCGGCCAGTCGCCACGACCGTTAAATCGTAACGGCTAACGGTGGCCAACCGTCTTTTGCCTTTTAACGGTTTGGCGACTCTCGGTCGCCATTTAAATGAAAACCGAAAAATGACAATTCCTTGGAATGCACAATTTTGATCGAAAACCTCCAAAAATATGAGGATTTCACTTTTCATTTGAATGGCGCCGGCCAGTCGCCACGACCGTTAAATCGTAACGGCTAACGGTCGCTAACCGTCTGTTGCCTTTTAATCGTTTGGCGACTCTCGGTCGCCATTTAAATGAAAACCGAAAAACGACAATTGCTTGGAATCCACAATTTTGATCGAAAACCCCCCAAAATATGCGGATTTCACTTTTCATTTGAATGGCGCCGGCCAGTCGCCACGACCGTTAAATCGTAACGGCTAACGGTCGCCAACCGTCTTTTGCCTTTTAACGGTTTGGCGACTCTCGGTCGCCATTTAAATGAAAACCGAAAAACGACAATCTCTTGGTACCCGCAATTTTGATCGAAAACCCCCCAAAATATGCGGATTTCACTTTTCATTTGAATGGCGCCGGCCAGTCGCCACGACCGTTAATTTGTAACGGCTAACGGTCGCCAACCCTCTTTTGTCTTTTAACGGTTTGGCGACTCTCGGTCGCCATTTAAATGAAAACCGAAAAACGACAATTGCTTGGAATGCACAATTTTGATCGAACACCCCCAAAAATATGCGGATTTCACTTTTCATTTGAATGGCGCCGGCCAGTCGCCACGACCGTTAAATCGTAACGGCTAACGGTGGCCAACCGTCTTTTGCCTTTTAACGGTTTGGCGACTCTCGGTCGCCATTTAAATGAAAACCGAAAAATGACAATTCCTTGGAATGCACAATTTTGATCGAAAACCTCCAAAAATATGAGGATTTCACTTTTCATTTGAATGGCGCCGGCCAGTCGCCACGACCGTTAAATCGTAACGGCTAACGGTCGCTAACCGTCTGTTGCCTTTTAATCGTTTGGCGACTCTCGGTCGCCATTTAAATGAAAACCGAAAAACGACAATTCCTTGGAATCCACAATTTTGATCGAAAACCCCCCAAAATATGCGGATTTCACTTTTCATTTGAATGGCGCCGGCCAGTCGCCACGACCGTTAAATCGTAACGGCTAACGGTCGCCAACCGTCTTTTGCCTTTTAACGGTTTGGCGACTCTCGGTCGCCATTTAAATGAAAACTGAAAAACGACAATCTCTCGGTACCCGCAATTTTGCTCGAAAACCTCCAAAAATAAGTGGATTTCACTTTTCATTTGAATGGCTCCGGCGAGTCGCCAGGACTGTTTTCACCGTTAAGTCGAATGGCGACTATCGAGATATTTTTAGGAGATATGGGATGCTGGATATATATTACGTCGAGGAAATATTAAATATAACATAATCTACTGATATAAAGTTATTTATTGTAAATGTAAATTTTACGAGGTACAATAATTTTCATATAACATTGTATACTGTTAAATTCTATAATATGACAAATATAAATATACAAATATATGGAATGAATAAACTCTTGTAAATCAAATATCTAGACGATGGCCCTTCGTTCATCAATCTTCTTTGATTATGGACGTCCCGGCGAAACAATCAATTGCTACCCTATAATCAGTAATAAATAAAACGGATTAGTCAACCAATCTAATAAATTAGGTAATTAACAAAATTAGCTTCTTTCGAATGTTGAAATATTATTTAATTAAATTTAATTGTTCGAAACATTATTTTATTAAAATAGATTGCATGAAATAATTCATGTCTTACATTAGAATGGCTGTAAATGTGTAATAATTGAAGTATAACTGATGGATTTGTTTATTAAGGTATACATATATGCAATCGATTAATAAATAAAACTGAACTGCTTTGTACGAAAGATAAACTACTATTTAATTCAATGAAATTGTTCAAGATATTATGTCATTATAATAATCTGCACGAAAGAGTTAAATCGTTCGAATATTTGTGTGAAATAAATTCCATTGCCAACTTATTTGGTCATGTTATAAGTTTAGAGAATATAAGTGCTAATGTATATTATTTTATTAAATTATTTAATAAGGAGAGACAGTTGTGTATTTAAATATTAATAAATTAAAAAGTCTCATCCGGATGTGAAGAAGTTTGGGTAGGGGAGGCGTTGATGCATTGAAGTTTTCCCATACAATAAAATTAATCTTTATTAAAAGTACAAGAGCAAATATCCATGTGAACACATCAATGGTGTAGGGAATACAAGCAGATGGTGATCAGTAATGTTGTACACACTAGATAAGGTTTATAAAGTGTAGTTCATCGCTGAAAGATAGTCAAGCGATGTCCGATATCCCTAACTTATTCGCTCAGCGAGGTGCCTAATTTCTAACCGAGGTAATATACAAAGCAGCTATTAGCTCGGTTGTAATTGTAGAAGAATTCCAATTCTAATTCTCTACAATTATTACCGATTACCAGGTCTCACCACGTGGAGGTTGCCGCTAGCAGAGACCCTGGTG
Organism: Nysson spinosus; assembly: GCA_910591585.2. Classification (NCBI taxonomy): domain Eukaryota; kingdom Metazoa; phylum Arthropoda; class Insecta; order Hymenoptera; family Crabronidae; genus Nysson; species Nysson spinosus. The sequence goes on from OU342841.1 coordinate 1,605,212, forward strand.
GGTGGCTGGGTGGCGGATCGCGTTCCGCGACCGAACCACCCACCGTTTTATTCCAAGTCCTCAAGGCACATTTTGCTTCGAGTTAAACTCGAAGAAAAATGGGACAATCGGACTTGGAATACCGTCGCAGATACAATGGTCTAACTTACTAACTATTCTTATAATAAACATATCGCTAAGTCACTGACTGAACATTATTTCGAAGAGCGAATACTAATTGGGGAGATTGACTCTAAGAAAGTAAATGACTCTAACTCTAAATCGCGATTAAAAGTTTGAACCTCAACCTGAAGTCCGCCGAGCCGTACTCGGTCGAAACCATGGCACATGGACAACGAGTGCGTGGCACTCGCGTCTCAGCGCGCGAGAACAAACCCTTAGGAGTGACAACGACCGAGAACCGCACGCAGCCTCCAATCGGATTACCGACACCCCGTCCAGGAATGTCCTGCTTAATCGTGACTTACGCCACGACCGCCACATGTGCCATGGCCCTTCCTCGCAAGCACTGGACATTTACCTCGAAATCTGCCACCCTGGCCCGATTACCGGAACCAGAATCAACAGACCCGAGTGAGGTCCACAAGGAACCCTCTCAGGATCGGAAACAAACTATGCTATCCAAGATTTTCATTTCGATACTCTGGAAGAGAGTAACGAAAGAGCGAGAAACTTGTCGCTCATCAATGCAAGGTAAACTACTTCACGTTGCGAAACAAACCAAAGGAAAGCGGAAGCTAAAAATTTGAGAATTTGTAAATGTTCGCTCTTCGGAAATACGTTTGTCAGTGATTTACATAGGTCTACGCTTAATATCTAGAACAACACTTTCTCTGCCGCTATGTAATTTATACTAATTCTAAAATACTAATAGAATCAAGGTGACAAGTCAATCGTAGAATATGAATCAGACAAAAGATTCTTTGCAGAGAAAGCTTTGGACCAAGTTTACCTAATAAGCTTATTTCTATTCTTATTCCTATTCTTGAATTTCGCAACAGAAGTGTTCCTTTTGTACAATTCTTTCTTCTTTCTTCTTTCCTCGAGCTGATCGTTGGAGAACTTTTAAACTAACTATAATAGCTATAAAAGCTACCAACTTTTCTACAGAACTACTAACCCCAGCAAGCATGCAAGACATAAACAACATTAAGAAGTAATCAGGAAGGAATCAGTAAATTATCAGTAAATTGTCTGCTAATACTCTGTAAATACTCTGTAAATAATCAGTAAATAATTAGTAAATAATCTGTAAATAATTTGTAATTCATCTGTAAATAATCTGTAAATACTCTGTAAATAATTAGTAAATAATTAGTAAATAATCTGTAAATAATTTGTAATAATCTGTAAATAATCTGTAAATAATTTATAAATAATTTGTAAATAATTTGTAAATAAGAAGTAAATAATCAGTAAGTAATCAGTAGATAATCAAATAATTATTAAACTGTCAAATGTATCAATAGCCTATCAAATAATCATATAAACACGTTGAGTATGAGTGCCTGGAACAGATCAGAAGCAAAAATTGAGTTAAGTGCAAAATGGTCAGTACTGGTCACTATTGGTCAGCAGTGGTCAGTAGTGGTCCGTAGTGCTCCGTACTGGTCGGTATTGGTTATCTTAGAAAGAGGAGGGCCGTCGGTTTGGTAGAGGGGTGGTTTGAGAAGAGAGAATTAGGAAAAACGTCTTTCCTCCCCGAGAGCTCCCGGCGGAATGAAGAATCGTTGTGCAGGGGGTAACGACGTCACCTCGGTTCCTCAGTAACCGGGAAGGGGTGAAAATTGGTGGGGTAGAACCTCCTGGCCAGGATCGCTCCTTCCTCAAAGATCTAACCGTTGAATATTTGTTACTCTCTTCGATCGTTATTGACAGTATTTGTATAATTATCGACTTGAAAGCTTTTTGGAAAATATTTTGTCATGCATCTTCGAAGATTTTTGCGAATGTCGTGATAATTGGTGCATTGGGCTTCAATACACAGAAACGATTCTTCTTTAACGGCGGACCAAAGATCGGTTAATAAAGAAGCTCCTTCGGATTCGACTGATCGTGAGCTTTTGTTAATTTGTCGTTATTTTATCGGATCGCTCGTTAATAATTAATTAATGTAAATGATATTGTAATAACTAAGTCGTAATTTAATAAATTACTTAAAATATCGGTGTAGACAAAATGTTCGCCGCGATCTTGCACTTTTTGAGACGACGGAATATTTCGATTCAGAGATATTATATATTCATTATTTTATTAAACTGCAGCTTCCGGATGGACCAAAGGTTGCACGGTGCATACTTTGGACGCGTGCGCGACGAGTGCAACGAACGTTGTAGGTATAAATAATTTCTTTAAACAATTATTAATAATAAAGCTACAATATAATTCTAATTTCAGCAACGCTCGGGGTTTGTTGTGGTACGATGATCAACGTTTCGCGGTTATTGTATTTTGCAAACAAACATTATCCACGTTTTAATATTTTTAACCTTTATATAAATCTTGTTCGGTATGTTTTTCTATCTCTATCCTGTCTGTTCTGCCTTTCATATCTCTATTCTTAGTAATTTTTTACAGAAATTATTTATCGTTGCACTCATCGCAGTTTTAATTTAATTTTAAAATCGTTACCTTCGAGATAAGTGTAGATTCGAATGACGAGTTAACTCGTCATCCACACTTAAAAGGTAAAGGACGTATGCTCGAATATAGAAATGTAGCTGAATATGTTGTCCGTAGTTCTAGTACATATTAAATATTATATTCTGAGTAGAATGGACAAAATGGACGACAAATGGACTGAACGTGGCTCCCTGATAATTTAAACAAAGCTCGCAAGTTTATGGTTTTTATAACTACTGTTTATTGTGATATGTCGAATTAACTTATCTTTATATTTAAGGACGTAAACTTCGTTTTATAATAAGTTTGGTTAAAGATCTTTTATTTCTTGTGTAGTTTGAGTTACTTGAGTTTTCTTCGATTGGCTATTGATTCATTGATAAACATTTATTTTATTCGTAATTAGAATGTAGAAACACCGGTGCTTACTAAGTACATTCTGGGTGCTCATTGTAATTCATTAATTCCATCGAAGTTTTCCTTAACTCTCCGTTTTTTATGCATGCACTTACTACTTCTTAATCATCGAGATGTGCTCGGGGATAATTAATGATGACTAACAATAAGCGACTGCCGAGTGTAATTACAGAGTTGCGGAAAAAGATTCATTTATAATTTGTCTATAAATTTTATCTTCGACGAAGGACAACCGGTATTTAACATCGTTTTACATTTTCTTGGGGTGCCACTGCAAAAACGGCTTCGACGGTTTATTGAAAGACGATTAATGGTTCGCGGTAATTAATAGATAATTGGGATAGTGGTACTCGGGATTCGTGAACAAATATAATTAATAATTATACTCGATTATTACTTATTATTATATTTTATTGTACTCCGACCTTGATAATATCCGATTTTTATTATAATCTTTAGTTAAATTTATTATATTTTGTGAAGAAATAAAGGATAATGTGTCAGTAATCGAAATGTAAAAATAACATAGTCACAGAAATTACTGAATTATTATATTCCTTTTTATTTATTCCATATTTGTGGACCACTTGGCCGTCTTCTATTGTTGTAACAACTGAATATTACAGTAAAATATTTTTAATATATTAATAAAGCAACTGTTTACTTAACGAATGTATTAATTCAACTGCTAGTATTTTTTATACTTATAATATCTTTATTCATTAATTATAATATCATTAATTATTACATATATTAATAATTATTTCATTATCTACCTTTGGGAGATTTAAGATAAGAATATCATATATTATTGTGCTATATATTATAGAATATTATATCTCAAATCCATAATTCTGAATAATATATTATTTCTTTAAGAGTAAGAAAAGTTGGCCATGGAAGCTAATAAAATAACAACATATCGAATATGGTTGCGATATTATAATATTACATTACGATTTGTTTAAATCATATTTAAGTAATATTTGTTTAAGTAATAATTTCGTTTAGAATCCCGACTAACTAGATTTACGTTATACGAATTCCTTTTAGACACGAAAAAAATTGGGTCATAGAGGTTTAAAAATATGCAAAATATTCTACTATTTCCGTACGTAATTCTTTAAAGTATGAGTCTCTTTTTGCATTATTTTAATTAGGACTCACTAACAGAGTTATTATTTTACATCGTATACCAAAAAAGGTTAATACACGACAACATAAATTCCGTGCCACATCCTTTCCCTTTGACCTTGATCCTGGAACATCATCACACTTGGAATACAGTAATTACGTAACAATGTTCCGGTCAAGGAGAGGAATTATAATGTTTAATTCACACCGCCATTTATTCTGGTACTTCATTATTCGCACGTTCATAAAAACAGGTAAAAAGAAGCACAATGTTATCTATCTTTCGTAGGTTAAATTTCGGGTGTCTTATTCTCACGCGTGTCCGCCATTGTCCCTTCTTAAACGGTGCAACTCATCTGTTTCAATTTAGATCGTAAGTGCTTTATTGTGGGTCGTCCGAATGTCCGAATGGTAGATTAATGTACGGTGTAAGTATAATAATTTATTATATAAATGTATTATATATTGTATATATTGTATATATTATATAAAGAATAATCATATTTAATATTAATGCATTTATCTGAATACATCAGATTCTTTGATATTTATATAATAAAAGGCTAGAATATATCAGGTATCAAAGTAGTTTATATTAAAATATTTTACATAAAACAGTTAACAACTTGTATTATTTCTTAATAAAACTGATAATGAGTTAAACAAACCAAGTATTAGGTCGTCCCGCATGAAAAGGCGTATTTCCACGAAGACTTGGTTTAATTATTTCCTGATCTTTAGAGTTAATGATGTGTCCAAAAGTTTTTACATAAGAAAATGCTAACTGTTTCCGCCATTTTGGATGTTATCCGTTTAGCGTTGCGCAGAAGACAAAACACGAGAGAGGTGAACCTGTGCATAGAGCTGCGACAGTACTTACGTGTCATGTAAACGTGCACCGTTAAACTAATAAAATTGATCTAAAAGCCTATAAACTTATAACACAGTATAAGCGCCCCCGGACGTATCCTTTTTTCTAGAAACGATCCAACAGAGGCAGTACGGCATGTTGCAACATTGTTACAGTGAAAAACACCTGCAGCTGCAATCGTCGTACCGTAGATACATGTAATACGTTACACTTTACATTCTCAAGATCTTGTGGTACACGTTTTACTATCGGCTGCGGTTACTGTTCAGTTTGTTGCCTATTGTTTTTACCGGCGATTTATCGTATCCAGCTATTACGGATATGAAATATCACGCATTTTATTGGCTCGCTCTTCCATCTTTCACGTTGTTTCGTAACGCCTCCTTATTTGTACACTTGAAATTTTACGTTTCTGTTATCATTTTGGTTCCTTGAAAAGACTCGATTTGTTCTCTCAGAAATAGATTTAAAAATATCTTGACAAGAATTAATTTTTTCGAGACACACCGGTATTAATATATCGGAGCATATTTTAATACCGTATAGTTAATATAAGTAATATTATAATATATGAATTAATTAATATCTTAATTATACTGCGTCATATTTTCCAATTTTAATTTTTTTTGAAAGATTTGAAAAAAAACAATATCGCTCGAAATGTTAATGGTGATCACGAGGTTATTTTTTTTAGCAAATTTTAAATATTCAACTTAATATATCAAAACTTATTTTGTAAACTAGTTCAATATAAATATTCTGCGAATAAGAATATAATTACTGTGGGAATAAGAATATAGATATTTATATTATATGGAGATATTCATTTATATGAGTATTGAGAATTCTATAAATAAGAAGATATTATATTATAAGGATACAAGAATCCCACCAGGTTCTTGAATATTCGATAATATAGGAATTATTTATTCAACCACACGATGATTTATTTCGGGAAGTTGTAGCGCCATGTTGGAGTGACAAGTCGGGTAGAGCCGAGATTTATCATAGCGCATCTGTTAAACAAGTAAATATGTTGTATAAATGTGGCCATGTCCCGTTTTTCCTTGGATGCAGTTTTGTGTGCATAGACAGATGGTGATATTGCATTCTACGTTGAGATATTCTCAAACCTTCAGGAACTACTTGAAGACGTCTGTTTGTAGACATTAGTGGATGGTTTTAAGGCTTGAATAAACTCCCAAGAATGCTCTTTCCTACATTCTTGAATAAATTCTTTGAAACGTTAGATGACAAAGTTGCAGCTTATGTTGAATTATTCAAAGAATCAGCATTTTTAGACATAACTGCATAATGAGAATATGAATATGTTGGAATGAAAAATTCAAGTTCGCGAATACTAAACTACAGCCAATTCAGCAATATTTGGAAGAATAGAAAGGTGTCGTCGAAGTCTGATAGTTGCAAAGAAAAAAAGTGCGATGTATTTCTATAAATAGTACTATTCTTTTCTAGTTTTCGAGAACAATCAGATTAACCTCGAAATGCAAAGAATATATTTAATTCTCTGTAAATGAAAAATGTTGTGAGTTCGTATTCATATACATAACAAATTCATATTCACGATGATCTCAAGTTAGTTCAGAATTCAAACTGGCGGAAGTTAAGGTAGGGTTAAACTTAAATCTCTTTAATCCACGTACAAAAAAGTACAAGAGCAACCAGTAAAATTACACCAATGCTTCATCATCAAGAAACAAAAAATCTTCCGATAGTCATTGCTGCCAGTAAATTTAGCCGTAGAAAATTTACCATTCACCCAATGATCGAAGTACGGTAAAAAACAGTGTAAAAAGCAGTGATGTTATATAAATCACCGGTATGTTATTAAATTATATTATAAAAAATACCTTCTGAAAGACGTCGGGCATAATTGTGTCTCGAGGGGAAAAATATGGCGGGAATCGCAGAAGAGAAGAAAGTCAATCGGTAAGTGGCGCGTAGCTTTCGAAAGCGAAAGTCCTGACGGACGGTCGAATGAGTTCGCGTATACGATAAAAACATTAGGCAACCGGATACCGGATGTCGTAGCATTGGCCACGAAAATCCAGCGGCCTCTTCTCGGCCTCCTGCCCGAGGCCTTGAGGATTCTATTTTCAAATGTGCCCATTGCCGTGCTCCTTCCACTGACCCAACCATCAACACGATCGACCGACTTCTCGCCTCGAGCGAATTTTTTGAACTTTGTGATTATCCGAAGCATATCACCTTTCTTATATAGCACGAATTACAGATATACATATGGAACGTTTATATACAGGGTTTGCACTCCAAATTCATTCTTTTGCAGATCACATTCACCTTTTTGCAACGCATTTAGTACAAAATAGAATTATTCCAGTTTTACTTTACTGTGCACAAAGGGAAAGATACTACAAAGCATCGACACATTTTTGTTTTACATAAAATATATTTAATTTCTCCTCTGACTCAGGTTACTGTTTCATATTTCTGTAGTCCTTCTTTTGATCCTTGCATAAATTCAATTGCACGTATGTTTAACTTAAATTTAACTGATAGCAAGGAATAAGAAACGTACAGTACCATTATTATAAAATTGGTTTTATTTTCATCCATATATTTTCATATTTAGTAAACATAAATATATCTAATATTTATAACAAATAACACGCCGAATCGTAAAAGAAAAATCTGCGACTTGTTTCTGCTATTAGAAGAGGTTTGTGGTATTCGAAATAAATAATTAGATCGCAACAAAGTTCCTATTATTTATCAGCGCAATCCGTTCTACCAATCCATTAAATCCACGATACGCTTAGAAATCTAATTGGTCACACGTTAAACCGTAAGCTCACGTTTTCTACGCCACTGGACAGAACAATTGTTACTGTCGTTTACAAGCTTAAGTACATGGTTACCAGTTTTTTCGTCTACGTATTTGCTGGGCTTTTGTACACGATGGCGAGTATCAAGGCGATTAAAGTTCGGGATAGAGTTTAATTGGACGCCCGGGACAAGTAGAAGCACGGTAATGAGGTGGCAATTAAACAATTATCGTCGTAACGGCTACTACTTCTTTTAAACAGTTCACTTTATTATTATCGTACCTGCAAGAAACTCGACTTTGTCTTACTTAGCTCTGCACTGATTCACTAAAAAGATGTACATCTTTTTTCCCATTGTGTACAACTTTATTCGTGCAACATTCAATTTATCTTTTCGTGTAAACAGTGAAACTGAAAATCAACACGTTTCTCGAATAACTTTCAACTTCTTAGAAGATGTAAAAGATAATGCAAGTTTATCACGTTGAATTGACGACCGACAATTGGAGTGTCGCTTCTTTCGTTAGTTTTATTCATAATTTAACGATATGGAAACGTAAAAACTTAATAATTCAACGCTATGGAAACGTAAAAACTTAATAATCGAACGATATGGAAAGGTAAAACTTAATAATCTAAATATATTGAAATGTCAAATCTTAATAATTGAACGATATGGAAAGGTAAAATTTAACAATCAACCTATATGGAAATGTAAACACTTAATAACCTAACGATATGGAAAGGTAAAAGCTTAGTAATTTAACGATATGGAAATGTAAAAACTTAATAATCGAACGATATGGAAAGGTAAAACTTAATAATCTAATGATATGGAAAGGTAAAAGCTTAATAATTTAACGACATGGAAAGGTAAAACTTAATAATCTAACGATATCGAAGGGTAAAAACTTAATAGTCTAACGATATGGAAAGGTAAACATTGAATAATTTAACGATATGGAAAGGTAAAAACTTGAACAGTTTTGTTTTTGGATTGAGAACCACTGCAATACAGTGCAATTATTTGTGCCGAAGTGGGAGATACGGAAGAAGGGGGATCGCTCGAACAATATGTCAGATTGAAACGGAAAGTTACGCGAGATTTCTGCCGTTACAATTGAAAGTGGGCACTTACCACTTACGGAGTGACTTTCAATGTAATCTTACGGCAGAAGACACGTTTGTAGTTCGCGAAAGTCAGTTGACATGTATGTCAGCGTCAATGCAACTAGTTGCACTTTCTTGATGGAAGAATTCAAATGACACCTTCATTTATTGGTCGCGTAGCTGTCATTCGTTTATTGCCCGTGTATTACAAATCATTTTTATTATGATATCAATTTCGCACAATCACACGCTGCAGCTTTTACTATTATTAACACTAAATCTACCAAACTAGTCAAAATGTTGGGTCCGCATTATTTAATAAAAATATAACATTCCATAACATTCCATAACATTCCATATTCTAAGGTTTTGCGCGGACGATGTTGCATAATAGACATAATTAAAACAATTCATTTATCTTCGCCATCCATTCTTATTTTTAAGGACATATAGATAAGTATAGAAATACAGCTGACTATATTGTCAGTAATTAGAAACCGATCTTTGATAAACTATAAAATAATGCAGATTTATCAAACGCATACTTTGTGAGTATTTCAATTTTTCAGTTCGAAATGTTCTCAAAGGTTTCACTTAGCAGACGAATATTTGAGAACCTGCGATTATTTATAGCAATCGAGTACCTGAGATTACAAACGTAAACAGTATGGATCGATGAGTGCGTCGCGCTATCCTTCTTACTCGGCTTCCATCAGTTTTTCTCCCGTCTCACCGTTCGTAGGCAGACGGCATACACTTTGTAAATTTACCTACAGCTAGGTTAGTCTAGTAGGAAAACGTTGTAGTGATAACGCGTGCTGTCGATCGTGTTTGTTTTTTGCATACCTAAATTCGTATTACTTCGAATTCTTAATATTAACACGTCGCTTTCCATATCGCAACGTCGAAATCCGTGTTATAAGATACCTCGCGATACGCATCCGTAACGTCCACATATCGTTTCAAAATAAAACTGTTTAAGCGCTCTGCGATACATGGATTACTTTACATCGTTAAAGTAACTTTAAAAGTATTGAAAATTTGTCGAATATTAGCGATATATTTCATTCGAGTTTGAATAATATTGGCATCGGTGGTCACCGATGCCCATCATGGTGTTCCACTTGTTAAAAATGAAATCGAAATTGTGTCTCAGAAAGAGGTTATACGTAAGCCAGCCACGCAATGGAGTTCCATTCTTACTTCGAAGTGCGTAAGTGAATCAATGCGTTTCCGTGCAGACACTGCACCAACCAATCACCACATCGGACACTCTTTTCAGATGACGAAGATTTTCATAGAATTATTACTCGACCGTCTTCTTCGTTTCTCGTACCATCTAATATCAATTACATATTCATATATTTATATAATCATATCGTTTACATAAACCAGTTCGCATAAATGTTCTTCATGCAAGTGTATCCTGAAATTCATTAAAGAACATAGTTTTTAAATGTCATGTTTCTAATGTGCAATATTATAGCGTGCTGCTAGTATGGGTTACTCTTTTTTTTGCTCGTGTTACCGTAAACACTAAAGCGAACGTTTTATTCTGAACATTGACGAGGTTGAATGCGGGTTCTTGAGGAACCCTTCATGCGTTGCAGGACGAGAGTTATCGTTTCGCTTGACGTCATGCCAGAAAAAAGTCGTAACATGCGTGGGCAAACAACAGCAACGTCGTGTGTGCACGGTATTGCCAACACGATAGGGAATTTCATGGCGCTAAGTCCAGTTGGTATACGCGGCCACATACGATCGTATTTCCTGCATGGTAGAATGGAATAATCCTTTCATGGCTCTTCATAAATCTCCATTGGTGGTTCACCCTCCCATGTACTCTCGACTTTAATACTCGGATGAAACTACTGATTTTAACCCCATACATCAAGAATGTAAAGCAACGGAAATGCATTTCATGCTCGTTATCCCTGGAGAAAAATCTGGCATAATAGAAATTTTGAATATCGAGGATTTATGATGCTCGCGATAAATCGAGTTACTTGAAAAAATGACGGAAATCATGATTATAGGGTAATACAATGTGGTGATCGAAGGAGGAGGATTCGCGAGGCACGTTTTAATAATGATTTTAGTTTCATAGAATTAAATATTAGGACAGAAATAAATAACTTCTTTCATTGTTTACGATACACAATTATTTCGGCATATTTGGGGTGATTATTGTCATTTGAATTGCAAAATCAGAAACGGGCCTTTTAAAATGATAGTACTATAAAAGTCATAATTATGAGGGATAAAAATATAAGCTTGTCATATTTGCCAGTATTGAATGACGTTGATTTTTAATAATGATTTTAATCTCATATAATTAAATATTGTACCAACAATAAATAACTTTCACCATTGTTCACGATACTCAACAATTTCTTTATGTTTGAGGCGATTAGTGGCGTCCGAATTGATAAATTCGAAAACGATACTTCTCGTATTATGATTTAACCAAAGATTATTTTTATTACAACAGATGAGAAGAATACAATTTTCCATATTTCTATTTCTCAATATTGAACATAAATCAATATTTAATAACGACTTTAGTTTCATACAGGTTTTGCATTCCCAATTAATCCGTTTACAGATCATATTCACCTTTTTGCAATCCAAATTCACTCTTTCACTGATCGAATTCACCTTTTACATCGGATTTTATTTTTATTTCAATAGCTTAAGATAACAAATTAGTAGAAAAGCTTGATTTGCGAAAAGGTGAATATGATCTGCAAAATGGTTAATTTTTTGTGCAAGACCCGTATAATTAAATACTACACCGAAATAAATAACTTTCCCCATTGTTTACGATTCTCAACAATTTCTTTACATTTGGAGTGATTAATGGCGTCGGAATTGATAAAATCGAAAACGTTTGCTTTTCATACAGCGATACAAGCCAGTGTTTGCATTAAGCAGCGTAGCATAAGAATTTCGAATCGCTTCGCCATAAATAACTAAAAGAGGAGAAAATGTTTCTAAATTACTATGCCGGCTAATGTGGAAACAGATTAATACTCGTTCAGGATAGAAACCGGGTAGGAATCTATGCGAATTCGTGGACTCCCAGGAAGGCTATAATTACACTTCCTGGCGTATGTAATTCGAATCGCGTGTAAATGAAGAATCAAGGTAAAAGTGTGAGTCATTTATATTTAAGAAATTCGTCGAGCCTCGCGTTACCTTGCAGTTTTAACCGTGAAATTTCTTCTTAATACGCGGCTATTATAAACGTTACGCGTGTATTCGCGAGAAGGTCCGTATAATAATTAACCGTCGAGTATTAATTATTTATTAAATTGTTTTATACTCAAGACCCTAATTAAGAAGTCAATTCCTCGGTGGGTAATTATGGGAGATAAATCTACGTTATTATTATTGACGAATGATTCCCTCATTCCTCTCGATTATTTACCAGTATATATTTGTATATTTTACAGCGATATAAATTGTAATTATCCTCCAATTATGAATACGTGAATCTCCAAGTGGATCGATTATGCCGTTGTTTTTTTACCGCGTAAAACTCTTCCTAAATGTCATACTTTTATATTCGTTGAAGGAGAGCGTAATGCTGAAAATATTTCGGGATTTGGTGTTAAAACTAAAATACAAGTCTAAATATTTTAAAAAGCTGTTTTACGTTGCATTATATTCCGGAACTTTTATTCGATCAAAGTATAAAAAGATTATAGTAAGTTATAAGATATTTAGAATATAACTGGGATAGAAATAATGTAACAATCGTTATAATAATACAATACAGTGTAGTATAATAATTAATTTAATAATACTATATTAACAGTCCAGTAAAATACAAGTTTAAATACTTTCAAATGAATAAAATATTTAAAAATGATTACCTTTGTTCACCTAATTTATGTTCTTTCGTTTTTTTAAATAATGCACTGCATGCGTATCTTTAATTGAATCCTCTTTTAGCATTTCTTTCATTTCTCGTCGCAAGTTATGTTCCATTCCTTCAACTTCCTGATATGATATACGTTTTCCTGCGATACCTGACATACACTACATTTCTTGAACTCTGAATCATCATCCACTTACGTGTAAATCATTTTTTTCTTACAATTTCCACATCTCAAGCGAAGCCATTGTTCTTTGTGCCATTCTTCCATGAATAACTTTATTTAATTTCGTGTTTTAAATTCACTCTGGTCCAATTGACGTAACAAAGCGAATTTTTATTGACAGTACGGGAAAGCTAATTGCTTACTTTATAGAACATAATATTTAAAAAATTCTTTAGTATAAAGTGAACGACGCAATCCACCAACTTTGTCGACACAGAAAATACATTAAAAGATAATGCACTCCTGAAAACTAATTTCATAAATAATTAGTTCTCTGGAGGAGGAGAGCTTATAATTTACGCATTATTTTAAGTCACGTGAGTGTCTTCCAATCTCGCACCGAACGCGTAAAAATACTCGTGTCGGGTAGAAAAAAACGCGTGTCTTAAGGCCCGTTTCCGCGAAAGACGAAAGATTTGCGTGGGTGTGATCGCCTACGTCAGAAAAATAGATTCCCGTAGGCGCTCGTACCGATCTAAAAATACCGGCAGAATTCACGTGAATGTTGTACTCCCCCCATTTGCAAATAAGTTCGCTAACCAGATTACCAAATTGTCGAAATAGTTCCCGGTGAGTCATAGTAATTCCAAATTTGATAGTCTAACGAGCGAGTGTTCGAGAAATGCCGATTACCAATGTTTATTTTTTCTGATTCATATAAACGTATCACTTTTCCTCGAATTTTGAAATTAATTTCGAATTCAATATTAAATCTACATATTACCTTTAAGTGGTACTTCCTAGATTCGCTATAGTTATTGTTTCTGATTCATATATTCTTTTACCAATAGTGCTACATACAATACATTTCCTGTATATAATAAAGTGCTGTGAATTTGTTGATTGTTATATAATAACGAAATTTATTCGAATGACACAATATACAGCAGTAATTATTATTTTTTATGATTTATACAGACTTATCCTTTTTTTCTATAATCAAGGAATTACTTTGGATTCCACTATAGTCAAATTATCTTCAAATGACATAACGTAGATTTGCAAACTGTTATGTTCTTCAATTTATACAAACTTATACTTTTTCTATAATTATGAAAGTATTTCGGATTCTATTACAGATAAATAATCTTCAAATGATAGAATCCTTTTTGCATATTTATAAAAGTATCTCGGGTTCCATTATAAACAAAATATCATCAAACGATACAATGCAGATTTGATTAGACATAAACATATATTAATGTGTCATATTTTATTAACGGTTAATTTGAAATAATTCACTAACGACTGATTGTACAAATACCGTTGCAAATTACCTTTGTATTTGCACAAATATGCACTAACAATGTGTACATATTTCTCTAAATAAACGTGAATTCGCGTTATTTATTAACACGTTTTCGCACAGACTCCGCAATAAATCTCGCGTCTACTTAGGATCCGTACTTAAAGATAGATCGCAAGAGCAACTAAGCTGTACGTCGGTAGATCTATTAATATATGTTGTTATGTAACTGCGTTCAAAAATAATTTTATAGTGTTATAATAAAGCTGTTAATAATAACATCTTGAATGAAAACGCCTCCAGTTACTATTATCATTAACGAGTATGCGTTTGCTCGTATAGTTACGAGTTTATAAACATTGACATTTTTAGATTTATATACACATTTATGTGTACATGTATGAAATTATAAACAATGGAGACACCCCATAATTAAGTATTATTACAAAAATAATTCTTCATGAAACTGAAATATGTTTTTATTGATGAAACTTATGTCTATTAATTAAATAGGAATGGTTGAATCAATAAAAGTTTGAGTATTTATATATTATTTATTGGTGGTTGGGTTAATTAATAATACTGTAGAGTCTCAATTATCTGAATTATTAATAATAGGGAGACAAAATTGTTGGAATAAGGAAATTTGGAATAAAGGAATTGAAAAGTTCGATTGAAGTTACAGGAAATACTTGGCGGTAGAGTGTTTTATTTACCAAAATTAGTGGCATAATCAGATGCAAATATAAAAATAGTATTTCAAGACTATTATTCTAGTATTGTATTTCAAGTAGACTCTAAGACTATTACTCTACTATTTCAAGTAGACTCTAAGACTATTACTCTACTATTTCAAGTAGACTCTAAGACTATTACTCTACTATTTCAATTAGATTCTAAGACTATTATTCTAAGACTTCCGTATTCTAAGCAGATAATTAAGTAATCAAAAATTTTACACTGGAAACTTAAAAGAAACCGATAACCAGACACAGCATCAGATTTCGTAAGGACGTCGGAAATAATCGGTTATCATTGACTGGAAATATCAATGAAAGAAATCGACAGACTTACGAAACGTCGTAAGTTCTCCGTGAAAAGGTCGCGAGACGGAATCAACTATTCTACAACTAGTCGCGGCAAGGTATCCTCGAACGTTAAATATTTTTAGAATGCGGAACAGGAAAATGGTCTGGCGAAGGTCACGAGAATAACGACAACCGGAGGATAAGTCGGTCCGACGGAACTCGACCTCCATGGCATACAGTTGGTACCTTCTACACCTTCTCTACCTTTTGGAGAACGATCAAGAAACGTCTCCGGGTATCCCCTGTCGAACCCTGGGATCGGACTTTTATTATGTTCGCTATGTTGTGGCCTCGCCTTAATCCCCACCACTACACTCTTCCGGGGTCTGGTTGACCCCGCGCGTAAAGCGGATTTATGTGCCTATAGATACTTAAGAATTTACGTACTTTATTTTGATTTCTAGTTTCTTCTACTATTGTTTTTCATAAAATATCTTTTTGAAGAATAATCCACTCGTAGTAATGAAGTTTATTCTATTAGTTTATGGGCATTGCACAAGTAAGCCGAGTGCTTATTCATAAACTACATGTTTCTAGTTTATATATAGTTCTATATAATTTATAATTGAATTAGATAACATGAGCATATTCGTAAAAATTGTAAAGCTAATTTATGTTGCTGTAGATGTTCAATGTTTATTACTATTATTATCATTATTGAATTTTTTAACCAAACCGATCAGCTAGATTAATATTAGCTACTCTTTTAATTTGCCTATTCAGATGAAATTTAGTATTATTTAATAATATTGTCTGTGTCTTTCAAGAAGTTTAGTATTGCTTGATACTTTTTCCTGTCTTTTAGACTATTTTTATAGTCCTGCGTTACTTTTTATTAGGTTCTAGCTGTTTGAAATTTGAGACATTTCATTTACGAGTCTTTCTTTATTTATTAGTCCATTCTTTCGAGTACACACGGTGTCATTTAAAAAATGAAATTTCCGAAAACAATTTTCTTGAATTACATCGCTTATTATAAGCAAAGAACGCTGTGTTTCTCGAGCACAGTTAAAATACATCGAGTGAGAATGTAATTCGAAGATACGAGATTTCCAAGTGAATCGTTGCTAAGTGCAGAGTCACCTCCAGCGAGATGATTTTGCTCGAAACGATGGGTTTGCTTGCCCCTAAAATTATGTGAGTGAAACGAAAACGAGCTTAAATGTAGCCAAGGCAAAATGAACAGTCGCAGAATCCGATTTGCGAATTCCACGATGGCACGATGATGCTAGCAAGAGAAAGAGTAACTTTTACTTCTCATTGTCTTGGATGATCGCCAAGAATCTTGGGAATCTTCCGTAGCTCATGTAAACGCGTCCACAAGCCGCGTCGTAGATACATTTCATACATCACCAGGGAATCCATTTTTTTCCTTTTTTCTACGTTAATTGCGTAAGTTTAATAACCAGGGTTTAATTATAATTATCAATTAATTGAAATGCCAAAGATGAGAATTTCAAGGAAGAGTATACCATTATGCATGGGTTTCCAAAAATGATGTATATGTATGTACCAGAAAATTATCTGTTGGCACCTGAAAATTATTCATAGATACAAACAAATTATTTATATTTTTCAAAAACTTACTTATGGTACTCAGAAATTATCTAAAGATGTAATATCGTAAATTATACACGGATAAAAAGATGCCATAAAAGATTAACCATAGATGTCCAAAATTTATCCCCAGACATCTAAATATTAAGAATATATATCCAAAAATTAGTCACAGACATCTAAATAATATCGATAACTAGCTAAAAATTATCCATAGTTATGGAAATATTAGCGATAATTATCCAAAAATTATCCATAGGTATCGAAATATTAGCGATAATTATCCAAAAATTATCCAAAATTAATCCACATATATTCAATATTTATCTATGGTACCAATAAATTATCCAACGATATCATAAATTATCTACAGATATAAAGATACCATAAAAGATGAACTAAATTAACCGAAACTAAATTAACCAATACTAAATTATCCAAAACCTATCCATAGGTACCCAATAATTATTCACGGGTACCCAAATCTTATCCATAAATACTCAGAAGTTATTCATGGGTATCCAAAAAGTATTGATAAGTCCCCAAACGTAAGTAAAAAGAAGTATTCTGAGAGGTGTTGATTTCATTAATATTATCAAGTGTGATCGGATAAATCGCAAGAAATTGGGCATTAGGCCGGGGTCAGCGAGGATGTAACTGCAAAAGGAGTTGCGTGCGACATAATCGGCATAACGCTACGGCTCGGTCCCAATTTCGAAACGCAAGCGTCTGCCGGTGCACGTACCCACGTACATTATTATCGAATTACCAGGTGTCTTGCAGCGCAGTTTCGTAATCGGGGCCATTTCGTCGCGCTGAATATTAAGCCGTTATTACGCGAGAACATCGCACGAGCCATTTTCACGTACCCCCGATGAGGATCACCGTAAACTCTGACACGTACGCGAGATCATCCGGTGGAAGAGTAGACACTGCATGCAAACTCACGTTACGATCACTTTGAATCCATCAAATGACACATTTTTCTTAAAAAACGACCCTCGTACTTCGAACGTTCCAGAATTCAAATGCTTGAGAAAGCAAGAAAGATTCGAAGTTCAAACTATAGTTCAGAAGAAATATTTTTGTCTTTGTGATTTTTATATAAAAAAATTATTCTTCACTTCTATTTGTATGTTGTAATAATTAAAATTAATAAATTAAAATATTTTACATTATTATTAAATTTTGTTAAGTTATTAATTTAAGAAAAACCTAAAGTTGAAAATCTTGATTCGGAGATCAAACGATTCATAGTTCGAACGGGTTTCTAGAGCGAATTAAATATGAATTACGAGGTACTACTGTAATTTAATAGAAATGAAAAACTGGGAAAAAGTGGTTTTGATTATTCTTTGAATTGTATTATTATACATACGCATCGGAAAAATTATCCGCAGATGTCCAAAAATTGTTCACAGCTATACGGAAAGTATCCATAGTTTTCCGAAAATTATCGAAAAGTTACTTAGAAGTATCAACAAATTATTTATAGTTATTTATGAATTTTCCATTGCTATTCAAAAATTATCCATAGTTTTCCAAGAACTAGCCTTTATTATCGAAAATTTATTCAGTGGTATCCACAATTTTGGCCTTCCATTATTTGAACCTTTTGATTGTTTACATTTTTACTCCGCTTTACTTTGTTTTAAATACAATGCTCAGAGGAATTAAAATATTCGTTTCAAATTTGGCTTGAAATATTTTTGTCACAATCCTAAAGAAAATCATTATGGAAATTGAATATTATTTTCTTAATATTAGAAATATTCTTTAACATACATTTAGCAAAAATATTCCTTGGAATATTATTTCAAAGCAAGCCAGATATAGATTAAATATTTTCAGGACATTTGAGTTATATTTTGACTCTAAAATACTAAACTTCACGAAAGGAACGGCAATAATGATTTTCAAAATGGCTATCGCGTTAACATTAATCTTATCAGCGTTACAGGCTTTGCTTATCTGAATTAGGGAAATGGATACATAAATCCCGACAAAGTGAAGGAAAAACAAGGGATTCAGTAATGAAGTAATAAAAAAGTATTAATAAATTTGAATTCTTATCTCGACTTCCACGGTAATCGGAATGAAAAGTGATCGGTATTCGAACGTGGAATGTCTACCACGTCAGTGTGGCTTCCCTAATATTCTAACTTATGTTAATTTTTAAGGTGTTACGTAATGTATTTCAGACGTTGCATAATGTCGCGTCTTAATGGTACGAATAGAAATTTCTAATCGTAAGAAAGCGAGAGAGAAAGGGGGAAAGAAAGAAAGAGAAAGGAAAACAGAAAAGAACTTTGACTCTTCGAGAATGAAAACGCATTAATATCTTTCCACGTTTCGAGAGTTGAATCAGTGCATCTGGAATGAAATATTATAAGCAGAGACATATGAAATATGGAACGAATTAATGGTAAATAATTGAGTCTTAAGGAAAGGAAATAACTGTTCATTGTAAAAATAGAAACATTTTTATTTTATTTATCATAAAACGAACGAAGAAGGAAGTTATGGAACGAATACATGTTTTAAGTAATCAAGCGGGATATACAGGGTGTTAAAAAAAGTCGGGATTAAACTTATACTACTTGTTATTGAGGTCAAGCAGGTAAAAGAAGTTTATATAAACTTATGTCCGAAAATGTTTTATTCAAAAGTTATAACCCTCCATGTAACTTTGAAGTTACATACTCGTCGATCCGTATCTTTCGTTTCACTTTTTCGTTATAATAATAATTGTAAAGGCACGTGCAACGATCGACACCTTTTTCAGTGCATTTAAGTAATAATTTTGTTACCATTTTCGCGTAATGTTCCTTCGTTCGATTAGCATTCAGTAGTTTCATATTATACCATTTTTTTAGACACGAGAAAATTAAGTTACCGATGATTAACACGTTGAATGCCATGGCGGTCACCGGTGACTGCCGATGCCGATATTACTAAAACACGAATAAAATATATCGTTAACATTCGTCAAATTTACAATATTTTTAACGTTACGATAACGATGTAAAGTAACCAATGTACCGTGGAGCGCTTAAACAGTTTTATTTATAGACGTTATATGAACGATGCGGACGCGTATCGCGAGGTATTCTATAACACGAATTTCAGCGTGGTGCTCAACGTGTGAATTGAAATAAAAATTAGTGTAATTCAGATATGAAAGTAATAGATGTAGAAAACTTATCGCAAACAAATGTTTCATTTGTTACCAAGAAATAACATTAAATAGTAATAATTCTAAATTCAATCTAGAAACTAGAGCGAAAGTACTTGTTACACTAGCTCTAGTTAACATTAAAACGACTAAAGTAGTAAAAAATGATGGGCCCGCAGAATTTAATAAAAGTATTCTTTATACTTCCCATTGTCTGAGATTTTCTGCAGCTCAAGTTGCATAATAAACATAATTCACCTGATTTGTTTATGTGTCCCATCTCTCCTTATTTTTAAGGACTTATACATAAGTATAAAAATATAGCTGTGAATATTGTCTGTAGCTCTAGTTTTAAGAATATCGATATAACATTAACCATCGTAAAAATATTCAGCGACGTCTACGTCGCATCCACCGCCATTATTAAATAATACAAATATTTTAATTAGAAACTATAGTTCTTCTTCTAAAAAACCTTAATGATCAAAACTACCAAGGCCTCTTGAACTAATTGGGAGATATTTTCCAAAAATTTGTCTCCAAAAGAAGCGAGCTTAAGTGATTAATATCCTTTACGAAGGGAATCAATTTCAATCAGTGAAGGAGCCATTAGTTATGCATGAACATGCTTAAAGAAGATTCGATCTTCGAATGTAGTCCATCGAGTTTGGACTATTTTGATAGGCTCGTTGTGGGTCCTTTAAGAATTCCACCTTTTACGAGTAGGTGAATCGCCAGAGAACGTGGTAGCTTCTAACTGGCTCGACGAAAAAAAAAAGAGGAAAAAGACTTTCTACTATGTCTAGGATAGGTGACGAACTTTCACGGCTATCTCCTTATGGGATCGTCCCGGAACCGAATCGTGGCACCTGAGCTCGAAACCTTCATTTCGTGCGTTCGACATTGGTCCTCGAATTAGGAACGCGTGACCATTCTTCCCAACTGTTCCGAGAATAACGAATACATTAGAAAATGGGATATTTTTTTATTGGAAGTATCAACTCATGTGTTACAATACCAGCATTCCGTGTTGGCTGGAGGATTTAAGTTAATTATTGGACCCAATTATTCGTGTTATATATACAAAATAAAAGTATATAACATCGCTATAATGATATAGTATAAAAGTATATAAAATCATTATATAAAATCAAGAATGGTCGGCAATTCATTTTGACTCATTTAAATTTGGGGTTTCTTAAATTCAGGATTACTGGTTATTACAATTATTTTTAGAATTATTGTGATATACATTAATCCAAAACTTATCTATGGGACCCAGAAATGATCGGATATCTAAAAGTTAGTCAAAGGTTCTCGAAAATTATTTACAGACACTCGAAGATTATCCATAAATGTAAAAAAATGATCAAGGTATCCAAAAAGAAGAGTATTAGAATTATTATTGTTAGCACTGAATAATGTTTTATATCGGTTAATTAATATTCTTTGCTCGGAAAATTACTCTGTCTTATTTGTTTCAAGATTAATATCTTCTTGAAAGCTAGAATTATCTTTAATTTCGGACAAAAGTGATTAAGCTAGTTGTGGAACAGCGAAATATCACCCTTTTGAGATTTAAATATTGAAATTATGAGATTTGAATATACCTATAAATTAGTTTATTGAAGTTTATATATAATATAACAAATATAATTGCAATGCCAATAAACAAAGTAACTAAAAGTATTATAAATATATCTATGGGCTGTAAAATCTACTGTAATAATATATAAAATCTATATTACTATAAATATATACTCTAAGTGCTATTATAATTCATAATAATAAATGATACAAAATTTTACTGAAAAATGAAGTTCAACATAATTTTCTTAAAAACTAGGCTTACACCGCTTTCAAAAATACTGTTTCACTTAATCAATTTCTCGATGCATTTTATCGGTCCCAGGTATCCCGTGCACTTATCAATCGATCTCGAATGCAACCACTAAACTATTCCTTATACCCAATTAATCTCAGCTTAAAGTTAATCGGCCATCTTGTTGCTATCTTGCCTCCTAATCGTTTCTTTCTTGCTACATCTTGTCTGCCAGTGTTGATTTTTTTTCCACGAGTCACAAAGTCAGAAAAACCATGAGAAGCAAAACCGCCGATCGAATAACCAATTAATTCTAACTTAAGATTAATTAACTGTTCCGAGAAATCTCAGGGACAGTTCAGGTTGGAACTCGAGATTAAGCAACAAGTATCGAAGGACTTTGAAAGGGCAAAGGGTTTTATGAAACAAATGAAAACAAACAAAACAAACAAGATGCAGAGAATAAAGTTTTTTAAATATATGAATATAAAAAACTATACAATCTGTTACATGAAACTCATTTGTTACACTACGAGTTTATTAACACTAGAACCACCGAATATTTGCACTCAGTGGCGATTCTCAGTCGCCATTTTGTATATTGCGGCAACTCGCTAGATATATTTTGTTTTTAGACTTTAAATCACTAACAACTGGATTATATATTAAATCTATTATAATTATGTGTATAATGTATATTATTAAATGTTTATCAATTTATATTATATATATTGTAGTAGATAATAGTATATAACTATAACTATAGCTATGAATCTACTATAGTATATCTATTCTATACTTATACATCTATAACTCTACTATAATTAGCTGATAATGAACTATTTAAGAACTCCGTGATTAATGATGGTATGCACATGTGTTGCAGCGTAATAAATAGTTTGCGTTAGTAGATAAATCAATGGATGGAGAAATGGTGGTGTTTATGTTAATTCATTTCGTAAATATTCAACCTTCCAGTAGCGACTGCTAAAAATATTTTAAAGATGGCGGACCCATAAAATGGACTGCTGAATTTCCAAGCGTCCTCCTCTTCGTTCATACCGTAGAACGAAACCTTTAATATTCAGTGCGTCGAGCAGTAAGTTACAAAACACGTTACGATATCCCTGGCAAGACGATAACATAATCTTTACACAACACCAAAGAAACTCTTCTTGCGCATGTAAACGCCGAGGAATTGCTTGCTCGTTGATTTCTTTCCTGCTCGAATAGAAATTCGTTCGGAACACCGATGATTATGGCTCACTTTTTTGCTGTATTATAATTCTAGCGATTGGAAGATGGGATTCTGGATGATTAATTTGTTGGTAGTAATAATGATGGTAGTTTGTTGGAGTAAGGTAATAATTTATGACAGAAAGAACTGCTCTCGGAAGAATTGTTGGGTATTCTTATACGAGTAATTATTACCTTTGAATATTATATGTAATAATAATATAAAATATTACATCGTCAGTATGGAAGATTGAATTCTAGATGATTCATTTTTTAAAAGTTACGAAGGTAGTAGTTTTTTGGAGTAAGGTGATAATTTATGACAGAAAAGACAGTCCTTGAAAGAATTGTCGTGTATTCTTGTACAAGTAATTAATATCTCTGATTATTATATAGTAATATAAAATATTATATTTCCAGTATAATATTAGGATAATATATTAAACTATGTATGAGTATTATGTGGTAATTATATATATATATAATGAATATCATGTGGTTTGTTATTATCTTGTTGAAATAGATATTGTACTTTCTTTTGCAATAAGGTGAAATTATTATAGGTTTATTAGAAAGAAAACATAATTATTATAATAATGATGGTACTGTTAAGGTTTTAGTTTATTAAACAAATATATCTCGTCATATTGATTTCGTTAATTTATATAATACAATAAATTAATGTTGATTTTCATAATAAACATACGCAGCTATTACTACTACATTTCTCTGCGATCACAATATTCGTTATGTTTTTAATAATTAATATTCCTAATTTCCATTGAATTAATTCTTCAATGACCTGACCAGATCTTAGTCTGAATGTCGAAAGACATAATTACAACAGTTTTCCTCATCGCGAATCACACCTTCCTGGGAAAAAGAGTAACGTGATGAATAATTTAACCTGAACATAAATCATGATACAGGAAAATCCATGTATTTACCATACGATCACCGACATAGTGGAAAAGGCTCAGCGGAAAAGCATTATATATCGCAACAAGTTAATGGCAGCGAGAGAAGTTTCTTTGGAAGAACGGAGACTGACAGGTGAAGAAAGAGTTAGGGAGAAAGTGAGATAAAGAGAGGTCCTTAATAGCAGCAAGTGTAGATTCTTTGGAAAAACAGAGAGAGACAGATGAAGAAATAGTTAGAGACAAGGAGAACAAGAGAGTGAGGGACAGACAAGACCTTAATAACAGCAACAAGAGTTTCTTTAGAAAAACAAAGAAACATAAAGAGCCAGAAAGAGAAATTGATAGGAAAAGTGGTCTTTCATATCAGCAATAAGAGTTTCTTCGGAAAAACGAGAGAAATAAATTTCTCCAGAGAGAAAAAATGATGAAAAAGCGAGAAATAAGGAGAGAAAGAAAGAGTGACAGGAGAAGAAGCAGCAAGAAGAATTTCTTTGGATGAATTGAAAGAGAGGTGAAGAAATGGAGAGAGTGAGAGGAGCAGAGACGAAGAAAGAGAGATTGCAAAGGTGAGTGCCATTGGTGCACTGTTTAAAATAGCTTAATAGCCTAAAGCCTGTATCTCATTTTACTCGGAACGATTAGTGTCGAAGACATTAATGTCACCGTTATGTCACACGCGGCTGAGTACGACAAGTCCTGTTTTACCAGAAGTCTATTTCATTTCCTTTTCACTTTTATTCCGGCAACTTCAGAACGAACGAAACCTCGCACTTTCGATGCAGCTCCACGTACTTCCTGTTACGGAAGTGGTACGCGTTTCCGTTTAAAGTTTTGAAAAGGACTAGAATCTGGTTCTCCGTGATATTCGTTAATTTAAGTTAATTAACGATTACTTGGCAGAAGATGTTTATAGTGTTACTATAAGATATTGGTTTGATACTTAATCTTAGATACTTAAGTCAATTAAGTTAACATGTATTCGCTATTACTTTTATTACCCTCATTTTGCGATATTGTTTACTGTGTGTGTTAAGTTAACGCGCGTTTCCTATTAATTTTATTACTTTCATTTTTTGGTACTTTATCTTGTGGTTAATTTGAATTTGATAAATGTCCCTGTAATTCGATTTGAATGTCGAAGGTTGGTAGTGCAATAAGTAGTGCACGGAAAGTAAAAATACAGTAATTAGATCGTAACAAAAATGCTGAAATACGGAGTCTCTCGTTGAGAAATCTAAATGGTCAAATTAGACTTGCAAGTATGAAGTACTGTGATAATTATTAACAACAATGAATTCATTAAAGACGCATTAAACGAAAAGGGAAAGGTTTGTTTCACACTTGGCAACCAACAAATTAACAAATTTCACATTTTATAATTCGTGGAGAGCAATTAAATAAAATTTCCGCGAATGAGTCTTGATGAGCTCCGCGAGTTGCTTTCACCGACTCCATCTCGTTTTCTAATATCGTTTCCCAATCACACGTTGACTTTTATTATTAACGAAGCGTACTTCTTGCTCGTCTTGTTCCGCTGGGCTTTCGTCACACTTCACTTTCTTCGATATTAACAAATTTCTTTTTTATGGTCTTGCGTTCTATCAAGGACCATCGTAAACGACATTTACGATGTAACTCTCATAAAATGTGCGAGTGTTTATACATCTAAGTGTTCAGTAACTATACTTTGCAATAAAATAAATAAAACCTCGACAAATGTCTAGCATTCGAAAATATGATCAAGTTGGATTATTGACTGTAAATGAAATTATATGGTTTATACTTACTTGTTAAACATTTATGGTGTCTGTTAAAAATATTTAAAAGAGCTCGGAAAAATAGGCGATTAAATTAGGATGGATAAATTAAATACCTCAAATATTTTTAATAATAGAAAATATACTTTGACAAATACAATGATATACTTTAATAAGAATCTACTGTAATAATAAGTAACATACTTAATAAACTTTTAAGATTTAATGCATCACGAATATAATAATCTGACACATAAATGTTAGAATGAGAATAATTGGGAGTTAATAAAAATACTGATAATATTTAGAATCTGAAGTTTCCGGTGGATTAGTTTTGTCACTTTCCACTAGAATTCGAATTCCTGTATCCGATTTCGTTTTCCGAGTCAGCGATGACGCTTAAGACGGTTGTTTTGCTAGGTCTTTCATACTGGATTTCCATTACGTTTCACTTTCTTCGCCATACATAATCGCGCAGGTATATCGGTAGACCCATTTAAGAGACAACCACGAGCACCACTGGCAAAACGAGTGAATGAACAGCTAATGTTAGTACCGGTAGATCGATTCTAACGATTGTCTGTCAATCAACTTCCGTCTAATCACACGATACCCCTTTCGCTCGTATTCCGCGTGCCTTTCAGCCGTGATCGATCGCTAATATATGTATGTGCTTTCTCCTCGTGCCATATAATTTTCCATCCGTTCTTTTCATTTTTCTCGAAGATCCATAATTAATTATAATTAGTATTTAGTAATAAACTGGCCGATTATGTCAGGATTAAATTGCAGCGCACTGAATATTACACTTTTTGCACTTCGTATACTTCAGATTTGATTAGGAAGATACTTTTCAGCATAAATAAATAGAATTAATTAAGCAAACTCCTTTTCCGTTTCCATTAATGTGTTTTTCATTAATCGATTAAAATTCTAATCTAAGTTTGACTTTGTGCATACATAAATATATTTTATTATTTTAATGACTCTTCAGTAGATAAATTCACATTCTAAAGAAAAGTACTTGAAAGTCGCTGTTTGAATTGGAATAAAAATAGCTTTAAAAAATAATATTTGAAATTGTCTAATATTAATAAAATAAAATATGGATTTATTATAGTTGTTTTTTACAGTAACATTGAGACGATGTCTTAAAGATGATAAATTTTATTGCTGTAAACATTCAAGTATATTGAAAAGATTTCGCGTGTCGAAGATTATGCAAATGTATGTATTGAGTTATTTCTGTATTGTATTTGTAATTTGGATGTTTATTAATTATTGCAAAACGATTGCGTAAGATCCTTGAATGTGATTTATCGAATACTGTTCGGAGATCAACATAAAATTCCTTGGTTTTGCAACGGTTTCTTTAATTACTACTTGTGGAACTATCAACAAGATTTCACTACTTCGAATAAACTTTTCAATAATTATAGATTATTTGAAAGAGATCTTGTATCGAGAATATAGAATTAAATAGAACTGTTGATAACGATAGATTTCCAATATTTGTTTATTTATCTTGAATATAATTAGACACATTTATGCAACTTTCATTTCACGTTTTATGGAGTACTTTAATAAGCTAATGAAACGAAAGAGTGAGGAAACAGCGCATTTCCAGTTTTTTTTGTTGAAATCTGAAATTATTTACACTAAGAGGCATTCAAATTATAAAATATATTTATGTATGCACAAAATTGTTCTTAAAATAGTATAAGGAATGAAGGACAGTAACGGCCATCGTGGCGGCATCTTTATAAAAAGAGAATGGATATTCCGATATCGTCTGCAGCCGGTAAGCTCTTGAATTTCCCGCTTTATCGGTTATCCGTCACCATTCATTTAACATATCAGCGTTAAATTTTCAAATTACATGAATTACTGTCTTTTCGGAGAATCATTTCCAGTTAAAATATAAATGATTGCACAAACAATATTATATATCAAGATAAAAAATGATTCTTGCCATCACACGGCAATTGTTAGGGCGAAAATGATTGTGAATAATTGCCTTTTCATTTAACATCTTTAACAACAAAATTCGAGTCGGTAACTTTGTTGACTGTTGGTCGGATGGCATTTGCTCATCACTTCGGCAATCTTCGATCACATCGGTGAAAGAACATTTCCAAAAACGTTGCCTCAGCATGGCGACTGTCTTCGATGAAAATGTCAGCTCATGATTTCGATTAGAGCCAAGGCCAATTTTTTAGTGGATTGAGCCAGTTCTAGTGCAGACCGCCACGAACGTGTTCCGGAAAGTATGGCGCTTCTCGTGAGAATTGCCAAGCGCGAGGTACGACAGGAATCACGTTTCCACTGAAAATCATTATTTCTATCCATTTTGTGAATTAGAAAGTATACCGATATGAAAATATGACGGTGTACGTGTGACATATTTGCTTCTTTTTATGGGCATTCGATCGTTTCCAGAACGTAAGATAAATCGAGAACGGAATTCTCGAACCACCGCGAAAATTGAGAGTTGTTAACTCATACGTTTACATTCTTCGATTATTTTGATATGACATATTAGTTTTTATTCAATTGATGACGTGTACTTTTCATCTAGAGGCATTATTTTTTCGTATTCTGTGTGAAAAATATGAAGCAGACCTTTTGTTCAGTAATATTATTACAACGTGTTTTGTGACTGGAGTTGTTTGTGTCGATGTAAAAGAAACTCGGTGATCATAATATTGATTTGTATTTTATAATTCTGCGGTTTGTTGGCAGTAATGATATTACAGTTATAATAATAATTATGAATGGCGTGATGCACAAAGTTGCTTTCAAAAAAGGTACGAAATCCAGCATTTCATTTTGATTAAAAGTTATTCCGTTATATGCAAGATATAAACAAATAATGTTACGTTCCCAATTAAGTATTCCTTTTACAAAACAATGTACCTCTGATGTAATATTTCAATTATAAAAATATTCAGCTTAATGTTTTGCAAATGTATTGTTATCCGTGTAACATATTTTCAGTGTTGAAACTATTTTCGGAGTTTTATTTTTGCAAAATTAATAAAATCTTTATCGTGACGTAACCTCGTAGAAGCGCGTGGTTTTTGCTTAATCTGAATACAAAACACATTAATTCAGAGAGAAGTAGTTAGATGTTATCTCGACACGTTCTCTTATCAGTAAATACCCAACGCATCTGGCTTCGTGTAATTTGGTATCAACAGAAAAATATTATTAGGTAATATTAACTTCAACTCTTCACCGAGGCCTCCGAATACATTGGCGCACATTACTTCACGATTTGACTCGAATTATCAAATTTTGATTTAATCGTAGAATGATTGAATTACCGAATTACTGAGTTATTGAAATTTTTAACTAGAATATTAAATTGCCAATCATATTATTGAACTTGTATTCATCAACGAATTATTTAATTCTTATTTAATCGTTAAATAATTGAATTACCGAATTACTGAATTATTGTAATTTTTAATAAGAATATTAACTTACCAATCATATCATTAAATTTTTACTTAATAATCGAGTTACTGAATTACCGAAATACTGAAGTATTAAAATCGTTAACAGGAATATTAAATTACCAATCGTACAAAATATAGTTATATAAATGAAAACAGCTATAAAATCATAAAATATAAACTTATATGAATGCGTTTCGAAAGTAAATTTCGAAATATTTCAAGTGCTTTCAATTTTACTGCTCTTGAATTCGTTTTTATGAAATTTGCATTGCTATATTTACTCTTATGCATAAGTCAAGATTATGATGTTTTAACATTCAACAGAAATAATTTAAATACAATGAATATAAGCATAGTGAATAAAGTACGGTGGACAAATACTGTGAAGAACGTAAATAAATATAATGTTATTACCAAGAGTCGATGTAGAAATAGAAGACAGAAAGGAGATAAACTTATTGGCTTCTTCATTTTGTAACTAAAGTAGAATTTTGGTAGTTCGTGAAAAAGGGAAAAAGAGTTTCCAGTAGAATGCGATTGTTGGGGCAGACACGCCACTGTTCGTTTAAGTATCAAGAGACCTCGCATTGTTTTTCGGAACCAAACTTTGCAATTCAATTGAAGGCTTACTTGAATAATGGAAAAGCAAGAAAGGGAAATGGAATTAAAACTTTATTTTTTGCTGAATTATTTAACAAGGAAAAATGCCTATCAAAGGAGGCTTCTGATACGTAACGAAATTTGGTATTGAGATTGGAAATTTAATATCATATCCAATTAAAAAAGTATATTAAATGGAATGTAATACTATATTACATCTAATACTGTATTAAAGAGTACATTCATTTTAACTAACTACAACAGTTTATTAAATTTGTATATAACTCCAATACATCAATTTTATTCTCTTTCAGAGCAATTACTTTCTTTCAAGAAATTTAATATCTTCGAATGTCTTATGTGTTATTGTTTTCAAAAAAACTAAGTAACGCAGCAAACCTAATTTACAGTTTCAAAGAAAAATACAATTTACGTTGTATAATTACATCAAGTTAATACTTTCGGCGTCATTAAATGATTCCAATTTTGATATCACAATTTATATATATTTTACATTTCACATAAATAACGTAAGTTAAATATCATAATATTATTACCATAATAAGAATTAGATTAGAATATAATCTAATCATAGAATATTACATTATTCTATTCTATTCTAACATTATTCTATATAATAATATTATAATACCATTAGAGAGAATTATTAATTTCCTCGTACCATGCATATCATTTAAACAACATCCAAAAACTAATAACATTTTCATCTAATATTTCCCTGTAACTCTTTTCTATTAGGTAACAACCTCTCGTTATCAGTGTCTCTATATTTTGGTTTAAACTCGAGAGAATTAGGTAATCGATTACAACCTGTTCGTCGGTTCGGTGAATTCGATTCTGTTAAGTACTCGATTGAGACACCACGTCTTCGATATTTTCTGTCGAAGACACGTGTCTTTCCACCAATTGACTCCGACTCGAAATTATCGAGGCAAAAATACTCGCGAAGGGGAATGTCATTAGCAATCTCACGTAATAGAGCCCGTGCATAAAGTTTACGTAACGCGAAACGCTGGATGAATCGATTCACCAATCAGGAGTATCGCGTCAATACACTTATCGCGAGTATAAAATGATCCACTAGAATGGGGGGCCCCCTTATCTTCATTTTATTCACTCGAAAACCGGGGCGATCCGTTGGTTTTGTTATTCCCGTGCTATATTTAAGCGCGATGGGTAAATAACTCGATTTAATCGGATCATCAACATGACATGTTTGCGTAGCTAGAAGTAGATTTTAATAATGAAGAAGTAGATTTTACCGCTGTTTGAAGCGGTTTGTTTCAATTTGAAATTATTAAAATGTCGACGTACTCTACCGGCCATAAGTTTTATGTCACTTACTATTGTTAAGCAAATTATTAAATATCTTGTCTATAAAATGGAATGGGATACTTTTCTTTAGGTATATCTGTAGGTTGATGTATGTTGATATTATAAGATAGAAGAGTTGTACTTTCGTATCTTTTATTCTAGATTAAGTATACATTTCGCTTAATACACGATTCGTCGAAGTATCCCCCTTTTTACATTATTACTATTTTACATATTTTTGACATACGCCGACAAGTTCGTGTAATATTTCTTGCTCCATAGTTCGCCAACCTTCTTGTAGTAAAGTAATTTCTTGTGGGGAAACTAAAAACCGACCGATAGCAATAAACGGACCCGACCGATTTTAAAGGAAACAAAATCTTATTACACCCAGGTGCCAACACAATATGTGTCTGCATGGCAAGAATATAGTTTAATTTTAATGGTAAAATTATAAAATGGACAAAAGCTTTATATTCTATTTACTTTTAACGTTAATTCTAACGTTTACGTTAAACGTTAGAATGAAAACAAGGCAAGTGATCCCAAACTTTTGATCGGTAGTGTACATCAGTAACAATCGAGTGACCCAATCAATAGTTATAAAACTTACTTCATTTATGAATAATTTTGACAAAAAATGCGACATTAACTAATCCACATTTCAGACACGGCTCGCAAGAGCCTACAGCAGCAATGTCCCATCAATCAAAATGTACATCGATGGCCAATTCGTAGGTAATTACCACTTGATTTAATTATGAACATTATTCCCCGTGAAACTATTATTATTAATTTTCTAAGCGAAAACGAAGTGTAAATTACGAAATTTTCCTATAAAGTGGTTCATTTTGACCTTCGCGTTACAGCAAGGCTGTAGCAAGCTTCGCGTGAAAAGCCGCATGATCTTTTTTGGGCACCTAATATAATATTCCTACAATTAAATCTCGCTATTCAAGAATATCTATCCTTGCTTGTATTATATATCACTTTTGAATTATAATTTCGAAGGTTCTATATATATACATGTGACATATATGTGACAATAACGATACATATGCAACAAGTACGGAAAACTCTCTTATCACGATAAAACACTTATTATTATATCAATAAAATCTAATACCTAATACTTTAATCGGCTTACCTTAATCCTGGAACAAATCATATAATAATACACAAAGATAGTTGCAATGTTGCCAATTAATTTCAAAGCCTCTTAGAAGATGAATCCCGAATGATTTCGAATGAAGTGATTCATCCTGAACTTCACAGGTGATCATGATAACCAATTTTCAAAGACGTAACTTGTCTCCTTTTTGAGTGTCTCTTATCGTTCACAGTTGAGTGAAATTAGGAGTAACCATTATTCGCAGGAAAAAAGTATATTTGGTTTCAGTGGGATAGATACTTGCCTCCTGAAGTACTCTAGACTCGGCTTTTCATACGGCGCAGCCCGTTATGAATATTTAAAGTACACTTTCAGAAGCATTTTAATGCAAACTCGTAGCAAACGAGTGCTGGTTGGAGGACTCATTGAAATCTGGATAGCAAAGGCGTTATATTTCGAAGTGAATTTAATGTCGAGAACTCGTAGAAAGTGGTGCTTACAGCGGTGATAAACTTAAACTTTATCATTAAGTATACATCAATTCGAGCATTGATTTTGCATTGAATTGCTACGAGGTCAGGGAGCGCGTATAAAGAATGACAGTTTAAACAGCTTAAGTATCACAATAAGTCCTCTTCACTAAAACTTAACGCGATATATTTTCAAGAATCTAATTTTCTAATTGAAACTTTTTAGACATACACTTGACATTTATTTTTTACACACTCTTTGTCACATTGGTAACTTTTTTGAAATCATATAATAGTACACACGAGATGCACCTTTAACATCATTATTTTAAACTCGGTTTTAAAATACAGTAACAGATGTATTTGACTGGAAATTTTGTAGATTTATGAATAAAGGATGGCATTTTCGATTGTGCTCGTTAAAAATGCCGCTTTACTTGTGGAATGATTCAAAATACTGTAATATATTAGTTCTTGTTTATCCTAGAATACTTGACATAATCGTTGAATTATACTTTATATGGAAACTTCGTCTAGAAAATGGATGTTTATTATGCAATTTTTTAGATAATTTCTTTATTTCAATGAGTCCAATATGCAACTTATCCCACAATATAGACTTCGTGGGAAGTCATTATAACATCAAATAATTGCATGGTGTCGTTTTATATTTTTTCGTATTACCAGAAAACTGAACATTCTCAAAATTCTTCAGAACTGAACAGAACTCTGGTTACTGTAACTTACAATTTTATCTGTCTAGGATTTAGGTATATAAATGGCTAATAATGATCATATGTTGAAATACTTACATAAAGTAATCAATTATTTTTCAATCATTTTTCTTATTTTGTGACAGTTCATTTATTTGTTCACATTAAACATTGTTCTATTAGATAACTCCGATCGTTATCTATAATCCTTAACCGACGATTCACAAAAATCATAATTCCCTTTTTGAAAAAAACCAGATTCCTAAATTTGTATGCGAAACAATTCTTCGCTCCCGAATTGATTACTTTCCGGTACCCCTAATACTTTATGAAGTGTTATATAGTAAATCGTTCCATCGTTTTTTATCGTGAATTTCATTTGTCATAAAACACTACATTTCATCGTCGCAATACTTCCGATTGCCGCAGAATCGAAAGCCACCGAATTCACGGATGTTCACGATCCTGCAACCAATCAGCTGCTGTGCCGTACTCCAAAATGCACGAAGGGAGAAATGGAAAGCGCCGTGGAAAGCGCGAAAAACGCTTACGCGAAGTGGAAAGATACTAGCGTACTTACCAGGCAGAACTTAATGCTCAAGTATCAGGCACTCATTCGAGAGCACTCGGTAGGTTTAGAAATAATTAAATAAATAATTCATGCCCTTAGGAGTTTTTTAATAAGTTTTACTCGAGAAATTGATTTGTTTTATTTATTTATAATCAGAAACGGAAGAACTCCTTCGGTGTATAGAAAGATATATCTAAAACTAATGATAATAATAATAAAAATCTCAACTTTTTTAATGCAT
This sequence comes from Nysson spinosus, assembly GCA_910591585.2. Taxonomy (NCBI): domain Eukaryota; kingdom Metazoa; phylum Arthropoda; class Insecta; order Hymenoptera; family Crabronidae; genus Nysson; species Nysson spinosus. The sequence goes on from OU342841.1 coordinate 1,639,582, forward strand.
AATTATATCAATGATCAATATATATAAAATCAATAATCTAAATAATTAAAAATTAATCCTGTCGTTAAGAGACCTCCAACAAATTTTTCTCGCGAAAAATATTTTATTAATTTTGGTAATACGATAATTAAATAATACGAAATTAAAATTTATTTTTACCAGAGCACTTAACAGGTTTATAAATAATTACTAATTAATCTCCGCGCTTCAAAGTCTTTCGATAAGTTTCATTCAAAAAATGTTTTCCACCAACGTTGATTACATTTATTAGTTTTCTTTTGAAAATTTATTTTTCCGCGAAGTTTTCTGATCGTAAATTAATCTGTCATTTAGTATATTTGTTATATTTATGTAGATAGTTTAATAATTTGTGCGCAGAAAGAAATCGCGAAGAATCTGGTAATGGAGAACGGAAAGACGATGGCGGATGCTGAAGGAGATGTTCTTCGGGGACTTCGTAAGTTGAATTTTGATTGTTTCAAACATTTATGAAGCATTTATTCATGCATTTTACAGTGATACAGCATAATATAACTTAAATTGTACCGTAATTGAATTTCATAACACATCCGGCAAACTGTTCCATAATTAATATATAATAGAATATGTTTCAACATTTCGTTCTACAAAACTCGGGTTATTGTACATTATAAGTTAATTGCAATTTAAACTTCAGTTTAAATGTAAACAGCAATGTAAACAGTCCATGTAACTTTGAAGTTACATACTCGTCTATCCGTATCTTTTACTTCATTTTATTTTTTCGCTGTAATAATAATTATGAAAGTACGCGCAGAGATTATCACCTTTTTCGGTGCGTTCAAGTAATAATTCCGTTACTATTGTGACGTAATGTACCTTTGTTAGAATCACGTTTAACTATTAGATTAATAGATTTAAGTTATACGATTCCTTTTTAAACCCAAAATTGGGCTCTGGAGAATTAACAACTACACCTAACCCTCGATTTACACGGTAGATTTGTTCCCTGAATATGCCATGTAAATTGAAATCGTGCACTTCGAATCCACATTTCACATTGAAAATAAATATGTAATAAATTTAACAAGTCCGTATGAAACAGTATTATATACAATATTATTTTTAAAATTGGAGTACATGTTTTGAAATAAAAATCTATTAATTGAAGTGAGATATACTTATCATAATTCAAAAGTACATATTTTCTTCCGCATTTCTTCAAGCGTGTTAAACCGAAATCGTGCAATTCGCCGTGTAAATCGAGGGTTAAGTGTACATATAATTGATCTATGCAACAATTTGAATATCTTAATTTGCACATAATTAATTAAAATAAATGAATGATTGCGCAGAGGTTGTCGATGCCTGCACGGCAATTCCTACCCTTCAGATGGGTGAAAGCACAGCTAATGTTGCCACGGATATGGATATAATTTCATACCGCATTCCCCTGGGTGTAACGGCGTCAATCTGCCCATTCAATTTCCCTGCCATGATTCCGCTTTGGTCGTTTCCGATCTCGGTCGCATGCGGAAATGCGACAATTTTGAAACCGTCGGAACGCGTGCCAGGAGCTTCTATGATCCTCGCGGATCTCTTCACAAAAGCCGGCGCCCCGCCAGGTTTGTTGAATGTTATTCATGGCCAACATGCTGCGGTCGATTTCATCTGCGAGCATCCGGATATCAAAGCGGTTTCTTTCGTCGGATCCGATCAGGCGGTAATTATTTATTACTCCTTTCAATTATGTTATTCATAATACATATTGGAATAATTTAAATTTCAATATCTCTTGCTTGAGGATTGAAGTTAATTAACGAATTCAATTATTTGCGTTATGTATCTAGAATAAAAGGTTGTTAAAATATCACACAATGCGCCGTAGTATATTCGTATAATTTAATTAAAAATAGCAGATAAGTCATTTTGATTCCTTTGGTAGTTCTAGTGTGAAAAGTATTAAAACAATATTCGAATGGGTTGAATTCTCATCCATGATAACCTTTAAGGGTTGAAGATCAAAACGACGATCTGACTCAGAGGATCCACAACTAAAACAATTTCAAACAATTTCTTGCGCAGGGTAAATACATTTACAAACAAAGCAGTGCCCACGGAAAACGCGTGCAGTGCAACATGGGAGCTAAGAATCACTGCGTGGTTTTGCCAGACGCAAACAAGAACAAGACCCTCTCGCAAATTGCGGGTGCGGCATTCGGTGCAGCTGGTCAAAGGTGCATGGCTCTTTCCGTTGCAATTTTCGTTGGCAAATCCAAGGACTGGGTGCCTGAATTAGTTGCGGCAGCGAAAAACTTGAAGGTCAATGCTGGACATATACCTGGCACTGACCTTGGTCCAGTAATTTCGCCGCAGGCCAAGCAAAGAATACACGAGCTGATCGAATCTGGGGTCAAAGAGGGTGCCACTTTGTCATTGGATGGCAGAGGAATCGTCGTCAAAGGATTCGAGAACGGAAACTTTGTTGGGCCAACTGTGATTACCAACGTCAAGGTGGGTGTTGCTATTTAAATTTATGCAATTTTAGTCGTGTAACTAACTTTGCTATATTTTGCATATACATAATATGTATAGGGAGAATTATTTATATAAATAGCCCTTTTTGGAGGAGTTTTGATGATTTGAAATATTTGTATACAAATTATATGTCGCTTTAGCTTGTTTATTAATAATCAATCATCAAATTAAATTAAATTAGGAATTGTGTGACTACAGATTTTGTTATTGTAAATATTTTTCGATATCATAATGGTTTGTTTCCATGTTTTATATAAGTTTTCATTGACTGTGCTATTTAAATTCAAAAAAGTAATGGTGCGAATAACTTTGGCCTGGGCTAATATCAATATTGCATATTATTTATATAAATAACCTGGAGGTTTTTATTGGTTAAAAGCATTTTTGTGGATTTAAATATTGCAGGATTCTATTTGTTGCTTTAGTTTCTTTATTAATAATCAACGATCGAGTTAGGGTTTATGTGGCAATAGATTCTGTTATTGTAAATGTAATATGGAAAATCGAACTCCATATTATATTTCGTCATATCATAATGATTTATTCTTCGTCTTTATATAATTTTACACGAACTTCTTTATATTTTACAGAGCACGATGAAGTGTTACACGGAAGAAATCTTCGGCCCGGTTCTTTCTTGTATATTTGTTGACACATTCGACGAAGCCATTAATATCATTAACAAGAGCCAATACGGAAACGGAACTGCAATTTTCACGACAAATGGTGCAACTGCAAGGGCATTCACACACAGAATCGAAGCTGGCCAAATTGGTATCAATGTTCCTATTCCAGTTCCGCTTCCGATGTTCAGTTTCACCGGAAACAAGGGATCCTTCCTGGGTGACAACCACTTTTACGGAAAATACGTGAGTGGCATAAGAAATTTATTTTTGCATGCGGTTGACGATCGAAACTTACAATGCAATAATCGTTATGAATAAATTGTTCAGTGACAATAAGATGGTACAATAATAAATTGTAATAGTTTAAAGTACAGTTTTACCATAAACACCAACATTTTATTATACTGAAAATGATTATTTAGTAAGATATTCTTTGTAGTATTATTAAATATTTTATCCGCGATTATTATGTTTTCAGGGTGTCAACTTCCACACGCAAACAAAGACAATAACACAATTGTGGAGATCTGGTGACGCTAGTGACATCGCATCGTCCACAACCATGCCAACCATGCAATAAAGACTGTGATTGTTATTTAATATAATAAGCAAAACAACTCGGCCATTGAAATCTTCGGGAAAGAAAACTGATTCTACATTTCAGCGAAGAATTTAGTTAGGAAATTGCTTACTTCCGGCCTACGCAGGAAGTATGATACTGCAATTTCTGAAGGATGTAACAACGTCTTCCATTAATGTACAAGATTCCTTTCTTAGAAAAGCTTCCTATTTTCAGTGAAATATACGCATTTATTTTTTTAATGACAAATAAAATACTACGTGTCTTCATGTTCATCCCCCATTTTCTGTTACAACGTTTCTTCCGGTGAGTACTTTTTCGAAATATCATTTTGGATTTATTTATTTTTTATTTGTACAAAGACTTAATTACTATCGGATGATGATATCATTTATAAGTTAATTGTAAATTCGAAGTTACATTATAATTTTTTATTTGCCAGCATTCCAACATGGAGCGTCACCTAAACATCTTTTGAACTTTAGAAGCTTGTTTATAAAACAGTTTTAATAAAAAACAGAGAATAATATAAACATAAATAATAATTAAGGACTTCTCCTGCACCTTAGTTTATTTGAATCCATCAAAAATATTATTAATCATATCAGTTAAAATCAATCAGAAACAGTCCCAAATCATTAACTTAACGAGGATTTAATGTGGATTAAATGTTGAAGATGGAGTTTTTGGCTGCATAAAATATTTTTTATACTACAAACAGCATAATAATGTGACACAATAATATGAATATAATTATCGTAATAAATAGTAATAGAACGATCTAATAATAGTGTAACTTATCAAAGCTCTATATTTTTACGGATCAACACGCGAAATCAGAATACAATTACATTGACACCCGAACCAGCAACCGCGATTTCGGAAACTAAGTTACTCGCAGCATCGATTATATTCAAGAACAATGATATTCCGATAATAACACAACTTCTCCAATTTATATCACCATGAAAACACACCACAAATGAGATCCATCAATATGATCAATCATCCATCAGCTCCACTACATACACAATGCTCCATACACGTATAAATAGCAAAATATACATCTTAACAAACATTATTTATTACATTACACAAGCAGACCGCATAATCACCCCAATTTACTTCCGAGCATCGACAAAATTAACACCACGATTGGAAACGGAAGAAGTTCAAGGGCAACGTGTGCCGAATCGTCCTTGAACTCGTGTCAATCCGTGATATCGGTGAGAAAGATATTCAAACGTTGACGGATATCCGGACGATAAGATCCGACGCATGCGCGGATGTACGGCCACCCCTCGAAAGGCGCAACTGCGCATTTTCCAGGAGAATTTCCCTCACAGGCGAGCTTCTCCCTGTCCCGGATTGTCGTCTACGTTCCGACGGAGCAGACTGCCGGAAGTGGAAACGAGGAGAAGTCTTTTCTTCTGCCGTTCACATATCGTGAGTACCTAACAGTTCAATAAAACATCACAATACACCCTCGACCCTAGTCATTCACTCTTATCATTGACATCTTAGAACGAACCTTATACTTCTTCCTTCGAGGTGTTTCATTCTTTCTTGTTCCCTGTGAATATCCTTGTGGCAGGTTTCACGTAAACTTATTACATTTCGTGGACCAATAACACGAGAGATAAAGCTTGTTTGTTTCTGATTTGCACGTCTATTGTCTAAACTCAGTGATCGATTGGTCGTCGAAAGATGTCGAGGTCTGTTGTCGGCTCTTTTATTCGTTCACGCTCGATAGCCCTTTGGGAATTTGGAAAATAGGTCGCCGCTTGCAAACGGTTCCGATGAAATATAAATAGAAGGTTTTCTCGGATTGCTTATCATCGATTTTGTCGAATTAATGTTTGCTGGTGGTTCCTGTCGGTGTTCGTGTTCTCCGTGATTCGTTGGCATGATTGTTTGTTATTATTAAATCGAATAAAATGGTAGCCTGTTTGTGTCACGTACGTGTTCTTCGGTGAATTTTACTGCTGTTTGTTCTTCTTCCTTGTCTTATTCGATTTCCACGGTGGTCGTGGATATTCGTGGATTATTGTTGTCCGCTTATTTGCGCCGTGTATTATTTCGTATGCCTTCTCAAATATTAAACAATGTACACGTACACAGGCACATAATCAACATTTGTTAAATATACGGATTTAACATTATCTCGTTATTCCGTGATAAGGTTGTAATGTAATTAACAATTGTTTAATGCGCTTGTAAATAGTACTCGAAGGTATTAGGTCATATTTAAAGCATGTTTTAATTATTACTGATTTATTATTCATAGTTGAATAATATTGAATGACTTTCGTAATATATTGTAATTTAATGAAACAGATAATATGATAATATAAGGCTTTTCATATTTATATATACATATGTCATTGCCGATACGGAAAACTGCCATTACTTTAGGGGATTTGTTATTGTTTATTACTGTTCTTTGACATAGAAAATAAAGGTTTCGTAAAATAATAATCTAAATGGCAAGATACATGTCATATAACGTATAGCTATCAACTTTTCTCCATATACGGCGTCTACTTCGTGAAATATAAAAAATCAGGATTATTTTTGTGTTTACATTACTCCACTTTTACGTTTGCTGTATGCAATTCAATAAATGCGTGGTTTTTATAAAACAGAACTTGCCTTTGTTATTTTTATACTATCTATCATTATACATCGTATTAATATTTGGAAGAAAAGTAAATAATACGATAAATGCGAAATCTGTTTTATGTAAATAATATAAATATCGTTTATTTTAGGCTGTTCATAAGTAGTTAAAACATACTTTGGTAGAAATGACTTTATTCAATAATATAAACGGTTAGTTAAAAAGTAGTAATTAACAAATAAAAACTTATAATGTAACTTCGAATTTATAAGTGAACTAATAGATTATTAAATGTAAAGAATACAAAGTAATTATTATTTCAAATTTCTACTGTTTCATAAATCTAATATTTGTAATTATTACGTTTTATTACTATCAGTAATGATTTTACAATTATATTCATTATTATTGTCGTTATTTTGATTGAGTTTTTCAGTTGAACCAACAGAGTAGGTTATTATTGTATACTTTGAATATATTAATTCTTCCATTAATATAGGTCATACTTAATGTATTAATTCTTTCATTAACTTTTTTAAAGTGAAAATGTAAGTTACTTTGTAATGTAAATAAACGTGAATTAAAAATCCTTTATCGTGACACCGCCATTATAATGTGGTATATGTTTCAACAGGTTGAGTAGTGGTGTACATTTATCTTGTCTCCATATTTTTGAAATATTATCCTACGTTTCTTGTCAACCTATGACCCTTTCACTGACGCAACCTTTGTGCCATTTTTCTTTCATATCCTGTTGAACGTAGCAACAATTCTATCGTATTGGTCCAAGATGACATTCATCTTGCATTCTTCGCGAATTGCATTCTTGGTATTCCCTTTATTCGGTTGGTGCAATTGCGAGGTCACGGAGGATAAATGTTGGACGAATACAAATATAGCAGGCACAAATGAAAGTTACGAATAAAAATTGTGAAAACGGAATGTAAGAAAAATGTAAGGTGTATAAATGTTGTCAATTTTATGTGTAGAAGTAAATATTAGGTGTACATATACACAGTGCGGCATTCAAATTGAGCGGGTTGAATCATATATTTATATTCAATTGAGCGATCATTAGATTTATGAAACAGTAGGAATTTGAAATAATAACTATGTTCTATTCTTTACATTTAATAATATGTTAGTTAACTTATAAATGCGAAGTTACATTGTAGTTTTTTCTTGATAATTATTATCGGAGGTTGAATATCTCCGTCATTTTGGTAGGATAGTTCGATAGGTGGTTCGATAGAAATAATATTATAATAGGATAAACATTTTGTCTATTGTTTTTAATAGGAATTTAACTGGTTTCTCTCACTAATTGGTGGAATTTAGAAGGTATTAAATAATCAAGAAGAGCAGGCATACAAAATATGAAACAGCTTTGTTTAAAATATCTTTGTCCAATAAAATCTTGGGGAAGTTAATTGACTTGATTTTGAGGGAGTAGTATTCGACTTTATTAAAGTACCACATGACTGTTATAACATGTACATTATGTACATTAATGTACATATGCATTACTCTATATATTTATATTAATAATATACATTCATTTATAAATATAGATTATTCGATATCATTATTCAATTTTTTTACAAGTAAATACATAACCCCATTAAAGTGCCGCATATAATAAGTTCTTTATTATACTATTTATACTTTGAACACTAGAACTACCAAAGTTGTAAAAATGATGGATCTGCAATTTTTAATAAAAACTATTCAAACATACAACGATGCATTTTCTGTGATTCTATATACCTTTATTTTACGCGCATACATTTTACATGACACATACATATAACTTCCGCAAATACTTTTATGCAACAAATATAATTAAATCCATTAATCAATTTACATCATTCAGCCATAATTTCAAATATGTAGTTATGGCTAAGTATTGTATATTCGGTAGTTCTATAATTAACGTCATTTTTTTGAGTGATCAGGTGCCACTCTTTCCATCACTTCATTCCACACAAAATATTAAGCTTTTTAATATGAAATGTCGGATTTCTTATCAGACCTTTACAGACATTGTGTCCTCTAAAAACCGCGACTTTCTCGAAAGAGGAATTCTTCTGTTGGAAACGCGTTTGCAAAAATGCATACAAGCAAATGTTGCATATTTTGATTAAAATGTTTATATCGCTGAAAAAACAATTTTTCTTTTACTTTTAGTAATCCGACATTCCATATTACATGACCTAATACTAAGCACATGAGAAAAAGCCTAAAAGAATCTTCTCTTCTAACATAGTTTTTATTGCAGGTTGACTAATAATGTACAAAACGGTACGAAAGGGCGATGCCAGCCTGCAGTACACGATCCTACCGCAAACGGATCAGTTTTCCGCAAGCGGATTTCCCCAGACGTCGAATAAACCACGGCCGAAAATCATCAAATATACTATGGGGACGCTGATGGTCCTGATTATTCTGTCCTGCGTCGCGACGCCTTTCCTCATGAATCAGAACGACCACAGTTTATTCGCCAGCAGTGTCTTCGCGATGGGTAGAGTCAGCCACAATACGGCGCCACGAAATTTCACAAAAAGTCAGACGAAGGATATCGTAAATAAAAATAGGAATAGAATCCCCGCAAGTACTGTTCTTCTATCGACGGAAGTTCCTAGGAGGAAGGACATCCAGGAAGGAACAACCTCGATGTCGAGCATCCTGAGGGCACAGGACCAGGAAATCGAAGCCTTTACATCGGCAGGTAAGCCAAATTTGATTCTTTTTTTAAAACCTGAGAACGTCTGTGAAGATGAAAGCTTTAAATTGTGTAAAAAATCGCGTAAGATTCTGGAACAAAACTATGCATACATAATTGAATAAATATATCGACATATACAAACTTTGCTTATGAATTTTCTTTTAAAAATCGGCATGAACTTTTTGGACAATCCAATATTTGGATATCGAAATAATCAGATGCCATTTATTGGCCCGCCATATGCTGAAAATGGTGAATGTCGCGTATTTTGAACACCGTTCTTGTATTTCAATCTTTATCGACGTCTGAACATCATATATGTTCTACTAGCGGATGTAATCTACTTTCAACGTTCAGGGAAGTCTTCCGATTCCTTTTACATAAATATCAGAATCTCCGTTATCAGAGAATTTCTGCAATGGTCCTCGAATAACGTGTCTCTAGAATGGAAATTTGCATACGATTCCTGATAAATTCTGACTATTTTTTATTATTATCAATAAGGGGAATTTAATCAATCACTTTTCTCATATTAGAAATAATATTTTGTTACAAAGTCAAGAACCTGAATTAGGTAAATTATAACTGTATGAATTCTCCTCTTTCAAATAAATATATCTTTATATCTTTATAAGATCTTCACTCCTCTTAGGTAAATTGTAACTCTTTCAATTCTCCTGTTTCAAATAAATATATCTTCATATTTTTATAAGATTTTCTCTTCTCTTAAGTAAATTATAACTCTTTGAATTCTCCCGTTTCAAATAAAGATATCTTCATATCTTCATAAGATTTTCTCTTCTCTTAAGTAAATTATAACTGTTTGAATTCTTCTCTTTCAAATAAATGTATCTTCATATCTTTATAAGATTTTCTCTTCTCTTAAGTAAATTATAACTGTTTCAATTCTCCTGTTTCAAATATATTTTTACATCTTTATAAGATCTTCCTGAAAGCTCGAAATTATTACGGAATATTACAACTGTTTGTATTTTTACCACTGTATTTCTCCAAGCAATTTGATTGCAAATCCAGCATCGTAATTCACGACAATGCGTTAATTTATCTCACAGAGAATCTCGCGACAACAACGAAACATCCAACAATCTCGACGGAGGCAGCTTCGAGTGCGCGACAAATCTCGGCGTCCTCGATCCCCTCATTGAGCGGGTCTTCGGTGTCCTCGATAACCCTTAAGGTATCGACGAGTGTGCCGACGGAAAGTACGAAAGCGTCATCGAGTTTATCCAGGAAGTCGAAGATGCCAAGGGTGACCTTGAAGCTCAGGGAGAACGAAACGATACCGCAGATGTATATGAAGGCGGGTATCGCCTCGTACAAGAAGGGTAACATTACCACGAGCGTCCTCGCTCACAGTCTTAGTCTCGAGAGGTTGATTTTTAAGACACCGGAAGGAACGATAAAGCCATGGCCCCAGAAGTGGTTCTTCACCGACCCCTCATCCGACTTCCAGTGGAAGGTGAGTGCGTTTTTAACATACCTCTATGTACCTTCATAGTCTTCAGAGTTCGATGGAACTTCCTACGTATCTTGGAAAATCAAACATTAACTTGCGAAGAATTGAACTTCTATGTTGCTTGGGTTTTCAAATTCTTTTTTATGTTCTTGGAAGTTTGTCCTCCTGGTTGAACAGTTTCAGGTACATTATTCGTATAGCTATTTATGTATGCATTTTTGTAACATACGTAGTAGTGAAAATGGGTGTGGGACTTTGGAGGCTTATACTACTTATCGAGACCAGTAAAGCATGTCTAGTTAATGTTGGTCCTAAAATCAATGATTTCGATGTAAAATCAAGTTTTATATTTACGAGCATTTTAAGTCGGAAGTCGGTTTGCGTCTACAAAGGAATCTTTGTTGATATTAGGAATATTCCGGTGTTATAACTCAGGCTTTCATTGATGTATTAATACTTCTGAACTGATTCCTCTATGTACATTCAGTATGTCGCGAAGCGTCTCACGCGCTACATCGAATGCTTGTGAATATAAAAATTGATTTTGTATTAAAAGGTTTGATTTTGGGACCTACGTGGATCAGATGGTTTTTACTCTTCTCGGTGAGAACTATGATATAAGTCCCGGAAATTTCAGATCCTTTTATTTCTCATCTTGTATATCTTACAAGTAATTATATCGTATCAGGAGATTCCTTATCAAAAAATAAAAACAAAATATGGAATAAAAAGTTTTCATTGAAGGCTTAGTTTTCGAGAAAATTGAGTTTGGAAATCCCCTTCGTACGTATGCTGTTCTGACCAAGTTACGGTTCGTCGAGTAACGTATAACGTGTATTGGTTGGCCAGAAAGTCACTATTTTAGAGTGAAATCGAGGGGTTTTCAAGAACCACAGAATTACGAAGTTTTTCAAAAGATAGGAAAAGGTTTTAAGACAAAACGAACAATAAATTATTGAATAAAGAAAACTTTCTGAATATACCAAATCGAATGAAAATCGTCTTTTACTCACACGTTAAAACTGCACGAACTTATTGGTCAAACTAATATATTATAATTACTTATATGTGAATTATGTTCAAATAATTATTTTGTTACTCTCGATCCTTGAATATTTTGGAAGATTTGAAAGATAAATACTATTATATATAAAGTAATTAATACATGATAAGCAATATTAATTACAGTATATTTCACTTCAATATGCAACACAATAAATTAACTAGTATTCCATTCAAGCTAGTTGATTTCATTAAAATTCCGAATACTTCAAGTCGGTGTTTTCAAAGGGCATTTCAAGTATTCCAATTTCGATGAAGTACAAACTTATTTTTCTTGAAATTTACCGTCGACATCTTCTCATCAGTTAACAACATCTTGCATTCCATGTTTATAAAGCTATCGTTTGAGTCTTGTCAATAAAGAAGACGGACGTTATTTGCAGGGACTTTCGATGAAGTTTTCAAAGGAACTTCCAACGAAATGTTTCTAGCTTTGCATTTTCCGTCAGAAATATCGAATTTTCTATGAAGTGGAGCAATAATAATAATGACCAAGCATATTTTTATTCGTTAAGAAGTAACAACTAATAATAACAATAATAATTACATCTTATATATTACAACAAACTGATTTTCCTGCAACAATATTAAATTTACTTTTCTTTAAAGTAGATAAGTAATGTATCTAAATAATAAAAATGCAAATCGGGGTATCTTATATCTTCGAATATTCATATTTAATAACTAATATACTTTACTGAACATATTTACATATTATTTATATTATAATCGTATACTTTATCAAAATATATTGACATATGATATACAACATAAATATGTATGTGCCTTGGCCATTCAATACATATTAAGCAGCAATTTTTCATATAAAAGCAATAATAAACTTTTCAAAAGTATCTTATTACGTAAAAAGCACGTTTAATATGCTGCACGCGCACATTATAATTAATTCAACCCGTTGTAATTATCACAGACATTCGAAATTAAAAACGTTACATAATTTCCTTTTATACAAAGGAAATGTCAGTACCATTTCTAAATGGTACTAATATTTCTAAAATATGTTACAATATTCGTAGTCATATTCACAGCACAGTAATTTTATTTTAAATAAAATACATTGCATATATAAAGTACACTTTGTACTAACATATTTTAACAATCTTTGACATCATTAATCATCCGATAAGAACACCAATATAATTCAATCTTCACCAAAAGCCTCCCACCAAAATTACGGATATAAGTCGTAATTAACTGCAATCAGAAGTGGCAATAGTATAAACAATCATTTCGCTGCTAATGTGTTTTTAAGTACAGCTTATTAAAGACACAGGAAAAACGGAGGTTTCATTAAAAGTTTGTTCGCGACTGGTCTGACATTTTGTCGGGAGGTCCCAGTGGCCTTGGTTCCATTGAAAAAAAAGGGTCGAAGAGGATCCTTGGCGGGCCGTGAAAGGTCAATTTGTATTCTGCATAAATATTGACCCGGTTGCACCAAAAGACATCTAACCCGAAGCACTCAGACGGATCGATAGTTGGGTGGTGAGGGGGCGGAAGGGGCGCAGGTTTGAAGGGGGTGGTTGGGGAAGTACGTTCGTGAATCTTAAAAGCAGAGAGAAGAGATCGCTCGGGGCTCTTTATTTTTCTTACACGTTTCTACACGGCGGGTGACCGTTATCTCTTATCTACTACCTACCAAATTGTAGAACGAGATATATAATGCTTCCTTTAGACTCCATTCTAACCCCTGCCGCTTGAATTCCATTCCCTTTATCAGCCCTCACTACTTTATCTTAGAATCCCCCTACTGCTAGAAAACCTTTCGACGTACTTAAATACTTTGTGCGCTGTAATATATTACACGGAGACTCCTTTGAACCTGGAAGTCTCATTGTTTGGATTCGATTGTTTAGATCGTTTTTGCTAAATAAAGTTATGTTGACAAAACCTGCTATGAACAACATATATCTTAGTCAAAACGTACTCCAACGTTTTGAGACGGAAGTGTAACATATCTAAAGATTCACATTTGAGTTATCCTGGTTCTGGTAAAGAATCTCAAAGACTCTCGTGTGTGGTATCTGGTGCGAATGAGTTAATAGAGGGAATACTTAATGTTGAGTAGTGCGTTAAGTTCGAAAACATTCGGTTCCATTGTGAATCGTGACAAATTTCAGAAAATGAAACGTTATAAATTTGAATATTTTGTTTAAATTCCGGGGACCCATCATTTTGACTGCTTTGGTAGTTCCGGTGTTAAGCGACAAAAATATAGGGTCTTTACAGTTTAAATTATTATTGTCACCCATTTGCGATACGTGTAATTAAACATTCCAATTAGAATAACAGAAATTAAATGACCAGCTTTTAACCTTTTAATTCAAGAAAGAGTGACTATATAGTATCTCATGATTATGTTTTTAACCTACTTCAGGGGCTTTTAATGGCGGGAGTAGAAGCTATTTCATTTAATGAAGCTTTTCTTGGGAATGCGCTTTTAAAACTGTAAACACGGCGAGCCATCGTCGACGGTTAAATAAAACTAGATAGAAAGGATATTTTCTGTGACTCGCGGAAAGTAATTCGAATTCTATTAGACATTATCACGGCTGTCTACCTGGCATTATCATTTCATCGATGCTTTCAGACCGGTGAATATCGAATCATAATTATCGCGCCGGTGGATGCCGGTGCAACCAATGGCTGCCTTGTGCAATTTTCGTAAATTGCACCGCCAACGTTACGATATCCCACTCGCATTTTCCCTAAATAAATTAGTTGCCCGGCAAACCCCGACGTTCGTTTAATCGATCTGAACACTCCAATCGTAAACAACCTTTGAACTTTCCGTTAACGATCGCACGTTTTTTTTCGTTTCATATCGATCTCCTTATTTTTGAAGAATTGTTTTAATTGGAAGGCTGATCTGACTTATTCCGATGTTAAATAACCAGACATATCTTCAGTTATGTTTACACATTTATTTATATATAAATTATGCCTGGAAGATTTAAGCTAATTATTGGACTGAATCATTTGCGTTATGTATATAAGATAAAAGTATGTAAAAGCTCGAACAAATTGTTGTGATGTATTCAAATAATATAAATAAAAATGGCAGACAAGTCATTTTGACTCCATTCGTATTTTTATTGTTAAGGTATTAAATTATATTTCTGTTTTGCGAAAATAGGAGCGCTGCGAATTTAATAAAGTGCACGATGCTTAGGTCTTCTATGAATTTTAAAGTACAACATTTTGGAGAAATTTCTTAAATTTTCTTGAGAACATGAAGACAACGTGAAACGGATGGAAATAAACTTTTTGAGTATTTTCATTTTAATGTTATTAAAACTGGAATTGCCTTTTTTTCTCAGTAATATTAAGCTATTTATACATCGGAATCTAATGGCGGATTTTAAAAAAGAAAACAATATTGTTTTGCGGATTCTTGGTAATTGATCAATTACAGAGTTTCCATCATAACTTGCTGAAGTTATCTATCGCGAATTAATTCTTCAAGTTTCTCGATCAAGAGCTCAAAATAGTTATACTAACTATATATAAACTCTAAACTTATAAGAAAACCAGATAATTTGATGATAAAACACAGTTGATTACGAAACTGATACGTGACATAACATTTTAAAACTACTTTGATTTGATTTTCCAGATTTTCTGTTCACGTTAAGGAAGATTGGAAAGAGTGTAAAAAACATGAAATAATATAGTATATGTGTATAAAGATTATAAATATATATTATTATAAATTTTCGAAATTAATTAAGAGACTTTGTTATCATCTCCATTAGCTCAAGATAAGAGGTCGTTTCTATCTGAAGTCCAATTGGTTAATTCAACTACGGACTTAAGATGAAATTTCGAAAAATCTTATCAATATGTAGTTCTTTATCCACGTCTTACCATCCTGTAAAAACTCATGGAGATTTCCAGAATTCCAGTTAATGAACTCCCAACATAATCTTATCAAAGTGATTTTCAAGTTGCTGTCACGTTTATTGCCTTTACTTGACCCTCATCGAGTGTTTACTTGGAGAAATCCCCCTTTTTAGTAGCACAGAAAATTCGCACTTTGAGAAACTTCTGATAATGATAGAACCTGATGTTTTACGGGAAAAGCAAGGCGAAACAATCTAATTACAAACGAGTGCCTTAAGGTTCGAAAGACTTTCCACGCCTAGGGAGAATTGATTCTTGTAAATAGAGTTACTTTGGAGAAAGTTTATTTTACGTTTATTTAAATTCAAGATATAGCCAACTTTTGTAAACATAACGTGACAAAATATTAGTGGGTACCGGAAAGTAATTAATTCGGGAGGAGATAATTTTTTAGCATTGAAAGTTGGGAGTTTGATTTTTCCAAAAGGGAATTATGATATTGGAGGATCGTCGCTCAATGATCATAGATAACATTAGGGATTATCTAATAGAATAATGTTTAATATGAACAAATAATTGGAGTTTCATAAAGTATGTGAAAACAGTGAGTTTGATTTGCAAAAGTTGAATTTGGAGTGCAGATCCTGTAATATGTTAAATATTATATATTTTAGATAGACTCTCCTATAGTTTATATATGGAAGTATTTTCTCCCCGTCTAAATCCAGCGTGTGCCATTTTCCCAGAATCCTCCAGTAAACGATAATAATTCTGTCCTGTTTCTAGGAAAGAAATATGATTTATGAATGAACCGCCAAGGGGCGATCATAATTTTCCTCGCTCAAATTTACAAGAGCAGTGAATATTAATAACGAAGGTTGGTACTTAATAGAAACGAAGCTTAATGCTGTTATCATGGCGCGCCGGTTAGTTAACTGGAGCATAGTTTCCAATATTCAGTTTTATGTCGTCACGACAGATTAATTACTGTCCGATTATAAGCACTTATTTTTCGCTGTACGTGATTTGCAATGAGTGCACTTGATTTCCAACAAATCTCTTGTTGGATTAATGTATCAATAATCGATGAGGATTATCGGATAATTGTGGTAATTATATTACGCTTTCATTCCACGGGAATTATCAGGTCTCAACGAATTCACGAGGAAATTCCTCCTCCACGTAATGGCGAATTTTTATAAGAAATTTAATAATCACTTTAAACTGTACGAAATTTCCATAAAACTCGGCGAATCGTTATCGAATTTCTGCACTTGCGAGCTGCAATTATTCTTCGTGTATAAAGAGACTCCTTGCAGATGAAAGCTGTGTCGTAAATTTTATAAGAAAAAGAACTCCACATGCCAGCAGAATTCTGCTGAGAATGGAACTGCGAGATTGTAATATACGTTTTTTTACGATATCTGGATAAAAGAAAGTTAGGAAAATTGAATTATAAGAACATTGCTTTCTAATCAAATTTATATCGCTGTTAATCATCCTAATCGAATGAAAGAACTATGTCGTAATTCCTTCAATAACACAACTATCTTACTTCTAATTACATTTAAATATATTAATTACCCAAATTCGTCAGATAATTAAATTTTATTTAGGTAGTTCTAATTTACATATCTTCTAAATCTCATTGTAGTTTAGGCTAGCTAAATTTAAGTAGAGTTGCCTAGAATTTTGAGATTCTAAATTTTGGTGATCCAGATTAAATTGATATACATAAAATAAAGGCATATAAAATCTTAAACGATGCGTCGTTGAAAATTCGAATAATTTTATAAAAAATCCCGGCCCAGTCATTTTGACCGCTTTGGTGGTTCCATTGTTAACCACCGTAATCAAGTTAAGTTATTAGTTCGAAAATCTTTTCTTAAAATATACGTTCTCGAATTATTCCATCTTTGACAAAATCGGTGATTTTTTATGTCCAGGGTTCGAGTCAGATGCCAGTCACGATTTACATCGTCCTGGCGGGTTTGGCGACAATGGCGAGTATCAGCATAATTCTTATGTTTTACGTGCAACGGAAGGCATCGAAGCGCCAACGGCAGAGCGTCGAGGAACCGGAAGTCGAAGGCCACGAGGAGGACAAGTCAACTTTATTGGGTGGCGAGAGTCAGGAAGCCGAGGAAAAAGAGTAAACACGATTCTATCAGGAAGAAAGCACATCTATATGTAGCGCGTAAGACTCGCCTATTTTTACAACACAAACATCAAGTTAGGTTTAGGTCTTTCACCTGCGGGGTTGGAGGGGTGACTAAGTAATCCTCGTAAACACCGAAAGTCTTTTCCACTTATTCCCTATTTTCAATTATTACCCTCATTAAATCGTTAATTATTGTAGTATCATTTTCATATTTCTTTATAATATTTCACTGATATACATATAATGATCTTAGATTTTCATTTGTTAAGGAAACTTAACATTTTGATATTTTTTTGGTACTTTTAATAAGAAGTATTAGAAAGAGTTATACTAATAAATAATAATATTTCGTATTTTCATATTTGTTTATAATATTTCAGTGGTATATGGTGACATCAGATTTGTATTTATTAGGGAAACTTTATAGTTTGATTTACTACTGGTATTTTTAGTTAGAGGAATTAGAAAGGGATATGTTGATAAATATGTAATATTTATTATCTTACTAATAATTTAGTAGAATTGTTTTATACCGTGTTATGTAATTTCTGACGTTGAGTGTCACGATAACTAGCTTCGTTTAATTGAATTTTAACGAAGGTTGATTCAGAATATCTATATCTATTAAATCGATAAATACAAGTTGTTATAAATACGAAGTCTGACCCTTGTGCTTAAAATAATTAAATGTAATTTAAATTGGTATCGAATCCTCGTCGTGTATATAATTTACAATCGTAACACATACTCCACTACTGTTTATTAACATTTAAATATTCCATTTTTTAATAGGGTGAAACGTCACCTATTATTGTTATGCAACCAGACTTTCAAAGTTTTTCATTTCGTGTGAGTTTCTACAGGATTTATTTGTATTAGGAAATTACTAATCATGCAGAGCTACTGCCAGAAACAATGGGTGGTCAGTTTTTCAAAATGGACGAATCGAAGCTCGAAATGTTGCTACTCGTTAAAGAATACTTCCTTCGAACCAAAATATAGAACCCGGAAATACTGTTTAACTCAGTTAAAATGATAAAAAGCACTTTCCTTGAGTCAAATTAATAAGTAAATGCGTTGAATGTTGTGGAATATTAGTTTCAATATTGAAGAAATTATCCACTTTCATAACATAATTCCAATTATAATAATGTATGTAAAATATATTTTATCCTGTTACCACTTTCAGATTTTCCAAAAAATAGTAATGAAAGGTTCACCAATCACCTTATTATCAGGTAGATTAATAAACAAACAAAATAAATCCATTCAGTTTCTTTCAGAATTATAAGATCTTTAATTCTCAATAACATATTAGGTCCTAAATTCCATAATATTCAAGAATATCAAAGATTTAATTGTCGAATCACGTTGTAATCAATCAAATTCTCTCAAAAATACAAGATCTTTGATATTCAATAATTTTTAAGATTTGATTTTCGTAAGCTTCAAGGACTTTAAATATTAAAAATTCCTGTTATTTAGTAACATTAAACAGTTCAATTTCATTATATTCATAATATTAAAGATTTAAACATGCATTAATGAAGTCGTACATCGAGCTTCGGTTAACTAATTGAAAAATTGGTCCGTTACATGTTCGTTGTTATCACTCCTTGTTTTCCTGAATACATGACGCACAAGACTAAATCGCGGAGGTGTTTGCATAGATAAAGGGAGAACGATCCAGAATATTAATTACCATGATAAATAGTTTCGCTTGTGTGAGAGAACGAGTTCTCCCGATACGCGAAATAATCGTCGAATTGCGTAACGCTGATAATGACTCGACTCTACTCTTCAACCTATTTACTACGAATATAAGATTCATTGATTTTAAGTCGACCACCGTTATCTAACATTCTGCATTGCTTTATCGATGAAACATTAAATACCATTTAGTATCAACAAATGGTGTTTTCGTAATGAACCTTGCTTCAGTTCCAATTCATTGCTAATATTAGTAAAATATGTTGAATATTATGTGAATATTACTTAATTAATTGGTTGCTCTAAATTCGATTCCTCGAAATACGGATTCTATATATTCAGATTCTCGAAATTTGGGTGATCTGAATTTGGATTCTCTATATTTCGATTCCATAAATTTGGATAATGTTAGCATATCAGTTAACTAATATTGGTAATATTACAGGAATATTAGTAATACTTAACTAATATTAGGCTTTTCATCATTTTTAGTGAATAATAAAATCAAATTTGAAATGTTTGGTTTATTGGCGATGGTTACTTAAAGGAAATCATTTATAACCAAATGCATTACTGTGAGAGTTCAACTTAATACTCATTCAGAATAATATTCCCAAATGAATAACAATTATCAAGAATTATAGATCGTCGTGAAAAGTATCGATTTATGGAATAAGTTTAATATGCAAGTAGAGCATATGCTTTAAATGCAAATTTCGGTTGTCCTTATTCAGAACTGTCTTCTTATGTCTTCAAATCGGAATATTCCGTTATTGTAAACACATAGAAAAGAAAACTTGGTGCTTTCGAAATAAAACGATTCAGTTTTACTTAAACACTAATATTAGTAAAATATGTTAAATATTATGTGAATGTTACATAATTAATTGGTTGCTCTAAATTTGGATACTCGAAATACGGATTCTATATATTCGGGTTTTCGAAATTGGAATTATCTAAATTTAGATCATCTTAAATTATATTCTCGAAATTCCGATTATCTTCATTTGGATTGTTAAAATTTTAATTATCTAAGTTCGGATTCTTAAAATTTTAATTATCTAAATTCGAATTCTTAAAATTTTAATTATTTAAATTCGGATTGATAAAATTTTAATTATCCAAATTTAGATTCTCGAAATTTGGATCATTTAAATCTCGAAATATGGATTATTTAAATTTGTATTCTAAATATTTTAACTAATATTAGTTAAATATTGTAATATTTTATTAGTAAATAATATTAGTAAAATATTTACAACGTCAGTGCTTAAATATGTTAGTAAATAAACATGAGGTTTTTGAAATGTTATTCCTGAAACTTTGATTAAACACTGTATTAGTTTCCATTCTATGTGTTAACAAAAGTATTAAATCAAATTATTCTATTATTATATTCATATTATATTAAATATTAAAATTAAGGTATTCGTTAATATTTTGACTTCCTCTCGATACGACAATATCGCCGTTTTAAGTAGAATGAGTCACTGAAAGTTCAGACTATAATTTTCGTTGAGGTTGCGATTGAAAAACGGCGTATCATTCAGTATTCTAAGAACAATATAAAAAACACAAGCAAGAAAATTGCACTAGGAAATGAAGGGGGAGGTAAAAATTGTTCCAAATCTGACATAAAATTGTTGTATATTCTGATGTTCTTTACAGAAATGATATTGTTGTTCTTAATTATTTCAAAATAGCATTCAGCAATGTTATTCGATTATCAATGTTTTTCATAAATATAACTTCGATTAACATTCGATCATTCTATGTAAATGTTTCCTCCGAAGATGAAACGTAAGATTTAAACGAATCGTATTAAAGAATAAAAATTGAATACTATACGAAGCAGGATATTTATGAAAAGCTCAATGTATCTGTATTTTGATCGTGGGACTTTGATAATTGATAACAAATCGATGTCTTTTATATCGAAGAGATTTTCATGATCTTTTGCTACGAGAATTAATGGCTATTTATCCTCCAGAATTTTTAAGAATATGAAATAAAGCGGTTTCTACACCAATGAAATAAAATAATGGCGCTTGATGTACGAAACCGCCAATTTTAATAGAACTTCTATCAATTTATGGAGTATTAATATGCAATTGTGACTTCGTTCAAAAATATTTAAAAATATTGTCTTTTCATGAAAGAATTGTTGTACTTGAATATTTAAAAAACAAGATGCTTCGAATTTCACAATTTTTTATTTCACAAAAATAGTTTTCTTGGAAAGTTGTCAAGGAAGATGTCAGAAATAACAGAGGAGTATTCATTTTCCAAATTTTTGCAGTAAATCGCAAGATCTCAAAATTATATTTAATAACAAAGATAAGGCGCAAGTATTGAAAATTCATTCACACTTGTCGAGTTTATTGAAATTGTAGTTATTTAAGTGCGACGGACCGTTTTTTTGGAAACAATGGAAAACTACAGCTCAATCAATTCCTTTCGGATTTCCGTTTCGCGGAAATTCACAGGAAACAAGTCAACTACGTGGATCGTTTAACATTTTGACATTCATGTTAATAATATTTCGACTCAAATTCAAAAATCATGTGTCAACGCAAAAATGTATTTTGGATCGTGGAATAAAATACGAAAGATACGAAATTCATTATTGAATATACAGGAAATTTAAGTAACAAATATTAAACACAAACTATTTGATATAATATTTAATTCTAGGACACATACATGATCCAAAATGTATGACTTTCAATTTGTTTAATAATTCAACTCTACGTTATATAAATATAAGTTGAATGCCTGTCACATATTATGAATATATTACTAATATTATATTCTGTAATATGCAGCATACCGACATACTGTCACATATTATTAATGTGTTATTAATATGAAAATTCACAACATGATTAATTCTTTCTAAAAAGCTGATAGCCAAAAGGGTTCGAAAAATATTTTCCACGTAATATAGATTTTCAGAGAATATTTAGTGATATTTTCAATTATATGGAATTCGAGATGTTAAACAAATTGTTGATGTAAATAACATATATTTCCGCGAAACGGATGTTTCGAGGTATCCAATCAAGCCAATGGACTCGCAGTATGTACGTCACAGGTAGTGCAAATGTAAATCCGTACAAACAAAAAAGTGGAGAAAAAGAATCGGAAGGAGCGATGTTCGATGAATTTTCGACGTAATAATGAAAAAAAAGGAGAAACTAAAAAAGGACTCACAAAGTGACACAATAGTGCTGTAGCTGAAGAGAAAGACGGTTATAGTTTCTATTTTGAAGATTATATTTTTTTAACTTTATTAATTTTTGACTTCCACATACATGTATTTATATATATACATATAACTGTATATACGTATCCGTGTACGTGTATACGTATAGATATAAATATAAATATATATATATACACAAAAAAGATTATAAATATTATAAAAAACGATAATCGACTACTGTATATATATCGTATTTAAAGCGAAGCCGCGTAACGCTCGAAATCGCTTGTAACATTTTCACTGGAGGGTACAATATTTTCGAAAAAATTATCGCGGTTTTATGATGAATTGAAATCTAGTATTTTATAAGCTTAGCTCAAAGTATCGATAACGAATCGTGCACATAAAATTCTCGAATCAACGATTCGCAGATTTCGTACTCGAAAGACTTGCTTTGGCAGCAATGGCGGTTGCCGTGGAATTCGTAGTTGTCGACGGATTAATATTAAGGATATGGTTCCTGAAGGAATAACAAATGGCGCACCCGTATTTTTTAGGATACTTTATTGTTATATGGACCACTCGTTTTTCGAATGTAAACGTGTACAGGATGTGTAATTATAATTTGGTACAATGTCGAGTACAGATGTTTCATATTCTGCTGACTATTAGTGTAAACCATGACAGTGGAATAATAGTTCCATCAAAGCGTAGCTAAAAAACTGATACGTACATGATATTCAGTATTATTAATAATTGTAAGTAGAAGCTACAATATGATGGGTTTCGATCGATTATATTTTAATAATTTGGAATTTTTAATATTCAATCTTATTATATTATGTGTATCAATATTATATTATTTATTGGAAGTAAAAACTATAATATTATGGTTTACTGTAGCTTATTTTAAAAAGTTGAAAACTGTGGATTAACTGTAGGATCTGTTTTAACAACAATAAGTTTACTCAAACTAAACATTTTATTTATTCAGACCGATGTCTATCATGTATTTAACGGCACTGTTTTATTATTTTGATTTTTTGTTTTTGGCATGGCAAATCATAGGAAACCTTATAAATAAACGTATTTGCAATAAAACAAAATATGATCAGAATATACATACTTTTCAAGTACAAAACTTTTGTTAACTCGATGATACAAAGATGATACAAAGAAGACAACAAACTCGTGCAACTTTTGCAGATAGATAGACGAAAAATGGCGACTATCATTCATTGTTTTGTTTTTACCATTGCAAATTATAGAAAACCTTACAATAAGCATGTATGAAATGAAACAAAATATTAGCAGAATATATATCTATATATATACTTTTGAAGTACAAAGTTTTTGTTAACTTGACGATACAAAGAAGACAAGAAAATCTTACGATTTTTGCAGATAGATAGACACAAGATGGGGACTATCGAATTATTAATGAATATACAATGCATAATCGGTTTCCGTTACGCGGCTCGTTGTATTAGCTAGCTTAGGTAGGCGAAACAATTCTGTGTACATATATTATTGACATTGTATGTATGTCTCTGACAATCACGATACGGATTACCGATCGTGGTGTGTTTATTATTGAGAATTGAATTGTTAATTGAACGTTGGAACTGGAATAGCTCACGCCTAATTAGGGCCTATAAGTGTATACAAAACTAATAAAACGTTGAGAATACTTTGCGATGTTCATACCTCCCTTTTAAACATTTTCACATTTTTATGTTTTCTGTGAAAAACTTAATACAAATGATGTTTGTACAGGTTTAGCACTCCGAATGAATCATTTTGTACAAATTTATTTCTACAAGATCAATTTCTACAAATTCGTTTTCCTAAGCTATTTTAATCAAAATCAAATCCGGTGTAAAATGAAAGGGTGAATTTGCTTTGCAGGAAGATGAATAAGTTCTGCAAATTAATTTGCAGTGCAAAACCTATATTAAGTCAAGTTGTTATTGTATTATTAAAATTAGATTGTCTTCATCTAATTAAAATAATTCATTATATCCATTAGATTCAACTGTGCATTAATTAAAGTGCAAAATGAGGAAGAGCATTTAAAAAATAAGTAATACATATATAACATGTGCTACGAATAGGAGATCGAAATTCAAAATGAACCAGTTCATAATTCTCACATTATATTTAATATATGTATAATATAATATGCTTGGATTGGTTGGGCGGCTCTGGTTACATGATTTCAGGCGCTCAAAGTAGTTTTTCACAGCTGAGGCCATCCGTGGTCAGACATTCATTCTACTGGCAGATGGAGGCAGAATTCACTGCAGTAGAAAAGGTACGGTTGGCAGTCAGACATGCGGCCGTCGGTACGCGGAGACTTCTTTCACTGTTTTAAATCGTGTGTTATCCACATCCGGAAAGTGGAACTTGGCTGTTTAGATAATTATCTTTATCTCGAGGATGTGATGTGTAAATAAAATATTATAGAAATTGTAGAATCTATATTATAGAATACTGTAGAAATTGAATATATGAAGTGGATATGCCAGAAATGCAAAGTCTGAAGATCTATGTTTTGAACTTGATTTGATGGTTATTTAAAAGGCGAATATATTTGAATAGACGATTAGTAAGAAAATTTTCTTTGTTATTAACATATTTTTTATTGCAGATGGCGTCATGCAGTCGATAAAGAATATTTGCGAAATTCCTGAGGCTTCCACGGTTTGCTGGCACGGCACCGTTTCCAAATAAATTCCACGGTTTACTGAATGATTTTCATAATTTCATTTTCTATATCATTTTTGAGAAATATATTTGAAAACCATACTTTAAAATAAGTAAATCAAACTTTAAAACGGGTTTCGAAATATAAGTTGAGGAAATAACACTCAGCAATCAACAAATTTCAATAAGAGGACTTTCATCAATTTGAAGACGACACTTTCAAACTTGAAAACGGATTTCTACCTACAACTTGAAGAAGCACAACAATCAACAAAGTTCAATATGCAGATTCTCGTCAATTTCAAAACCACACTTTTGAAATAATCGAAACATACTTGAAAACAGATTTCTACCTACAGCTTGAAGAAACACAACAATCTACAAATTTCAACACGTATACCCTAGTCAATTTGAAAACGTCTCTTTCAAATAATCCAATAAAACTTGAAAACGGATTTCAAGCGACCGATAAGGGGTGCGTGGTAGTAGAACTTGGGTGATAAGGCGGGAATACATACTCAGTCACCGGTAGGTGGCCTTATGCTTGGTTGTCCTGAGAGAGTAGAAGGCAGCTAACATTCTGCTATCACTTTGATAGGGAGAGAAGCAGGTTGGAGTAGCAAATGCGCCTGTCTCTATTTCCGTAGAGGTCGAAAGCGTGTGCCAGCGAGACCAGTCGACAGTAGACGAAGATTTTAGTGCGGCTTCGACTTCAGCCGGACGGGGTCTGGCCTACCTTGTCTCCGGCGAACGACACCGAAGTAAGTACAGATATTACTTAACTTACTCACTTTTTACACCACTTTTCCGCAACCTTTCTCTTCGCCACATCGCATTAAGTAACAATCACTCTATATCCACATCAAGATTATTTTCTGTCATCATTGTTGGTCAAATTTCCTCAATCGAATCTCCGTGTCGCGTGGTGCCTGATGTGTGTCCCGGGTGATCCCGGAAAATCGGAAATATTTTTGTCGACGAAACATGAGTGAATATCGAATATTCATGATTCCAATTTAATGATCTTCCGGAGTGAGACATCGTAGCAGTTCGAATGAGGATACGGAATACATGTTATTTATAAATAATCATTACCATTGTATTTCATTATGGGATAATAAGCATGGTGTTATGGCAGTTAGGTGAAAGTATATATGATTGTTATGATATGATATCCACGTAATTGTAATGAGAAGGATACACTTGTGTTTCGAAGCTTTCGATAATCACGTGTTACATCATACTGAACAAATAGTGAATTTACGTGACGAGTAGAATATTATGTAAAAACATTTCTCGTCGTGCTTGGCTGAGAATCATTTTCATTATTCGCGGATATTTTATGTTCATGGAAATTGTTGGAATTGATGTCTGGATTCGATGTCTGTTGAGTTGTAGTTTATTGGGACACTTAGGTGAACATGTTAAACTTGACTTCTGCGATATGGCAAAGACGAAGGACATTTTTCAAGATCTTCATGTTCCGCGTTATTTTCTGTATTGTTGATCGTCGGAATAGTGAATTATTGAACATTTATGTCGTCGAGGAGGTTCAGTGAATGATGTTGAAGACGTTTATGTAATGAGTTGTAGTAAATCGGTACAGCTGTGGTTGTATTGATTGTGAAGGCGTTAACAGGGGGTCAAAGATCGTGCTCCTCGGCGTCGGTTCTTGGATTCCGAAGGAAGTGATCGGAAGAACTTCGATCAGCCTTCGATTTTCGGGCATTCGCGATTCCGGTTTCAAGGTCGAATCGTGGAATTTCGCATGATTTATCATGAATGGTTTAGTCAATTGTTTTCTAATTTAGTATAATGAATTAGCTTTTTGGTGATTAATAATAAATTTATCATTTTCCTTGTTCGATATCTAGAATTAATTTAAGATTCAACTACTTCGTAGGTTAGTTGATTGCATTTAATATCCACAAATATGTATTATTTTAAAAACCTTTATTTTAAACTTGGTTATGGTAAAGTTAGGATCGGCCTAACTAATTTATTTCATTATTTATAAGATGATAACCTTTTTGCGGGTATGAATATTTTATTTTAAACGTTTTTAATAGTAATAACAATTTTGAGTATTATTGGAATACTTTGAGATGATCTTTATTTTCTGTCTCAAAATGAAAGTCGTGGTTGTTTAATTAATTTTATGTTAACTTCTTGGAATCGAAGATGAGTGCCTCGACAATTTTATGCAAGTTTAATTAGTATTTATGTACTTTTACTTTATTTATTTGTTTCGTAGTTATCATAATATTTAATTCTGCGATTGACGGTTGGAATGTAACCAGAAATTGTGAACGACATTCAGCAATTCCCTTCGAATAAAGTCATTTATTCAGAGATTTACATTCATGAAAATAATTTAAGCCCGAAATTAAGTGAGATTCATGATAGTGAAGCAAATTAAATCGTTTTTTGGTGATTGGATCAATCAGGAAAAGAATGTTAGAAACCGATTTATCACGCGAATCGGTTGATGGAATCCATTATCGTCTGCATCGATTAAATCAATCACGATAAAGTAATCGTCTTATCAATAGTGAAATCAATTAATTAGCTACCTCTCAATTTTACCATAATCGAAAGTAAAGTTGATGAACGGTTTCAAACAATAATTCAAATATAGTTCAAATATATAAAAAAACAGAACTTCTTTAATGGACAATAATAAATATTTGAATATACAGAAGATAGCAATTTATATAATACGAAATTAATAATAGATATCTAATAAGAAAAACTATAAATTTAGCGTTACAAACATTAGTAAATTAGACTAACACTTAACCCTTCGCATTCGGAGGCGACCCTTAGTCGCCACTGTGTTTATTGCGACAACTTAAACGACGATTCAGAGGGGACATTCAGATTTACTCCAGTTGTCGGTGATTTTTAATTTATTATTGCCGTCCCTCAGTCGCCACTCGAATTACAAGAAACTGTATGGTGACTGAGAGTCGCCTTTCTAGTGCAAAGGCTTAATATATTTTACTTACAATTAGTTTTATATGTTTTATATTAGAAGGTAGACGGAATCCAGGATTTCTAAACTTGTTAGTATTTAACCAAATTGTCCAGCCGTCAATTAATACAGTCAATCAACGACTGTCATCAAGAATCTAATCTCAAACGCGATTAACAATTTACATATGGCGCCAGTATAACAATGGTTATAATATTTACATAACCGGTTTCGCATCTCTTAAATACTTCCTCTCTGCTTCGTTCTCAAACTCATATTTTGTCTGTTAATATTAAATATGAACCCCAGGAAAAAAGTATAATTTTCAAGTAAACATTTCTATACCTCTATAATAATGTTAAACAAAAATTCATTTATAATTAATATATTTGTTTCATCTCCTTCGAGGCACTAAATTTTGTTCAGTAATTATTACTGACATTTTAAAAATTGATATAAAATTATTAATATATTCAATTATAGTATAAGTATATACAATCATATACAATTTACAATATAATGTAATTTTATTATCTCCGAATGTACATTTATTAATTCGATATAAAACTGTATTATATAATAATATAATAAATAACATAATAGTTATAAATTATATACCAGAAGTATTCAGAACTATTATATTATATTATAATAAAATGTTTTATCATAAAATGTTTTATCATATACAAATTTAAATCCGAGGATTATATTCTTCTATTATCGGTGAAGCTTGACCTTCGAGTATTCGCAATATCCAATAATAATTTGACTGCGATGCTAATTAATCGTTTAGCATTCATCGTTTTATTTGCAATTCTAAGCGATGAGCAACGCAGTTGTGTGCTCCGCTGTACTTGCCATGTTTGATGATTTCGTTCATGCGCTCTCGTAAGTCTAATGCGATAAAAATGTTGATAAACTGACGCGTTGTAATATCGTATCGGAATTCTTTGATGTGAAATACATCATCTTAAATCGTGATAGACATCAAACATAATTCTTGCACTATATTCAATGTATTGCTTGTACTTATTAATTTATTATGGATACAGAATTGATAGGTTTTGTTATAATAAAAAGAAAGTGTTAAGCATATATAACAGAAATCGTTATAGATGTAAAACATATTGTTAATACAACTGAATAGTATACATTAATATTCAACATCTAATGTATACTCGTTAATTTATTAATATGTTTATGAACTCAAAGTTGATAAGTTTTGTTGTAATAGATAAGGTAAATGATAAGCATTCTTAACAGAAGAAATGATGAGAAGCGCGTCACATGTTATTATCACAATTTATATTCATAATTAATTCCATAATTATTACATAAAAATCCTTAACTCCGTAAATTCACACTCCAGATACACGACGAGCATTTCTCAGTAATTAAAATTGCAACCCCATTACTGTAAACGGCTGGGAAGTTTAATTATATCACACTTAAATTCCACTTTATTTACGAGGCTGAAATTGTCAACGACTTTAAGATAATTTGGTAGATTTTAAAAAGACAAATTGCCAATTTGATTTTCTTGATGCCTTATTTGATGTCTTATTTCTTTCTTAGTATGCGTTGTATAATATTTTCTTGCTATAATATAAATAGTTATAATTATCAAATATACTATACAATATAAACTAATATTTGGTTAATTCACATTTAATTAATTAATTAATTAAATTTAATTAATTCACATTTAATTACATATATCAATATACACGCCCACTCGGAAGTTTAGAACACCCTGTGCTTTTTGGATGAAACAGATGTTTCGTACACATGTGATAATTTTATTAAAAATATTGCACTTATATGTAAAACTAATATTGTTGAACTTTGTTCACCGTTCAATTTTAATGAAAAGTTGAAATCTTGAACATAATATTTTTAAACCGTGAAACCGTGCAAGTAACATTACATTAATATGTTTTACAGTTGTAATTGGAAGAACAATATTATAAAATATTTATTTACTTAAGAAACTCATTCTTCCTTTTGAAATTTGAACATGTTTCAAATTGTTGAGCGAGAGTGTACATTGTACGTTTTACATTAATTAAGTTATATGCCAACTTATATGTTAAATTAAATTGGAATCAGAACTCTAACTAGTTGAATATTAAACTACAGTATAATGTGGAGGATTAGCATGTAAAGATGTTTTATAAATATAATTACTACGCATGTCTTGTAGGACAATCGAATGTCCTAATTAAGATGCATTTAGTGCGACATGCAAACTTATCGTTGGGACGTTCATTAATTTTCTTAGTTTTCACACGATAAGCCGCATCGATTGTCGTATCATTCAGACGTTCAAAGTACATCGATATACTTTCCCATCGGAACGATTCGAAGCTCGACGATTTTAATAAACAAATAGAGCACGATACGTTTCCATATTTTCTTTTTTTTCAGACGGTTTTTGCAATCCAAAAATATGAGATATTTATTAATAGATAAACGATAATTCGATATCTTTCGCGTGTTTGTTTCACAAAATTGATAATGCGATTCGGTAAATATTAACGTATATTTAGTCAGCCGGATTTGTTAAAGATTTTATTAACATGTATTATAACTAGCGTTCAAAATGAAAATTACAGTATTCCACAGTAAAAGCAACATTTCATAATGAATATGCTGCTGTTAAAAATGGCATCATTACTTATTATTTTGGGATATGAACCGCCATGGTTTTCATTGAACAAAGTAATTAACTAATATTTGGAAAATAACTGTCAGACTTCGCCTGAAGGATGTCTGAATATAAATAGGATTTTAATTTAGACTATTATATTATATAAAATATAAAAATGACACGAGGAATCAGTTAATGTTAACAAATTTGTAGGATTCCATTAAAAAAAAACAAGTGTAATTGCACCTTGCAGAGCTGGTTAAACAATGCAACATTTTTCTCCATAATTTTGTTCGATCGGCAAAAGCAACAAAGTTATAGTCCGGCCCAGTTACTAGATCCACCCTGTATTCTACATTTTAGATTTATGTTTCGACGTATACTTAATTATCGAATCTTTATCATTCAGTCATAATACGGATCGTATTGCCAAATATACCCTTGAAATGTGCAAGCATTTTTACCTTATCAAAGTTAATTGCTCGGCAAGTGCATTAATCGGGAATCCACGCTACAACGAAAGCACGTGCTTTCGTAATAACGTGCGCCAATCCGGCTTGAGTCATTACAGTGTCGCTGATTTTCCTTATTTAACTGCGTATTTCCCATCAAAATACAGCGGAAAAGATATATTCATATAAAAAAGGTAGAGTTTGTGATAGTGGATAATAACATCTCACTACATTACAAAGTAACTTTGAGAAACTATGATATTATTATAAACGTTAAATGATTTTTTTGAAAAATGGAGTTAGGCCACTTTGAAAATAAACGGCGCAGTTTATCATCAATCATAACTTATAAATATATTAACCGTTCTTTAAACAAATTTTCGAAAATAAGATTAAAGAATGAATACAAGTTAATAAGCATTAAATTAATTTTTTTCTAATACTGCACATCGTGGAAAAAGAATTTAATATTGAATAGAAAATATCATTTTTATGAATTATTGAAGATAATAATTAGATAATTATATCAAATTGACATTTATGCACATCGATCGCATGTGCTTCGTTTATGTTTGTTGTTGATTTGATTTAATGCAGAAGAGTAACGTGTAATGTAATATGTATTAGATGTGACATTTCATTCTTATTGATATTTATGTAAACGTATATATCACAACTTTAAACATTGTGAGTTTATTCGGTGTTCCCAGTTTTCGCATTGCTTTTATTTGTCATCCTACTGGCAATTATTTCAACTTCGTTCTACTTTTGTAGCATAAAAGCTGGCCTCATAACTCCTTGGAAACTAATAGTCATTGAAACGAGTTCTCAAAGAACTTTTGCTGTGTCGAGCATAACAAACGGTCTGTTTCCATTTAAACTTTTATAACATATTATTACAAACTTTGTACAAATATAAATATAATTATGCCGTTTAATATTGAAGCACATTCTTGAACAGTATAATGAATATTATATTAATTCTACATGTCAGTTTAATTTCATTTAATTTCATTTAATTTAATTAATAAGTAGCCGACTAAAATAATATGGAATGTAGAAATAAAGTATTATAGAAATATAGGGATATAAACTGATAGAAATATTGGAATATAAAAGTATATAAATATAGAGATATAGAAACATGGAAATATTGAAATACAAAAATATAGA
This sequence comes from Nysson spinosus, assembly GCA_910591585.2. NCBI lineage: Eukaryota > Metazoa > Arthropoda > Insecta > Hymenoptera > Crabronidae > Nysson > Nysson spinosus. The sequence goes on from OU342841.1 coordinate 1,672,081, forward strand.
GATATAGAGATATGGAGAAATAGAAATTTTGAAACATATAAATATAGAAATGTAGAGATATAAAGACATAAAGATATTTAAATATAAAAATATAGAAATACAGAGATACAGAAATATGGAAATATAAAAATATAAAAATATAGAAGTATAGGAATAATTAAACGGTAACAGAGGCGACCGACAGTAATTTCAGTATAATAGCACTAGAAACTAAAAAATATAGAAATATGCATTATGATCTTGCATTACCTATTACAATTACGTGTTAAAATAATGATATACTATATTATGTTGCATACTGTATCACATAGATATAATAATATATTTTAGTAATAAAATATACACATTTATGTTCCAAAGAAATACGGTTCAATAAACTTACATGACTTCGCAATTTCGACTTCGATTTTAAGTGATACTCTAATTCTCCAATGGACTTTAATTCACATCATAACAATTGGTAATAGATTTAATGATGGATTTATATGTTCAATGTTTAGGATTTTCAAGTCGAAAATGTCTGGTAAATTTAGGTCAATCACACCGAGTCGAGGTGCGGGTTGAGCAGGCCGTTGTGGATGATCGATATTCTTGAAATTGTGTTAGGGCGTACGGGAATCCATTTTATATCATGGCGTAACGGCGCGCTGTGGGTTTTTAATGAAATTCAATCCTAAAAGCGTCCACGTACCGGCCTTTTAATTTACAGAAGTCAAACAAGTGCGGGAAAAGGCAGGGTTAATTAACACTGTTACTTTCTATGGCTGAGCAAATTGATTTCCAAGAATATGATTGGTAGACGATTGCAATCGGCTATTCTTTTATGAAGTCAATTAACACTAAGATGTAATTAAACTATCATGTGTAGTATATTAAGATTTGAGTATAAAACCGGATATTAATGACCGGAAAAGTAATGATATTATATGAAGGAATTTTGTTTTATTTTTTCGATCGTTAATAGCCATTTTATACTGAAACCTCAATTTAATTAAAATAAAATATTTTACGACATAAATTTTAAAAGGGTCTTCTTCTGTGTTTAATAAGGCTAATTGGTTGAATCTTTTTGTATTTCTTGAGTGCATTGAATCTTACATTATGCAAATATTAGTCTGTGTTTTTTGTTGCTAAGTAAGTTAAAACGAATATTAGTTTCCTACTGATTTGGAATAAAATAAAAATTAGTTACTTAGATACTAGGTAAATCCAAATGTAGAAGTATGGAAATATAGAACTATCGAAATCTAGAATTACAGATGTAGAGTTAATTTAATAAAAATCTAATCAATCTAGAGATATAGAATTATCGAAATCTGGAATTATAAAAATCTAAAAATCTATTAATTTAGAAATATAGAGACATAGAATTATCGAAATTTAGAATTACAGAAATCTAAAAATCCATAATTTTAGAAATCTAGAGATATAGAATTATCGAAATTTAGAATTACAGAAATCTAAAAATCCATAAATTGAGAAATCTAGAGACATATAAACTTTCCTATATTAACCTGGTGCTCACGTTCAAATCCTTGTATGTCTACACGTGTATTAAAGGTAGCGCCCGTTTAACCAAATAACTAGAAAATAACTAGAAAAATATGGAATAAAAACGAGTCCATATATATTTTTCATCTACTCAGTTTCAACTTAATCTTTTCTAAGAAGTGACTTATTCTATTTCCATTGTCGCCGACTCATGTATTACATGGTTGGAGAGCATTACTTGCTAAAATAAAAGTCGAGCCCAGAAGCTGTTAGACCGATGAAATATACCTTATAAATGGCCGTTTAAATTTCATCCACCATCAACGTACGATTGTACCACAAGGTCGTATATGATTACGTTGTAAGCACAACAAAGATTACACCATGGACCTTCATAAACATGATTGATGTCAATTAAGGTCCACTCTCAGGGAATATGACACCTTTTACCATTCGAACACTACTGTCATTTAATTTATGCGCTTTTCTCGCGAATTTTATATTAGTTCACATTCAACATATTCCATGCTTAACACGTTGAACGTTATGGTAATCACCGGTGACCACTGATGCCAATATTACTAAAAATCGAATAAAATATCTCGCTAATATTCGTACAGCGTACAAATTCGTATTCTTATTTACAAATAACGCAAAAAAATCCAATTTGTTTGCAAAAAATCTACTCACTATTAGGGTCAAATTTAACATTCATTTGTTGAAATTAAATGCTTGCTTTCGTTCAATTTTCATAAAAATCCCAAATAGGACACTTATTTCTCTATATGAAATATAGAATCAACATGGGAGAACCTTTAATATTATCAAACAGAAATATCTGTTTATTACCGAGTCTTTATTCGTATTAGTGAATCTAAGCTCGTTGAAAGAAGTTCGCGCTACGATGGGTCATCAGTTCGCGAGATTAGATTACCGTTTTGCAACTATAAATCTTACGCAAATTCATGCATTAGTTTCTATGAAACTAAAGTTTCATATTAATAATATCTGTTAAAACGTACATTATTTTGCAATATATATTTAATATAGAAATATAGAAATATTCAGTCTGATATTACAGTATCTTGCATCAAAACATGAAGTAAACTTGAAGTAAAGTTATGTAGTTATTGAAAGAATAATTTGTGATAACGTGTTTGAATGAATTACATTATTAAAATTACATTATGATATACAATGATATAAAATTATGTGATATACAATATTATAATCCTCTCGGACTTAATAAATATTACTTTAGTTCAAAGCATAATTAATATTCCCAATTAATTATATCCACTAATATACTCGCGGATGGTCAGAATTTGCGTATGGTATTAATTTAAATAATTTCGTTAATTCAAATATACTTAATTAAATCAAGACAGGAATTGGATTCTTGTATATATGATAATCGTAGATTAGACAGCTAATTTATTTATAAGTTTTTCCATCGCGTTGATTATGAAAATTAAAAGAAAAAAATGTCGTCCGCGAACGTGTTAACTACACAACTAATAATATTATATACCTGAATTATATTCTATTTCTTCATATTTTTCTAATAATATTGAACTTATAATAACCACAGTTTCAATTACGGATTAATTAAATGGCACAAACGTGTATGTACCATACATTATATCGGCATTAATTATATACCCTGGCAATATCAAATCAATATCAAATCTGAATCAGATTTGAACATCAGAACTATTCACTGTCTCGGAATGTATCTTTCCTCGGTAATATGGCGAAGAATAATCTATTATTGTACTCGCGTTATCACCAACTCATAATTCGCACAAATAAGTGAATACAACATCTGACTGTCTTCAAGTCAGCACGATATTCTGTCTGCCTTAAATTGTTAAGAAAATTAGCATTCAAACGAAAAAGATTTTACCGTTTATATTAATGTTAATAGCTTACTAAATATGTCTTCCGAACCCAGACATGCAAATGTGTTACATGCATTGTTACATATTTATAGTTAAATAGAAAATAATTACATGAATCCACAAATCCCAGAATATAAATAAGTGCTATTTCATCTTATTTTAAAATACATATGATATTTATAACTATCTGGTAAGAGTTACATTTCTAAATTAAAATGCCGATTAATATAAAATATTTATCGTCCAATATAAAATAATGTCTTCAATGTAGAAATATCAGCATATAAATATCGTATTCCAAAAATAGGTGGAATATAACTATTTATTAAGAGTGGCATCCGAAATATTAATACAACATATTTATTCATTTTCTGTTATTTCTGCCATACATACTCCATTTGTATTACTCCTATTCTTTTATTATTCTTATCATTTTTATCTTATATTTTACAGGATTCAAATTTAATTTATTCTGCTGAAAGTTAGGTACTGCCGAGAGATTATAGAGTATGTTCATCTTCATGGTTTTAAAATAAACAATCACACAAATTGTTAGAATAGGTGACGTCCACTATTTGTTACAATACTTTTTATTTCGGAATATGATATGAAAAGAATGGACTTGTGTTTGCCAGTGGTTCAATAAACCACGTACCTCCATTAAGTATTACATAGCTCTTACTCACTGCGTGCTCCTTGAATAATAAATTGATGATTTATTGAATGGTCATTGACCAATAGAGACACGTTTGTAGATTACGCTCAGTCATTCTGATGACGAAGTATAATAACATGCTTGTATAACTGTCATATGTTTTATCTCACACTTCGCAGTTTTGTCAATTTTTTAATACACGTGATGAGAAAATTGCAAACAGTTTTTAAACCGTTTAAATGTCAGACGCCCCGCGATCGCGCTTCTTCTGTTACACGTCGAAAAATACCAGAAATACCAAAAATGAAAAAGATCTATGGCAAGGAATTTCCATCTCAAGTTATTAAAAGCCAATAAAAAAGCATGCTTTTAATAAATATCAGTTTTTATACGATCGTTTCAAGTGCGATCATTGACATTGAAAAGGATGAGAAGGAAGTAAATGTAGTTGGTATCTATGGATAGAGATGAAGTAAACGAAATACAATTACACGAAAATCTTGACGAAAAATGATGAAAATCTCACACGTTAAACTTGACGAAAAATTATGAAAATCTAATACATCAAACTTGACGAAAAATTATGAAAATCTTACACGTTAAGCTTTACGAAAAATGATGAAAATCATACACTTTAAACTTGATTTCATGAAATTGATGCAGCAAGAATAAAAAATTGCCATTACTCGGTAAACATGCAACTTCATATTTCTCGTAATATTTAAAGTGTTATTATTTTCTTACTAATTAGTACTAGAACTACGGAAGCCATCCAAATGACGGATCCACGGAATGTAAAAAAAGCGTTCAATTTTATAAAGTTCCATTTTCTAAGATTGTTTGCGGCTTACATTGGATGTAATGGATGTAATTAAACCGATTAATTTATTTTTTCCATCCATTCTTATTTTTACTTTTATTTTATAGCCGAATATGTCGTCTGTAGTTAGTGTTAGCTAACTTTGTTATGTAGTCGTCTAGTGTTAACATCGCAAGGGAAGTGCACCGAACAATGCACTCGATTGGCGCACATTGCACCTTCGTTTTGCGCAATGAAAGAATAGGTCAGTTTCGATTTGGCAGCCGTGCTTCTATATATCGTATAACATATAGCATAACTATATAAATAAATAAATGGGAACATTGATATCATTATGAAACGGACGAAGATTTCAAATTAGAATTCAATACTGTATTTTAAATGAAAAGTATGCTGAAAGTGCATTATATCTCAATATATATTTATTTCAAAGTGCATTCTAATAATTTAGAGTAAAAACGTTTCTTCTAATTTATTAATAACGAACCAAATTTTTATCAACAAATGTGTACTGACTAAGTGTTAAAGACACATTAATATCATTATGAGACATAGACTATAATTAGTGCAACATATGTACTTTAATATTTTTCAAATAAAAAGTGCATTCTAATAATTTGTAACACAGATTTTTTATATAATATTTACGCTAATCAGATATTAAAAACTTATCAAGAAAATTTGTTTTTACGTATTTTTCTTGAGAAATGCATTTTCTAGGAAATTCGTGAGAATGCATTTGCAAAAGCTAATTAAATAGTCGACCAATGAAGAAATAAAATTGTGTTTCTAAGTTAAATGAATGATTTTCAACTGACATTTTCATTGATAATCAATGGAGATTATAATCGATTACTGGAATTTATTACTAAATCAGTTTGACAGACAAGCAATTTCGACTATCGACAGTCGAATATATTTCCTTGTTACATAATGGTTTGCTACTTGAAATATTCCACCATTGTGGTTTAATACGAGGCCAAACTATCGCTGTAGCAAAAACACGTCTACCAACACTCTTACATCACGAATACGTAAATATTGGCACTGTGATGACTCGTGTTTGGATTTTGTTTCTAATTTCGTTTTAGGTTTTTGCCTTTTTTCCTTTCGAATTACCTAGATTTTCGCTTTCTTTCGTTTCCAATAATCTACTTTTTCGGGTTTTCCGGTGATAATAATCTATTTTCTTCGTGTTTTCGTTTCTGATCAACTTTTTTGTTCTCCTTTTTACTTTCAATTGTCTATTTGTTGTCGTTTCCGTGCTCAATCATCAATTTAAAACAGAGTACATACACATATTCTATCAGAAAAATTGGATTACGTTTACTTGTTATTCATTTACACATTTATACTTACCTACTATACACTTTCTATATACAATTAAGGTGTTCATAAATACTATCTCTATCCATTCACTATATCTATTACTTTCCTTTCATTCATAGTCTTTCGGAATAAATATTTCCTTCACTAATCCATAACCCGAGTAGAAGATTAAATCACAGTACGCAAAATCACTTCCTCTATACAGACCTTTGGCAAAAAGCAAAGATTCTATTTCAGAAATGCCAAGTTCAATTTGTGCCAATGTGAGAAGTGTATATTTAGAGAATATATAGAAGAATATATTTGATCTCAAAACGGCATGAAATCAAAGTATTCAAATATTTTAATTATTATTACATTAGGCAATTATCTAATATTAATAATTATTACAATTAATTTATTATGATGACTATTCAATTGTCATCATTATTTTATTAAGTTAGACAAGTGTCCAATTTTTATCATTTTTAAGTTAGACGACTATTTATAACCGACAATAATTAATTTTTGTAATTAATACATTAATTAACAGTCAATAGTTTCTTAAAAGATCGGAAATATTAATCCTGATTAGTGCGATTAAACTTAGGGTTCAAACTAGAATCCAATTAAAATTAGTAGTCTATGGATTACGAAGTGCATTGGGAATTATTCTGCGGAATAAATCGAGATATTTTTAAAGTCCGTGCATAAGTGGATTGTTGATAAAAGGCATTCATTAATTGATAAGCCGTAAACAGGATGATAGCCGCGACTTCATTAATGGAAAAGTGCGTGCGCTGTTATTCGCAGACAGGAAGAATAAAAGTGTAAATTGCCGTCTCGGTGATCGAAGGTACAGAGTTCTGTTTCATTGCGTAAGAAAACCGCGTGGGATAATGATATCGGAAACGATATAAATTACCAGCATTGATTTCCACCAATTAGTCAACATTCGTTTCTGCATATACTAGTATATACATTCAATAAATAATAGATCCAATTCTTTCAAAGTTGCAATATAACATTAAATTTTAATATTAAAGTAACGCTTTTTCATTTTGTTCGAACGGCCAAATTGATATGTAAACATCTTAATATTACACGATCATTAAAAATACAGCTGACTCCCGTATAACGCGGTTAGTACATTACGCGTTGTATGAAATCGCGTTATAGGAAATTGGGGATAACAAACAGTGCTATGATCGGCTAAATTAAAAGGGGGATTCCCGCCTTTTATTATATAGCGCGTTGTACGAGAATCGCGTTATAGAAAAAAAATCGTCGCAATGTTTTAGAGTGTTGTAGGAGTTCGCTTTGCAGGAACTCGCGTTATACGGGAGTTTACTGTAATTCTACATATCAATTATAAATATTAATATATAACATAATGTATAAGCACCTGTATCTCGATATGGTTACAACAAAGTTCAAAAATGACTCGCGTAAAACACTATCGATTTATTTATCTATCGTAATTTATCTATTTATCTATTTCCATTTCAATGAAACACGAATCATTCCGAAATTCGGACAATCAAAGCTGAGAAATAGCACGTGCGAAACTTTCGATGTTATCAGCGGAAAAGTGGCAACAAGGAATCAGGCTCGCGAAACACTTTCGGCTTTGATTGGCCTGATAAGAAACTGATAAGCTCCAACAAAAATACAGGCTTCGCAATAGGGCTTTAATCAAACTACCGGAGAGGGGAATTACAGAGTCAGGTTCAATGTTCACATAAACATCGCTGGTTATTTTGACCGTTTTTTACCTCCGTTTTATTCACTTTTAATCCACGACCCTGATATGGTTCCTGTTTGATTAAAACGAATGGACACACGTTACATCTGTCAGTAATTGTTGGATACGAATAAGTGACAGATGTAGCTGGCACTTAAGTATTTGGTTGATAAGATAATAGTAAATTATCGTTATATTATTTACATAAGCAAAATAAGCAAAACTAAAATTCTACTCATTTCTAAAAATTAAAAGATGGAAAGGTAAAAGCTTGGACAATATTGGAAAACTATAAAATATATTCAAGTATTCTGTTTAGTACGATTTAACGTGTAGAGAATAAAGAAATCTGGCAATTATAACAATTTAAAATTGAAAGGTAAAAGCTAAGATAATATTGGAAAATTGACAAATATGTTGGAAATCGTCCTTCGCGGTACGACTCCATGGACGACGGTCCACTGCCGCGCCCTCATAACGGGCTTCTTTTGTTTTAGTAGTTGTTAACCGCTTCTTCTTACATACGCACGCATCACGTTGTTACTCTTAAATAAAACCTATCTATACTAATAAGTATCCAACAGAGCATTCTAATCAGTTATCGACTCTCCTCCACGCACCGCATACAATAAAATATATTCATATATTTTGTTTAGTCTGATTGTATTAGGTGGTCCAATAAGTTCGTTCCGTTTTCGGCGCGGCGACTTTATTACCTTCTTACATGAGTAATAAACAACAATACATACTCAGGTAAAAATGTACATATTCCAGTACACTTCTAGTTTTGCTTTCGTGCGAATTAGACGTATTTTTTCAAGTTTTTCTGTAATATCTAAACTAAAATCATGACGGATAACAAAATTCAGTTTCGACACATCATGTTATACGAGTTTCGTAAAGGGTATAACGCTTCGGAAACTTCGAGAAATATTTGTGTTGTTTACGGGGAAGGCGCTGTAACAGATCGTACGTGCAGAAAATGGTTTGATCGTTTTCGTGGAGGAAATTTTTCATTAGAAGATGACCATCGCGCTGGACGACCACATACTGTTGACAACAGTGCTGTACATGCATTAGTGGAACAAAATCGTTGCATTGAAGTGCGTGAAATTGCATCGGAACTTCAAATGAAAAAATCCACCGTGCATAATTGTTTACGGAAGATGGGATTAATTTCAAAGTTGAATATGTGGGTGCCGCACGAACTGACGGAGCGTAACCGCGCCGACCGCCTGGCAGTGTGCATGGCTCTGCTGAATCGGCATCGAAATGAATCGATTTTAAAAAGAATTGTTACTGGAGATGAAAAGTGGATACAATATGAGAATCCTAGAAGAAAACGTAGTTGGTGTGAAGGCAACGAACTGCCCGAATCAACGGCAAAACCTGGACTGCACCCAAAGAAGGTATTGTTATCGGTTTGGTGGGATTACGAAGGAATTGTTTATTATGAACTTTTGCCAAACAACTGTACCATCAATGCCGACAAATATTGCGACCAATTGGACCGATTAAAGGAAGAAATTCAGAAAAAAAGGCCAGCATTAGCCAACAGAAGGTGCGTGATATTACAGCACGACAACGCTCGACCACACGTGGCAAGAAATGTTATTGAAAAATTGAATGACGTTGGCTGGGAGGTCCTGCCGCACCCTCCGTACTCTCCTGACATAGCCCCATCAGATTATTATTTATTTCGGTGCATTCAAAATTCGGTTACCGGAAAAAAATTTGAAAACTTTGTGGTCCTCCAAAAGCACGTGGCGGAGTTTTTTAATAAAAAAACGAAAGACTTTCATCCGAAAGGAATTATGAAGCTACCTGAGAAGTGGCAAGAAGTAATTGAAAAGAATGGTGACTATGTATGTGAATAAAATAAATTGTATTTGAAAAAAACGGCGTTTTACTGTAATGGCTGAAAACGGAACGAACTTATTGGACAACCTAATAAATAGAAATAATAATTTTGGAACCCTGATTTAAATTTGTGGAAACCGAAGTAATTCTTGAGTAAATCGATTTTTTACCTCCAGTTTTACTGACTTTGCTTAATTAATACCTGATCAATTGTTAGGAATAAATGAATAACTCGAGTGAATAGAGATGGGAATATGTTTATAAACCTAATATAAATTAGTGGAAACCCAAGTTATTGTCGGATAAATAGAAATAATAATAAATATAGAATCGTACTGTAATAATCATAATTTTATCAAACACACGTAATTCTTTTGACAGCATAATAATAAATTTATATAAACTTATATAAATAACAGACGATTCGGTTTGCAGAATGGCTCAAATTGTAGCAAGCTTTTAATCTTGAGCGTTGATATTGTTTTTATTATGCAAATTATCGAAGGCACACGTAATTGGGGATAATTTTGTACATCCGCGAGTGACGTTGATTTCTTACGTAATGGACACGCCTTCGGGGGATAACGTGTTTATTTACTGTTCTCTAATTATGATATCTCAAGAAAGATACCGACATTTGGGATATTCTATATCTATAAGATATAGAAATTATTGAAATGTGTGATTTCACGACATAAAGAAGAATAAAAGTAAATAATTCGTGGTGAAATAAACAGCTGGTATGAATAAATGAAAAGTGTAATTGACAAATATGTATTTAGGTGATAGGATAATAATAAGTTTACGTGAATGATTGATAACTATATTTGCAAAATTGCGTAAATTCTGACTTCCCTAAAAACCGATTTTTCATTCTAATTTATAACTTATGCGAAGATTTTACGATGGTAATGATAAGCTTTGAAGATATTGTTTAAGATAAGATGATAAGTGGAGACACTTTCAAACAGATTTCTTCTACACTTTTTTGTTTAATAATAAATAGTAATGTTCCATTTTGAAAAATAGTGTTTTAGTTTATATTCTTAATACTATAATTAGTCTTAAAAATTAGAATTAATGAAGATATACGATTGTAATTGTTTTGATATAATATTTTAATTTATTTATTAAAGTACGTAATCGGCGATAATTTTGTATTTAATACTAATAAAATTACAATAATAAAACGCATAATTTACATTTTTATATATTATTAATATTACAATTACAATAATTGAAATTATAATTCTTAACTTTCTTATTATTACTGCTAATAAAATTATAGTAATTAATATCATAATTCAGAACTTGTTTACATTTTTTACTAACAAAATTAGTAAACTTAAAATTATTACTTATAGTTTTTTACTGTTATCGAGCACTGATGCACTTCTCATGGCTAATTAACGAACCATCATAATAATTATCTACAATGCCACATGGATTCCTTTTAATTATTGTACCTTTTTGTTACAGAAATCGACAAATCACGCCACACCAAAGAAACGAGTCAGTTTACACGGAAAATCCAGAAGTCAAGTGTACCATAAAAATCGACAAACACGTATCACGTAACAGTGTGCAAATCTATAATTAAAAAGTGATTAATTTCGAAAACAAATAAAGTCAGTCGGTGTTAGTGAAAACAGGAAGAACCGCGTGAAGACAAATTAAAGGAAGAAGCCATATTGTGTATCACAACGATTGTTTAAAGCAATTGTTAATTCGATTTCAAAGCTGTGAGGCGATTGTGATCGCAAAGTTTCGTAAAAGTTCCGTGTGCGTAAATTATTTATAAAAATGTATGCAGCGAGAGCTCGAAGTGCATTAACCAGGCACAGAAATGTCCTGCAGGTGTACAAAGTTGCATCAAGATTCTTCGGCACCGATGTTCAGTACAAACCAATCAGGAGCGTCCTCGTGGCCAACCGAGGTGAGATATATGTGTAAAGAATAATACAGGTACAACCCTCGTATAACACGGGATTTAGATTCCGACGCAAGTAGTGCTCGAATATGTTTATGTGTTGACAAACTTTCGGGTTTCCGACTCGACCTGACCCGAGGCTCGGTTACCTTTAATTTTGAGTAAATCAGGTAAACCACCTGTTTCCCACCTGAATCACAATATCACCATTGTCGATTGAAATCAGTTCATTGTGATCTAAACGTTGGATGCAACACGAAAATGGTAATGGAGTTTTAGCACCAAAAATCTTGAGACAGGAAAATACATTGGATGATAGATCTATTCTTACCTCGTCTATTATATGTATTAAAAATGAAGTGGTAAAACTTGCATCATTTTGGAAAGGATCATAGAACATCAAGGAAAATCTACCACATTAAAAGTTATTAATTCAGCATAAGAGTTCGTGTTGTTTTTGGACAACGAAAACCGCACGAACTTTCTTGGACACCTAATATTTCTCACAATTCCAAACCTAATTTCATAGTGCCAACTTGACCTCGCGAAACTTCTGTCCTCGTTGCACCGAGCCGAGTTATTCAGTCCGCGACCTTTGGCAGAACATCTCGAGCCGGGAACCACAAGAAAATAGCGACTTATCGGACAAGTCGAGATAAAAGATAACTGCAAATGATGCACCGCGTGCGTAATTGCGGATCTAATGACAATAATAAACTGCGATTTATATTCTTGCCGAAATTAATCGAGAAAGGAAAAGTTATTTGTAAAAACCATTATAGAAACCATTTTTTCTTGTGACTTTTATATTGTAATTAATATTATCTATAATATATCTGTATAATATAATACAATAATATCCATGTAATAGATATATAATAAAACAAATAGTAAAAGTAGACATCAATCGATGTTGGAAAATTATATTTAACTTAGATTTCTTAGAAATTGGATTTATACCATTTTAGGAAACGACGTTTTATATTGTTTTATATATTCGAATGGCTGTTTCAAGTAATTCATATTTATCTCGATTATTGCTGGAATAGTTTCATGATGGGGAAGAGTTAACTTGATTCGGGACCCTAATGGCAATGAGAACGATGTAATGATATAATAATCATTAGCGTTATGATATCATAATGATAACAATTTAGTAAAACAGATAAGGATTTAGGTATATAAGTAGTTAATATCAATCATATAACAAAAGTTACTTTACATATTTATAAAACGTGAGACCTGTCAGGATATAGATTTTCGCCTTCTTCAGTCGGAACCTACATTTTAAGTCTAATTATAAGTAAGTTTTAAGTAATCCATAAATTATACAATTTAAATTGACACTTATAGAATATAAATTTATAGAATTACTTCTAGAATTGAAATTCTATAAGTTCCGAAATTTCATAAGTAAGTGAACAATTTAATTTGATAAGTTATAAAACTGAAAAAGTCCAAAATCTATGTACAAGCCAAAATACCTCACACCTTGCAAATATATAAACTTATTTTTGTTATATGATTGTTATTAGCCGTTTATATGTCTACGTAGACTAGTATTGTGCTTGTTTTATTACGGCTAATCGTGAAACAGATAAGTAAATGAAGAAATAGTCGATGATTACTGCATTAACCTAAAAACGGAATCGAAGCAATCCTTAATTCATATTCGAACCGATAATGTATGCATTCTAGATGCCGTAAGCGTAAGTCATTTTGTAGAGCGAGGTCGTTTGATTAATCAAAGCGCGAGAATCGTGTTATACTTAATTTGGGTTCAATCAGTTGAATGAGTTTCGGTACTTTATTTAATTGCACAGTACTCTTTATCTTTAATTACACATCGTGCATATGCTCTTATGGATTACCGTGCTAAGGGTAATGCTACGCACATGAAAGATTATCTTGGAGATGAAAATTGCAATTAATATGTGTATTTCCCTTTAGCCGTATCTCCATCAAATTTTAATGTTTACTCCGATTTAAATAAAATTGATATTTTCAGTTAAGCTTTTCGATATGTTATGTGTTTCTAATCACAGTTAAAAGTATTGCAAATTTAATTCATATACGTATTCACGTAAATATTTGTTTAGCATATAATTCTTTTAAGTCTTAATATAATTTAATCATTTTGAAATTTAATAGAACTAATAATTCTTAATTAATTTTACTTTGATTCGCATCCAAGAGTACAGCATGAGGAGAATAATCAAATTTGAATTATCAACAGAATTATACATCACACATTAAAAATGAATTAAATATTAAATAATTAAGTTACATATTTTCGTTAATAATGTCTTTATTTTATAAAAAGTAAGAATATTTTAGTACAATTCTATGATATTATGAAACTGTGGAGCACAACAAACATTTGAAACTTGATATAATGCGATTTCGAAAATCCGTCAATATGTTCGCAAAACCAAAAGTGCCCCTTTAACTCTAATCTCGTGTAAGACGGTTACAGTATCGATGTAAGACTTGAGGAGAAAAAGTAATATTCTCGGTAAACCTGTGAAGCGCGTGACACAATTGCGCCCCAAGAGGATTACGTCATCTTAAATCTTTCTAGTGTGACATTACCACAGCTCTGTCAATTTCTATCGCAGGCTTTTCATCTCCTAACATAAAATCCCATTAGTAAATAAATTCCTTCTAATAATATGAATCTCTATCAAATTGAGACCTTTCCTTAATTTTATTCTTAATGTTAACACTGTTTTGCAATAAGTGAAGGGTATCCCATCGTATATACAGGAATATAATAATAACAAAATACACAAGTTAAGAATCACTGACATTAGTCTTTGATGTGATTCGTAAACAACAAATGTGAATGGAAATCCGTTTATAACATTCGGTTATAAAACCGAAACTTGTAAACACCTTAAACTCTGTTGACGTTCGAAAACTTTTCAGTGGTAGTGTATGTAATAATAATATACAGACTATATAATAATACTATTATTATATTACTATTATATTATAATTATTCTATAGGCTATGTATTATTATTATATATTCAACATCCAAATATCCATTTCTTCCAACATTATCCTAATATTATAATTATTCGTCTTTTTCATTATTTAATCATTTATTTACTACATTTATAATAATTGTTATACATATGATATATAAATACATATATAATTGCCAAGAATATGTACAACTTCACAAAATTTCATTGATAACAGAAATCCAATGTTGATAATCTGTTCAACTAAGAGCTGGAATTTAAAATTTAAGTCGAGGTGTTTATACAGTGGGTCAAATAAGTCTCCGTACAGCACGATTTTCAATCTTTGAAGTTAGAAAATTTCGAGGGTATAGTAAACAATACTGTTTATTTGCGTTATTTATATTTATCTACGTTTAGTTATAAATTGTACAAATGGTAGTTACGGTTTTAATGATAGTCAGGTCGTGAATTTTAATTGAATATAAGTAGAACAGAATTGAGGTGAAATAAATATATTGACATAACTTTGAGTAGTCACTATGCTTTCTTATTGCAAACAGAACAAATTTAACACGTTGAGGGCCGCGCCGAAATCCGTGTTATACGATACCTCGCGATACGCGTCCGTAACGTGTATATAACGTCTAAAAATAAAACTGTTCAAGCGCTCTACGATACATTGATTATTTTCCATCGTTTTCGTAACGTTAAAAATATTACACAATTTTACATTTGATTCGAGTTTTAAAAATATTGGGGGGGGGGGGGTCACCGGTAACCTCCACGGCATTCAACGTGTTAATATTTAATAATGTACTAGAAATTGAACACGTTTAGAATAAGCATTTGAAATGCCTATACAGGTGAAATCGCCATCCGAGTTTTCCGTGCTTGTACCGAGCTCGGAATCCGTTCCGTGGCGATTTATTCGGAGCAGGATAAAATGCAGATGCACAGACAGAAAGCCGACGAAGGATACATGGTTGGCCGAGGACTTCCGCCGGTTCAAGCTTACCTGAATATCCCGGAGATTATTCGGGTTGCTAAGGAAAACAATGTCGATGCTATTCATCCTGGCTACGGCTTTCTATCCGAAAGATCTGACTTTGCGCAAGCTGTTAATGATGCTGGAATTAGATTCATCGGGCCTAGTCCAAGGGTTGTTCAGCAAATGGGAGACAAGGTAGAATAAATGATTTCAAATATATAACGTAGGATGACCCATAAAATTATGGGACATAGAATGTAGTTATACTTCAGAATACAATAAATCGAAATGTCCTTTGACATTTTTCAATCTCACGATAAGTCTTCGTTTGAAAATTATTTCGGTTTAAACAGTCGGGTTTTAACTTCTGGTTAGTCGGAAGTCTGGTTAGTTGGTTCAAGTTGTGTTTGAAGGCGTCCATCGCCGATTGGCACAATTTATGAGAAACTAAACAAATTGTTGTAGTAGCAAACTTTAGATGCTAATAATATCAACGTGAAGGCTCAGATTAAAAGATGGTAGAGGACTTTTCGGTTGATTATGATCTTACATTATTAATAATAAGTGGCAATCATAATTAGGTGGCTGCCAGACAAGCTGCGATACAGGCTGGAGTCCCAATCGTACCAGGAACAGATGGTCCAGTGACCACGTCCGACGAAGCCATGGAATTTTGTATGAAACATGGACTTCCGGTTATCTTCAAGGCCGCATATGGAGGAGGAGGAAGAGGTGCGTATTAACTTACACTATTACAATATCACAGAAATAAATTTGGTAGCTTACCTTAACTTCACTACATTCTTCTTTTAATAATAACTTTACTTTGCAATTGTTTTATGGTGCTTCTGATATTGTTCACCATCCATAATTATTTGTTTGCACTACGTTCATCCAAAGGAAAGCAATTTTCCAAGGCGTTAAGTAAACTCCGTTTTTACAATTATTAGAACAAAGCAAGCTTAAACAAACGAACTGGGTCTCTTCTTAATAACTCGTATTTCCTTCTTTAATCTACGCCGTTCCATTTTGCAATGAAAACTTTCGAAACCTTATTAATTTCTTCTCTTAAATAAGTAGCATGTTATGAACATCTACATTTAATAGATATATAGTAGGTACTTATATTATATATTTGCATTATCTATAAATAATATATACACATATTTGACATATATAATAAATATATGACCAAAATGAATGCTTGTGGGCATTTCATGCCAAATCGATCACTTTCTGGCAACATGTCTTCCGATTTTGATGAAACTCTAATATGTTGTAGTCTAAATGAAATAATGATGAGTTTATGTCATCATTTTGTTAGTTTCAAAGTTATTAAGAAATTATAAACATGAAACATGATTATATAAATGAATTTTTATCTAAGTTTTTGTTTCATTCGCGTCGCAAATATTGAACTTTCTTTAATCTTGTTGTACGCACGCTTTTTCAATATATAAACTCATTTCCAATTTTCGTACTGGAAAAGGGTGCATACGACAAAATGAAAAATGCACGTAGAAAGTTTCATCTTTTACGACGCGAATTAAAACAACATTTTTTCAGTAAGTGTAATAGTTTCCGAGATAAAAATTGGTTTATACGCTCATGTTTGGCTAAAAACCTGCTTCTTCGCCATTTTCAACATATTATAATTTGTGTATAATAATATATTTATTTAATATCGTATAAATAGACCATTTATGTATGTATTAACATTCGTTCGGCTTGAAACTTATTCCAAAGGTTATTAGTTTCTTAGAAGCGCGCAGATCAAATATCGTTGGCCATCTTGAATTTCCTGAAGTAAATCCCGATGGATATCTTGCAGCGATTGTCACGGAAAACTATGAAATATTAGAATCTTATGTTTCACACGTACTCAACTGTTAAATCACGCGTCTATAATTCACTGCAAGCGTTTAATAAACGTGTTATCTTACATTAAAGATTTATGCTCACAGAGCCTCTGCAAATAAGCGCACTTAAACCGTAATACGAACGTGTCACGTGCAGTTTAAAATGATTGCATCGAGTGCAAGGAAATTGCAAATTCCATATTGTTCCCGTAGAATAATTTACATCCCATTAGGTTCGAACGAAACATGTAACACAACCGGTTCCCCTTTGATTTATACAATGTAGGTATTTATGACGTGAGTTATTAATTCTGCTTATTTAATATCCAATATGAATGACACAGCTGCATACGATAATTGCATCCGACAAAAATAGTATTGCAATGAAGATATTATTATTATAGTTATATACCATTATTCCATAATTATGTGAATTTTAAGGTAACGGTCGATATTATCATTGGAATTATATATTAGGTGCCCAACTAAGTTCGTGCGGTTTTTCCCGCGCCTAGAGTCAATGTTTTTATTGCTTTACCTGATTTACCTTTGGGAGGTGTTAGAAGAAGTCAAAATGAGTCAGTATGTAGAAAAAAATCGTAGTGTACACTTCATTTTCGTCTATAATACATGTATTACTTCCAAAATGACCGTGTCTAACGCCGTAATTCGCGTTTTTAATTTTTTTAATAATAAAAGCGTAGATTTTTATAAAAATGGGATTTTGAAACTTGTGTCACGTTGGGAAAGGGTCATAGAATATGGAGGAGATTATTTACCCGATTAAAAGTTACACATTCGGTACCAAATTTCGTCTCGTTTTTGGACAACGAAAAGCGCATGAACTTAGTTGGGCACCTAATAATACAGGTTTTACACTCCAAATTAACCCTTTCGCAGATCATATTCATCCTGTTACAAATCAAATTCAGCCTTTTACAGATGAAATTCACCCTTTTGCAAATCAACCTCTTCGTCAAATTTGGTTTTTTAAGCTACTGGTCGCGAATTTAGTTGGCAACCTAATATTTACTTAAGTAGTTAAAAAATTGGCAGGGTTATTTTTCTTTTAATTTCTCCAAGGTATGAGAGTCGTTAGACAAATGGAGGAAGTTCGAGAAATGTTCGAACGCGCGTCTTCAGAAGCCAAAGCTGCATTTGGAAACGGCGCGATGTTCATCGAGAAGTTCATCGAAAGACCGAGGCACATCGAAGTTCAATTATTGGGAGATAATGCGGGCAACGTTGTTCATCTTTATGAACGCGACTGTTCTGTTCAACGTCGTCATCAGAAGGTGAGAGATCCCACCCAAAATTAAACAAAAAGTATAAGAGATATTTTCGACGAATACGTAAAGCTGGAAAGAAAGCGCTTGCGACATATGGTTCTCATTCGTTGTATTTAGGTTCCCCTTCCTCTATTCTAAGTTTTTACGCGCCTACTTTCCAGAACCCAACAGAACTTGCTCTTCACGAAATTATGTTTTTTTTTAATTACGAACGTAACGCAACACCAGATATATTATAATAGAAAGACTAATATGCACTAATATTATAATTAAGTGAATGCAATTAGAATCAAAATATCAAGTTAATAACTATAATGTTGGGAAAGTATTTTAATTCGAAATATGTAAAGTTTTAGATTATTTTGAATATGGATACCCAAATTGAATTGAAATTACAAAATTCTCTTTATTAATGCAAATATATCCAACATTTTGCATACCGAAGTACTCCATACTTCATTATTTTGTATTATTAAAGGAGTATAATTGGATATTTTAAGTGCAGTATAATGGAAACAATTTTATTGACATTATCGGTTTTACAATCTTTAATAATTAATTTAGTAGCAGAAAACAATCCTCAAAATATTAGGATGCCATCCATTTTCTCCTAAATGGAATATGATCGAATGGACGTTTTTGATGTACTGCATTCTAAGCTTTAATATTGCATAATATTTTATACACATTCTGGATGACAAGAGTTCAATCCGCTTACTTCTTACTGCACTTTTCAAGGATCCTTCGGATCGTAAATGGAACTCACGTTCACTTTAACTGCTTCCATATATTGTCCACAGAACGAGGCCAGCTTCGCGAAAACGAGCACGTATTACCACGGAAATAAAAACATTTTTTGCAGCAGGAATGTTAAAACGCCGCAATGAATTTGTTCCCCCGAAAACGAACTCGGGAATTATTTCGAGCGTGAAAGTTATGTGTTTTTGTAGAATCATTCCACATTCAGGGAAAGTTTTTTTCGAAGTAGTAAAATACCTTTTTTAAACGAAAATCAGAGTCAGGGTTATAAACAGAAATATAAAGGATACAATTACCTTCGATTTATGTGCAAGCAAGCTTTATTTATTAACGTCTAACTACACCGTTTTTAAGGAATTGATTTGAGGATATATTTAAAAAGTTTCATAAATATGTCATTAATTACTAATTATAAATATTCATAAGTTGTCAATTTTAAGCATGAAAATCATACCTCATTTTAGAACCATTCCATTATACTTTCAGAGAATGTTTTGCTCGAAATTATAAAATATATATTTTTCGTAAAAACTAGAGTCAGAATTGAGAATTGTAAACTGAAATGTAAGGGACGCAAATAATTATATAGTTTATAAGAAGTTGGTTCGAAGATATAAAAATTGTTAAGGTTTATAAATAAAAAATTATTAATTATAAATATTCTCAGGTTGTCGAAATTGCTCCTGCTCCCCGATTGGAGACGAAGGTTAGAGATAAGATGACCGAACATGCCGTGAGATTGGCAAGACATGTCGGATATTCAAACGCTGGCACGGTTGAATTTTTGGCTGACGAATCCGGAAACTTCTACTTCATCGAAGTCAACGCTAGGCTTCAAGTAGAGCATACTGTGACGGAAGAAATTACTGGGTAATTTGATATTTCATAATCTTGTCAAAAAGACTCTTTATTCCCAGCATTTATCTGAACGATATTTAATCTTAGAACATAAAAGATATTTAAAATACAAAGATATTAAGTTCAGTTTCTAAACAACTGATTTCATTCCCACGATGTAGCGGTACTTAATTTAATAGACGATTCCAACCGTAATTATATTTAGATAATTAGAAGTAAGATAAAATTAAACAATCCTATCTATTATATTAAGATTTAGGTATAGAAAATGGCTTTTAATAATCCAGAAATTCTCTTCGTCAAGAAGCTAAAATTAATATCAAGAAATAATTGTTTTACTTTTCGATAGTTTACCGTTCAAATACCAAAGTTAATTAACTTCGTCCACTAATAAGGAAAGAAAATTGATAATTCGTCCAAATTGTGCACCAATCGTGTACTTCGACGGTAGGATTGGAAAAAATGCAAAAACTGGAGTCAATCAGTTTGGCTTTTGAATAGCTTAGTTAATAGTCCGTTTTTATACTTAAATCCTTTAGGTAATAAAAAAAATTAACAGGATCTTATTTTATTTTTGCTGTCAATTTACTTTAGTAATCATCCTCCATTTAACAGTCATTTTAACCAAGTGAATTTAGGTAAAATCTCCCGATTTTGAAGGAGAAAGACATGAGAGTAAATGGCAATTTTAATATTTCATTTCAGAATTGATCTCGTCCAATCACAAATTCGCATTGCGGAAGGTATGACTTTACCGGAACTAGGTATGACTCAGGAGAAGATCATTCCTCAGGGTTTCGCGATCCAATGTCGAGTCACTACGGAAGATCCTGCGAAGAGCTTCCAACCGGATACTGGAAGAATCGAGGTCTTCCGGTCTGGAGAAGGTATGGGTATCCGTTTGGATGGTGCCTCTGCATTCGCCGGTGCCATTATCTCTCCGTACTACGATTCTCTTCTTGTTAAGGTAATTCCGTAAGTTTATCAAATAATATTAATTTAGATAATCAGTTCCATCATTTTAATCAGTCATTAAATCTTTAAATACATGAGCCGTTACTTTTGAAAGTGGTACAAGTTCCTTTTTTTGACTTTAATATTACGAATAATAAAATAAAGAAACATCCAATCTGTAGTAGAAACTAGTATTAACTCCTTTTTTTAAGTTAGACTTATAATATTTTAGATATCCTCGGCATAAGTTTTTATCAAATCTCGAAATTAAAATCTTATTTTATTAAAGAAATTATTATCGGTGAATTATTATCGATACAGTTTTGTGAATTATGATATAGCGTAATGTATGTTAAAATTCACGAATATGAAAATCTTTCTATACATAAACAATACAGAACAACTGAATGTTCTGCTGCTGGTATCTCAACAAATTATCTCTAATTTGACAAAGAAACCCCTATCTTTTTTGGGCGGATTTTTGTCGAACGTATCTACCGCATAAAAAAGACTTGGGTGTACTATAAAATAAAAAACAAGGAAAAAGAAAAGCTGAAGGAAACCAATGTTCTTGTCACCAGGTGATAGCGCATGCAGGAGACCTCCAGTCATCCTGCGCTAAGATGAACCGTGCACTCCGAGAGTTCCGAGTCCGTGGTGTGAAGACCAACATCCCCTTCCTCCTCAATGTCCTGGAGAACCAGAAGTTCCTTAATGGAATAGTGGACACTTATTTTATCGACGAAAATCCACAGCTTTTCCAGTTCCAGCCAAGTCAGAATCGTGCACAGAAACTCTTGAACTACCTCGGCTCCGTGCTGGTGAATGGTCCAAGCACGCCATTGGCTACCCAGCTTAAACCAGCTGATACCAGGCCACATATTCCTCAGATAGCTTTAGGTAATATATTCTGGATCCATTGTTTATTTAATTATCATAGATGTTTATCTACGGTGAGCAAAAAGTTGAACGTTAAACACCGAATTATTCGCATTTTGTGATAAGAGAATTTTATTGGAGATAATAATTCATAACGGCGTACCGAGGATATGCTTGTACCGCGTGGGACGGTAAAAAAAAGGAGATGCGTTTTGGTTTTTAATACGCGTAGGGTGTCTACTTTGATTGTTTATACAAATTGAGTATACATGGATCGAAGTGTTTTTTTTGTTATTAATTTTACTAGGTTTTTACATGGATATTGTTAGTTATGGATTTGAACACTTAACATTTGAACTACTTTACTCAAATTGGAAATTACATTTATATTCAGATATTAATAAATAATTTGCGATCGGTTTTAATTGGAAATTTAAGAACGTGATCTTCGACATGGAAAGGGGTACAAAATTTCGATTTTGGATTCTTGTATATACGAAATTTAAACAGGTACAAAAATTATTATTATTTTAACCGAAGTACTAACATTATTTTCTATCGGATTTTGAATGTATTGGACGTCAGAACATGAAACTTTAAATTAATATGATTGGCTGTGTGTTTTCAACATTGTTATTTAACTTTCTTTTTTAAACTAATTTCAATCACTAGATTGACTAAAATCTTGATGTCATAGTAGAATCATCAAATTACTAGACTTCATTCATAATAATTTCTAGATAAAAAAAAGAATTACTAGAAATCTTGTCGAACATATCGCAAATCGCCGTATCCTTATAAAATTATTAATATTAATTAAACAATTCTATTCTTTTTCAGAACAATATACAATATTCCTTTATAATCCTTATTTTCAGTTTTAATAAGCATAGACTTAGTTTCTCATTTATTATAGCCACTGTTTTAAACTTCGTTTAAATGTTAATGGTACTATTAATAATTATTAATAGTTTCTAGTAGACACCCTGATGGGTTCATGAAAATGATATTATTCATATAAAATTATTTACGCTTCTACGCTGGGTCTACTGAACATAATCGAGATCTGAATGTTACATATTTTTGTATATCCAAAATTTGTTGCACCAAAATTGCACCACGCATACATACACTGCCGTACATAAGTATGTGGATATTTTTTTAATTCTCACAACTACCTGAAGAAAGTTTGGAATAGAACTTCATTAACAATGAAACAATGAAGAAATTAGTACCTCGACTCGTAATTTTTTGTTATTATTGGTGAGATATTTAATGAATTATTGGTAAAATATGTTCTTTAATGTGGTACAAACTAGAATACACAAAATTTATTATTCATTCTAACTTTTATTTAACCCTTTGACTGCGAAGGGCGTTTATACACGCTCTAATATGTCCATGAATATATACGAAAGGCGTATACATACGACCAGTACATTTTGCTGGGTACTACACATTTACTTTTTTAATAAATTAATACAGTGTGGAACATATTGTTATGTATCACACAACAACCGATCGAATAACTGTATCTCAATAACTCCTTATTTTTCTTATTTTTATCGACATAGTTTAGTATCAACTACTGTCACGCGAATATCGCATCGCACGATGTTAATGGTTTTCTGTTAGAACAAGCCAAAGTGTTAAACTTTTTCAGGTTGATGTAAGAATTAAGAGAATGTCAACATACTTATGAGCGGCTGTGTACGTCTCATTGGCAATTCCCGCACAGACTTTCAGCAGCATTTTCATATGTTTCTTATCGAGCATATAGTTCTCATTATTTATAACAAAATGATCGCAGCATGGTGTTTTACATTTTTAATTAGTGTCATCTTTAATTTTGTTCTTCATCTGACACTCTCGATATACATTTGTGGTTAAAAATCTTCGTTAACCGTCAAGTATGTGTATGTGTATATAGTGTATTGAACGTTTTTAAGATTGACATATTTCTTCTCATTCTTCTTATCTATTTTCAAACTTGATTTTCGATTTGATTTTTATAGATTCGCTTGCAATTCTTATTATTATATTGTTGTTAATATCTGTCTGAATCGAATTGATGAATTGAAATAATATTATTTGCTATTTCATGGAAATTTGATCGCCGATATTCTATGACTATTTTTTATTTCTTTTGCTATATTCAGAAGTATAAGAAAAATGATACATCTTATTAGAAATAGATGTGTAGATATTTATTTGATTAGCTGTTTCAAAATCTTATTAATAATAGTATTATTATTATCGAAGGGAATAGAATGAAATTCCTTTTCTGTGAAGACATTATTATTAATCGTAAGATTTAATTGATAACATAATTTAGATTTCATTAATGGTAGTTAAATCAAAAACCAATTAACTAACCAAAGTTTTCTAAACATAGTGCGCAATAAGAATGGTAATTCTTTTAATTAGAAATTCCTTAATATTATATGTTTATAATATAATGTGTTATTAATCTGTTCAACGCACTACATAAATGTACGCAAATGGAGGATCTTAAGATTAATTAAGCGCCCCATAGAGCGTCTTACTTGTATTCATCGGAGTACTTTTTGTTTAGATATTAATATCCGGTCGTAATGTATTAGAACTCATTGTTTATCGCATGCTTTTATCTTTTCGTTTGGCAATTTTTTTAGACTTTGCTAAGCTTGCAGCTGCAGAAGAGAGCAATGATCCAGATGCACCAGGTACGCTGATAGAGTCATTTCTTGTTTTTTATTATTGGTTTGTTATCGATTAAGGTTTTATAAGTTATGGTAAAGCAGGAACTTCGGCAAATTCTAAAGTGGATTAGGAAGAAGGGTACGATTAAATTATTTTAATAATTACTTACTCGCTGTGCTTTTTTTTAATACTATTTGCTTATATTTATAATTTAAAGATTCAAGTTTATTATTAATGCAAGAATTATTTTTATTATTACATTTATTATTGTCTTGCAGGCACTGCGCAACATTTTATATGAAAAGGTGTTTCAACTTATAAATATTGTCGATATAATTGAATTTGTTATTATAGTAGATTTAATGAAATAAGAATAATAATAGATAAGGATACATTTATTATTATTATTGAAATCTCCAACTAATAGTTACTTACGTTTATAAAATAAGATACATAAAAGTAATGCAAATACAGTAAACTCCCGTACAACGTGAGTTCCTAGAACGCGCTAAAGATATTGCGACGACATTTTTCATACAACGCGATTCTCTTACAATGTGCTATAAAATAAAATGCGAGAATTTCCCATAACACGATTTCGTACAACGCGTAACGTATTAACCGCATTATACGGGAGTCTACTGTAACTTCAACCACCGTAAATTAATATTCAACCAAGATTATCATGGTTGACTAACAGAATCATAATCCATAATCAGGCAGTCACACAGTTCCTTTGGCTAAAAAATATGGAATAATACGAATAACAATTCTAACTATACGCTATAAAAATAACTTCCTATTAAATAATACTTCTTCTAAACTTATACTTGCAAGGTTACTAACGAGAGCACGAATATTAAATTATTAATTAATGTGGAGGTGCTTGGTGATCAACATTTCCCATGATATTACAGGTATCATGGATCCGCCGAAAGGATTCCGCCATATTTTCAAGGAGCAAGGACCGGAAGCGTTTGCGAAAGCAATTAGACAGCACAAAGGTTTATTATTGATGGACACTACTTTCCGTGATGCTCATCAATCGCTTTTGGCAACGCGTGTTAGATCTCATGATCTTTTAATGATCTCGCCCTTCGTCGCTCATAAGTTCAATAACCTTTACTCCTTGGAGAACTGGGGAGGAGCCACCTTCGATGTGGCCCTTAGGTTCCTCCACGAGTGCCCGTGGGAACGATTGGAGGATATGAGGAAAGCAATCCCTAATATTCCCTTCCAAATGCTTCTGAGAGGAGCCAATGCTGTTGGATATACTAATTATCCGGATAATGTTGTCTTCAAGTTCTGCGAACAGGCCGTCCAGTCGGGAATGGATATCTTCAGGGTATTCGACTCTCTGAACTACTTGCCGAATTTAATTATTGGTACGTAAGTTATTATTGAACTCACTCAATTATGTTTTCACACGAACATATTTTACACGAATTTTTTGCAAAAATTTAAAAAGAGTAAAAGTAAAATTCTTTTTATTTTACAAATAATCGAAATTCTAAAGTTTTCATAGATACAGTATATTTTATACACGAATATTTTTCTTCGGGAACGTATCTATCGTGTAAAAACAGAATTAGGTGTATACATTAGTTTCGTCTTTTATTTCTATAATATGGTAATATGGTAATATGATAATCAAGTATACTGGCTATTGTTAAGTATATCAATATTTGTACCTTTTTTTAGATAGTTTCATATTCTGGTTTATAAAAATTGATAATTAATGTATAACCGCACTAAGCCTCGGAATAAACGTAAAATGAAAATAGACTACATATAATTCTACTATTAAAGTATAAGGCTATCCATTAATTATAAATTTATATAATCTCTAATAACAATTTTAATGATATATTTTCAGGTATGGAAGCAGCAGGAAAGGCTGGCGGCATCGTCGAGGCAGCCATTTCTTATACCGGAGATGTCAGTGATCCAAAGAGAACAAAATATAATTTGAAGTATTACACAGATTTAGCCGATGAACTGGTTAAAGCTGGAACTCATGTTCTATCGATCAAAGACATGGCAGGACTTCTAAAACCAAAAGCAGCTGGAATGCTGATCGATGCGATTAGGCAGAAACATCCGGATATTCCTCTTCATATTCACACTCACGACACTGCTGGAGCTGGAGTTGCTTCTATGTTAGCCTGCGCACAAAGTGGTGCTGATGTTGTTGACGTTGCTGTTGACAGTATGTCTGGAATGACTAGTCAACCTTCTATGGGTGCTATCGTTGCTGCCCTGCAAGGTATGTTAGTTAACATATTCTTGTTAACACGCGAGTTATTAATTATGATGGTTGCGATGGCCGCGGGGCATTGCGGGAAATAACTATGTCGTATTAAATAAAAAGCTAAATATTTAGCTTTTTAAATATTTCAAATTCTAATATTCTTATATTTAAATTTATAATATTTTAAATGTTCTAAACATTTAGCTTTTTAATCGCAATTTTCGTATTCGGTGACACACGTTAGTTTTGCATAAAATTGCCGGTCAACAATGTGTTAAAACTGTATTTTCTTAATTGTAAGAGACATTGTATTATAAAAGATTATGTACACACTAGAATGTTTTTATTTATTTTAGGGACACCAAACGACACCAATCTGGATCTCAGCGACATATCTGAATATTCGGCATACTGGGAACAAACCAGAACATTGTATGCTCCGTTTGAGTGTACAACTACTATGAAATCCGGAAACGCGGATGTCTACTTGAATGAAATTCCGGGCGGCCAATATACAAACTTACAATTCCAAGCCTATTCTCTTGGTTTGGGTGAATTCTTCGAGGATGTTAAGAAAGCTTACAGGGAAGCTAACTTATTGCTCGGTGACATTATAAAGGTTACTCCAAGCTCGAAGGTTGTTGGTGACTTGGCACAATTTATGGTCCAGAATAAACTGAAGGCTGAAGATGTTCTGAACAAAGCTGAAGATCTTTCGTTTCCGAAGTCTGTTGTCGAATTCCTGCAAGGTGCTATTGGTGAACCTTACGGAGGATTCCCTGAACCACTTAGGTACTTGGTCTTCTAAGTTATTAATTGTTTCTTAGATATGTACCATTTGTTTATGAAAGAAACATTGCGAAACTAAACTACGCTACTTCAATTGATGTCATAATTAATGTTCAACTACAACATTTTAATTGTTTCGAAAGTTAACAATATTTGCAATCTCCAGATTCAGAAACATTCGATTTGTAATGCTGTTTATATACTAAAAAGGTCATACATTTTTGATTTTATAAACTGTACTGAATCTTACGAATCTTAAGAATTAAGACTTAAGTCCGAACAACCAGAAGTAGACATCTAAATTCGAAGATTAACACACTCTAACTGAATTGGACACTATAAGAAAATGAGCAAATTAACCAATTGTATATTTTCAGAAATGATATTTTTGATTGATTGATTTATTTTGAATATTTAAAATACTTTTACAGATCGAAGGTATTAAAAGATATGCCACGAGTTAAGGGAAGACCCGGCGCAAGTTTGCCACCGTTGGACTTTGACGCTTTGAGGAGCCAAGTCCAGGAATCTCATCCTACGATAACGAACAAGGATGTTATGTCAGCAGCTCTGTATCCCGAAGTTACGAATGACTATTTGACCTTCAGGGAACAGTACGGTCCAGTAGACAAACTGGAAACCAGGATCTTCCTAACAGGACCAAAGGTCGGTGAGGAGTTCGATGTCACCATTGAAAAGGGTAAAACGTTGGGCATTAAGACTTTGGCTGTTGCCGAAGATCTCACGAAAAACGGAGAACGAGAAGTATTCTTCGAAATGAACGGTCAACTCAGATCTGTGTTCATTAAGGACAAGGAAGCTGTTAAGGTAAAATACATTACGTATTTAATAACAACATTACATTGATTTGTAATCAGGATTTTAGTCTGTTTATAGAAACGGCTAATTGCGATCTTAATAGATCTAATGATAATTTCTGTTTTTCTTTTTTCATTAATTTCTGGAACAGAAACGTTACTCTAGGTTTAGGGTACTCTAAAAACAGTTAACCAATTCGTGAAAAGCATTAAGAAAGTAAGGAAGAATCAAAAATTAAATTAAAGAAAAAGAATCAATTTATGGAATCCTGTTTGCCAACATATCTTGGTTTTTATATTCTAAATATTACTTACTCGATTTACAATGTTTGGATTCAGAAGTATTCCTTTTTAATTGTGCTTATGCATGTTATAAATCCCATAAATTATAGAATGCTAAATGCAACCATCCATTTTGGAGATCATGAACTATTTATCTGTTATTACTGTTATACTTAATTAAAGTTATTATTGTAATATATAATATTACTATTAGATGTATCGGAACGTAATCAATTCGAGATTGAATAATTTTTTCGTATCGAAAGTTGAGAATTTCATTTATTCGAATGAAAATTATGACCTTTATGAATCGTCGGTCAAGGATCATAGATAACGATGGTTATTATCTAACAAAATAATATTTAAAATGAAAAAAGAAATGATGTTCCATAGAGTATGTGAAAAATAATTTATTACTTTCCGGTACCCCTAATATGTACAATGTACATGGTTCATAAAGAATATCAAATCACAAAAAACATAAGCGCAACAAATATTTCTGTCAATGTTTACTTTCCGTTTATCATTCTAAAATATAAAGTGACAACATTTTTGTTCCAGGAACTCCACGTGCATCCGAAAGCCTCGAAGAGCGACAAGAACCAAATAGGAGCTCCAATGCCAGGAACTGTGATCGATATTAGGGTAAAAGTTGGTGATACGGTAGAAAAGGGTGCCCCATTGGTTGTTCTGTCAGCCATGAAAATGGAGATGGTGGTGCAAGCACCGAAAGCAGGTAAAGTGAAGAGTCTCGACATCACTCAAGGCATGAGATTGGAAGGAGACGACTTAGTTTTAATCCTCGAATAAGGATTCGATAGCAATGGGACTGGAATGTCCTTGGAATCACCAAGTTGTTCAAGTGTTCCGAAGGGTGTATCCTGTTTAATTGACGGAGTCATTCGATCCCGCTAATTTATGGATATCCGATATCAGAGTGATATTAAAGTTCATAGTGAATCATTGGAAACGAATTGAGCGCGATTAAGTGATCAAATAAGGGTGCACCTTTCGTTAAAAGCGGAAAAAAGTCACAAACGAATCAATCGAAACGTAGACAACCAACAGTTCCAGATCGAAATCGAGGACAAGAAACACTTTTTGGAATCTCCATAAATTTCGATCGTTCAAACGAATATTGTTAAACAACTTTTTTGTTAAATGTTTTTTTACCTGCATCAAGTAAGACTGTTGTTTCGTAACGATCATTTGTTAATGAGTTATTTAATCATCGGAATGAAGAGGAACGCTTTTCTATGGATTTTTATGACCTTCTGTCTATTATTTGTTCGTGGATTCCAGTAATAGGGTGTTAATTAAAAAGTTAATAAAATCTGCCAAACTCATCAGTTTTTTGATGGGATACTGAATCGAATGTATCAATAGGGAATAATTAGCGAAATAATTAATAATTATTCAAGGAAATATTCTGAAAGAAGATGTAAAAGATAACCTGTTCTAAATGTCCATTGACGTTTGGAATTCCATGTATTTTATATTATAGAAAATATTTAAAATCATGGTTTTTCCAATCTTCTTAGGTCAATGATGAATTAATTAGGCAATTTTTAAGGGCAAATATTGTAAGCTTCTAAATCAACGAAGATTATGCTTGTATTATTTTCAAAAATGAAATAAATGATAAGATGTACCTTTACCGATAAGGATGGTGAATTGTGGCACACAAATGAAGTCTGAAAAATATGAAATTTCACGTCGAACCAAAATTCAGTATGAAATGATCAAGTAATGGAAAATCGAGACTGATTTATGACAACAAATCTGTCATATTCGAAATAAAAAATTTATTAATTACATAATACGCTTAATAAAAAAGTGTTCGGTGTAATTCATGTGTAATAAGATACATTGGTGAGACGTTCATTAATTCGAATATTTTAATGAAATATACAGTTCGCTAAGTTTCGAAGAATTCGCCATCCACATACTCCGATATGCCAGTAAATATAAAAATGTGAAGTTTTAAAAATAAGAATCTAAAAGTTAATAGATGTGGATAATTTAGAAGCACAGTCGTTTACTCGCAGTGTCCTCCACGATTCTCAACTGATAAAATGGTGCTTCGATATGAAAAATCAATGGAAGTCAATAAAAGTAAATTCGAATACCTACCTTTATAATATTATAGTTTTGTATAAAATATATTTACAAAGAAACAACGATTTACCTTAATCTGCTGCAGATTTTTAACCCTTTGAAACCTTGTTTTTCACCTACATTTAAGTACATTTAAGTACTTGCCTCTAATCAAAGAATAAAGAGCTTCTTGATTAATAATGATTTGATACTCGGATATTAAACGGCATAGTTTATATTAATTCTTGAAAAAGTCTGTACTTATTTCGAATTTTTGCATCAACATTAATTACACACACACAAATTAACACAAATTAATTACGCACAAACATAAATTATCACTATAACTACCGCACTTTTGGATTAATAAAAGCAAAAATCAAGTTCAGGTTTAGAATTTACATATTATATGTTATACACACAGGAGGTAACATTTATATACAATTCGTTGACGTTCGAGAATTCTGAATATATTCCTAAGAACCCAATGATAACACGGACGTGTTATCTTTCTGTCCATCAGTGTACGTTTACCTATGTTTATACCTTTATGCATTAGGGTTACCGGAATGTAATCAATAATTTTTCACATACTTCATGAAACTCCATCTTTTTCTTCATATTAAACGTTATTAGAGAATTTGTATTAGAGAATCTCCATCGTTATCATAATCCTTGACTGACGATCCTCCAATTACATAATTCCCTTTTTGAAGAAATGAAATTTGTAATTTTCGATGCAAAAAAGTTTTCCACTACCGAATTTATTACTTTCCGGTTATCCCTTTTTTGTTGAGTTTTGGTTGACCCATAATGCACATAAATATTTATAACTTTGCCTAGAAACTTGAACATTTTTCTAGCAACTATTTTTAGAAATAAATATACCTTTTTTATTTGTTAGGATGTACATTGTTGTAAATGAAAGAATCCAAATATAATGGAAACTACTGGAGGAAAATTTCAAGAAAGGATAAGTATGTTACTATATAAATTATAAATATGATAAATGTCGGAAGATAATTTATTAAGCCTTTCTATAGTTGTATATCTGAACTAAAGAAATTATTTTAAATGGAAAATGTTTGAGGATGGAACATAAACCTTTTTATACTCGTGCATCCAAACTAAAGAATTTGTTGATATTTCAAGAGGAATTGCACGAGGTTTATCTAAAGCAGTAGTTTATTTAAACTAATCATAGTAATTTATTTAAATATATAAGAAGTTTTTTGTTAAGTACAGTGATAATCGAAAACAATGTTGTTGCTTTTATTCCAGAATATAGGAAACTTAACAATGATTTCATGTACATATTTATATTACATACAATAAAATATATAAATGGTATACAAAATTACATATATAATCACTCAGATGCCAACAAAATTTCATACAAAAGTATACAAAGTTATATAATTGTTATAAAATCATACATATAATTATACAAAATTGTGAAGAGGACACGGAAATCATTCGAACATTACAACAGGTCCAATGTGTTAAAGGACCTGCCACCAATAAAAGGGCGGCCTGGCGCAAGT
This sequence comes from Nysson spinosus, assembly GCA_910591585.2. NCBI lineage: Eukaryota > Metazoa > Arthropoda > Insecta > Hymenoptera > Crabronidae > Nysson > Nysson spinosus. The sequence goes on from OU342841.1 coordinate 1,704,810, forward strand.
TTAGCATCCTTCGACTTCGACACTTTGAAAGGCGAACTTCAGAAGTCGTATCCTGGTATAAGGGACAAGGATATAATATCCGCAGCCCTGTATCCTGTGGTTTCGCAGGACTATTTAGCCTTCAGAGACAAGTATGGTCAAGTGGATAAATTAGCAACCAAGATCTTCCTAACTGGACCAAAGATCGGGGAGGAATTTAACGTGACCATCGAGAAGAGCAAAACCTTGAGCAGTAGGGCTATGGCTGTTGCTGAGCTTACGAAGAATGCTGAACGAAAAGTGTTCTTTGAAGTTAATGGCCAACTTAGGACTGTGTTTATTAAGGACAATGAAGCACTTAAAGTAACATTATTGTCAAATATTAATCAAATATCGTCAAATATTGTTTTATCATCAATAATTATAATAAGTTCCACTGCTTCACGATTAATAATTATAATAAATTCCATTGTTTCATCATTAATGCTTATCATAAATTCCATTGTTTTATCATTAATAATTTCAATAAAATTTGTTCTTTCATCACCAGTAATTTGCGTCCATATGATCCGGTTATTATGAAGGTGGTGCGACTCCATTTAAAATGAATTGTAAATCTATCCTAAATTAAAAGTTCACGTTGAAATATAATCAAATTAAGATTATCTCAATTTTTACGTAATAAACGGCTCATATATTGAATGCCATTGGATATCTTTCCATCCCAGAATCTCCACTTGCATCCCAAAGCTTCCAAAGGTGATCAGAACAAAATAGGAGCTCCAATACCGGGAACTGTAATCGATATCAAGATAAAAGTTGGTGATACGGTGGAGAAGGGCACCCCATTGGTTGTCATGTCAGCGATGAAAATGGAGATGGTGATTAAAGCTCCAAAAACGGGAAAAGTGAAGAGCCTCGACGTTACGAAAGGAATGAAATTAGAAGGGGAAGATTTGGTTCTATCTTTTGAATAAACCTTATATAACATTGGGAATGGAATACCCACAAGGTAACACATTCGATCAATAAATTAATTACTTAATTCGGTATATGATTCATTATTTAATTAATATTATTGTCATCGGTAATTGATTTGTATTCATTGGGAGCGTCAAATCAGATTTAATAGGAATTACTGCAAACGAATAATATTAATTAATTAAACAATAGTGTCCATATATTATGCGAAATGACGTCATATCAGGAAGTAAGCATCTAACAAAATTTCCAATAATTTCAATCTATCAAAGGTAATTATTCAATATTGTATCATTTACATGGAATTACAATCTAGTCTCTCTTATAATCTATTTCATAAATATTATTATTTATTATTATTAGTAAAAATTCCAATCCCCTACTAAAACATTAAATGGCCAAATAAGTATCTGTAATTACTTGACATTAATTTTATTAACTAATAAATAAATAACATACATATGTAACATTGTACATGTATACAATGATATGTAAAAAGTATACTCGACAGAAATTCGTTTCTATTATATGTCATAAATATAATTAACATATTCACAGAATAATTCACATTATGACAAATATTATAATCAATGCAACAATTGTAAGAAATACATTATTGTATCGCCTTCTAATTGTAAAATGTTCAGCAGGTATCTAAACAAACAATGAATTTTGAATAAAATCAAAATATAACAAAGTACAGTGTCCATTTCAGGATGAAAGTATTTTGACTCGTAGTAAATTGTATTCCATTAATTATACTTTAATTATTATATTTTTACAACCACTGGATTCAGGAGTTGATGCAGTCGTTAATTAAAAATTAGACCTTATGAAAAACATACCGAATAAGATTTATATAAACGTTAAGTAACATTAAAACATGGACCGTGTTTGTTTCCAAAATACAATGACAACGAAACGTCCATCATCGTATCACAACAAACCACGATCCTTGCAAAACTGCGATCGATATCGTAGCTCTATTATTAGTAATAATTTAACGAAATTATTTTTCGTTGCAACGATCATTGCACTCATCGCGCAGGAGTCCAATTTATGCAACGTTTAACCTTTGGTGCATCCGGAAGCTGCAGTTCAGTAAAATAATGAAAATAAAATATCTTCGAATCGTAATATTTAGTCGTCACAAAAAGTGCAAGAGCGTGGCGAACTTTTTGTCTACATCATTTATTTAATAAATGTATGAAATTACGACCTAATTAATGCAATATTACTGATCTTAATTAAATATTAACAAGCGATCTGTTTAAATAACAACAAATTAATAAAGTCTCAGTCGAATCCGGAGTTACTTTACTAATCGGCATGTCCGCCGCTAAAGGAGAACCGTTTCGTAGGATTCGTGTTCAGTACATCAATAATGATGTCCATCGCAAAAATCATCGATAATGCATGAAAAAATATTTTCTGAAAAGCTTTCAAGTCGATAATTATACGAACAATGTCGATAAGGTTCAAAAAAAGTAACAAATATTCAACCGTTAGTTCTTCGAGGAACCCCACCAATGTTCACCCCTTCCTGGCTCTCGAGGAACCGAGGTGACGTGGTTACAACGTTTCTTCATTCCGCTGAGAGCTCTCGGGGAGGAAAGACGTCTTTCCAAATTCTCTCTTCCCAAAGTATCCCTCTACTAAATCGATGACATTTGTTAATTGACATTAATTAATTTCGCAAAATAAATTTGCAACTATGTTAAATATTAGTTATACTTGGCGAGACACGGTCCGCGAGCTAATTTTTAAAACATTTCATGTACTTTGAATAGAATTTGTGCCGTAAGTATAAAAGGTAGACAATTTTCAAGGATTGCAAAAAATTGTGTGGATTCTTGCAAATAAAATGAAATGAATTACTTTTGCAAAATGAATTCGCAAATATGTTTAAATATTAGTTAAAGATGGCGAGACACGGCGCGCGAGCTCATTTTTTGTCATTTGTTGTAAATTGAACAAAATTTGTGACGCAAGTATAAAAGTTAAACAATTTTCATTGATTGCAAACCATTCTCTGGACTCTTGCAAATAAAATGATATCAATTACTTTTGCAAAATGAATTTGCTGATATGTTTTAAAAAATTATTTGAAGTTGGCTTGACACGGAACACGAGCTCATTTTTAAAACAGTTTTTGTACTTTGAATAGAATTTGTGACGTAAGTATAAAAGATAGATAATTTTCATTGATTGTAAAAAATTCTGTAGACTTTTGCGAATAAAATCATATGTACTAAATTTACAATATGAGTTTAGAAATATGTTTAAACATTAGTTAAATTTTGGGAGGCACGACCCGTGCGCTCAATTTTTGTGATTCTTTCCATAAAAATGAGGCCTTTGACGAGAATTCCAATTATTTCACGCGATAGAGCAGACATTTTCCTTTAAAAAGCCCCTCTAAAGTACGCGAAACGGATTTTGGTATTATAAATAAAAATAAAAAAGTCGTGGAAGTTTCGAATTTTCAGCAGGGGTTCTCAAACAGGATCGAGCGTGCACACTAGGCGAAAACTCTGCCGACAATCCATGAGTTGTGCAACACTTTGGCTTTTATTTCCGAAATCAAAATCTGTTTTGTATATTTTTCGGACGCTTGTCAAAGAAAAATGTCTTATAATAACTAGAATTCCCGTCAGATAGCCAATTTTTACTGAAATTTAAAAAGAACATCGAAAAATCAGCGCGTAGTTCTTGTCTCGCCAACTTTAATCAATCTTCAAACAAATTAATTTTAGTTATTCAGTTGACGTTAATATTAGCAACAAAGCATTTCTCGTTAAAAAAGCAACCATTTATTTCAATATTTTCTTTCTATTTGCTCGAATAAAGCATTTGAGGAAAATTTGTTGTGTTTTTATTTGTCATATAAGGGCGGGATTCATGGGCAGAAAAAATGTCTCCATCTAACGGCGGAAACATGGAACTAAATTTGTTACTCCTTTATAATGAATACCCCTTGCCCCTTCATAATTGTTGTATTCATGGGCAGAAAAAATGCCGTCCATCTAGCGGTGAAGACGTGGAACTAAGTTCGCTACAACCCTCCAACGACGACCCCCCCTGAATTCATTGGCAGGAAAATGCCGCCCATCTAGCGGTAAATAGTGGAACTATATCCGTTTCCTCTTTTTTATGATTACCCCTTGCCCCTCTATAAATACGAAATTCATGGACAAAAAGAATGCCGTCCATCTAGCGACGATCTGGTGGAACTAATTTATTGACGCATGTAGAACAAAATTGGCGAGTTTAGTTCCACATTTTCACCGCTAGATGGACGGAATTTTTTTTGTTCATGAATTTCGCCCTTATAGAGGGGCAAGGGGTACTGATAAGAAAGGATTAGCAGATTTAGTTCCACAACTTCATCGCTAGAGGGAGGGCATTTTTTCTCACCATGAATTTAATAAAAACGCATACGGTTTTCGTTAAATATCACATTTACTTGAGCACATAGAAAGAAAATGCAGACAAAAATGTTTTTGTTTTTCACAAGAAAGGCTCTGCTGCTAATATTTCCGTAAATTAAGTAGTGAGCATTAATATGTTTAAACATTGATTAAAGTTGGCGAAACAACAATTCTTTTCAAATTTCTATAAAAATTGGGTCTTTGAAGGGATTTCCAGTTATTCTAGACAATAGGGCAGACATTTATCTTTGGAAAGCGCTCAAAAAATATGGAAAACAGATTCTGTTTCCGTAAATAAAAGCCAAAAAGCTAGACAAAGTCACGGATTGCCAGCAGAGTTCTCGCCTAGTGCGCATTCAAGACTGTTAGAGAACCCTTGTGGCAATCCGTGACGTCGGCGAGTTTTTGGCTTTTATTTATGACACCAAAGTCCATTTTCATACTTTAGGAGTGCTTTTTAAAGAATAATGTCTGCTCTATCACGTAGGGCAATTGGAACCCTCGTAAGAAACCTACTTTTTATGGAAATCTGAAAAGAATCTCGAAAAATGTTCGAACGTAACGTGTCTCGCCAACTTCAACCAATGTTTAGACATATTTCCAAGTCCATCTTGCAAATCTAATTGATACCATTTTATTCGCAAAAGAGCAGAGCATTTTTTGCAATCTATGCAAACTTCCTAACTTTTATACTTACGTCACAAATCTTCTTCAAATGATAAGGAATGTTTTAAGAATGTGCTCGCGTGTAGTGTCTCGTCAAATTTAACTAGCGTTTTCACATATGTGCAAGCTCATTTTGCGAAAGTAATTTATATAATTTTGTTCGCAAGGGATCAGAGAATCTTTTGCAATCAGTGCGAATTTTTTAGCTTTTATACTTACGTCATAAAACTTGTTCAAATAACAATAAATATTTTAAGAATGAGCTCTCGTGTCGTGTCTTGTCAAGTTTAACTAGCGTTTAGAAATGTTTCCAAGTGTATTATGCAAATGTTATTCACGTCACTTTATTCGCCAGAGATCAGAGAATTTTTTGCAATGAATGCAAATTTTTTAGCTTTTATACTTACGTCATAAAACTTGTTCAAATAACAATAAATATTTTAAGAATGAGCTCTCGTGTCGTGTCTTGTCAAGTTTAACTAGTGTTTAGAAATGTTTCCAAGTGTATTATGCAAATGTTATTCACGTCACTTTATTCGCCAGAGATCAGAGAATTTTTTGCAATGAATGCAAATTTTTTAGCTTTTATACTTACGTCATAAAACTTGTTCAAATAACAATAAATATTTTAAGAATGAGCTCTCGTGTCGTGTCTTGTCAAGTTTAACTAGTGTTTAGAAATGTTTCCAAGTGTATTATGCAAATGTTATTCACGTCACTTTATTCGCCAGAGATCAGAGAATTTTTTGCAATGAATGCAAATTTTTTAGCTTTTATACTTACGTCATAAAACTTGTTCAAATAACAATAAATATTTTAAGAATGACCTCTCGTGTCGTGTCTTGTCAAATTTAACTAGTGTTTAGAAATGTTTCCAAGTGTATTATGCAAATGTTATTCACGTCACTTTATTCGCCAGAGATCAGAGAATTTTTTGCAATGAATGCAAATTTTCCAGCTTTTATACCAACGTCATAAAACTTGATCAAATAACAAGAAATATTTTAAGAATGACCTCTCGTGTCGTGTCTTGTCAAATTTAACTAGTGTTTAGAAATGTTTCCAAGTGTATTATGCAAATGTTATTCACGTCACTTTATTCGCCAGAGATCAGAGAATTTTTTGCAATGAATGCAAATTTTCCAGCTTTTATACCAACGTCATAAAACTTGATCAAATAACAAGAAATATTTTAAGAATGACCTCTCGTGTCGTGTCTTGTCAAATTTAACTAGTGTTTAGATACGTTTCCAAGCTCACTCTGCAAAAGTAATTTATATCAATCTGTTCGCAAGAGACCGGAGAATCTTTTGCAATCAGTGCGAATTTTTTAGCTTTTATACTTACGTCATAAAACTTGTTCAAATAACAATAAATATTTTAAGAATTAGCTCTCGTGTCGTGTCTTGTCAACTTTAACTATTGTTTAGATATGTTGCCAAGTGTAGTTTGCAAAAGTGATTCACATCACTTTATTCGCTAGAGACCAGAGAATTTTTTGCAATCAATCCAAATTTTCTAACTTTAATACTTCCGTCACGAATCTTGTGCGAATACAAGGAATGTTTTAAGAATGTGCTCGCGGGTCGTGGCACACCAAATTTAACTAATGTTTAAACATACCTATAAATCCATTTTGTAAAAATAGTTCTTATTATTTTATTCGCAAGAGGCCACCGAATTTTTTGCAGCTAATAAGAATATTCTTACTTTTAAGCTTACCTCACAAATCTTGTTCAAATGGCAAGGATTGTTTTAATAACCTTTTTTTTGAGTTGGACAATGTAATTCAATGAAGTAATATTCATTAGACCTTGTATTCTCTAAACTTCTAATGTACCCAAACAAATTGGCAAGAATTTTATATTAATTATTTACTTTTTAGAGAAAGCTCATAAATTGTCTTTATCAACTAATTTATTAGACTTGTTAGCTAATCTGTTTTTTTCTTAATGTTTACAGGGTGGCCATTGTTTGCCACGCCGGGACGTCCGCAATCAAAGAAGGTAAAAGATCGAAGAGCCATCGTCAATATATTATATTCAAGAGTGTTTATTATATATTACATATTATATGACAATATTTACATTTACAATAAATGACTTTATTACGAATCTATTATGTTATAATTTATATTTCCTCGAAGTATCGAATATCCAGAAACCCACATGTCCATCCACTTCCTCGCACATCATGTTTTCCTGATACCAATTCTCGCTTTTAAGGCAAAATTTCAGACGTTGCACGAAAGCCCAAAAATGTAGGAATTCACTTCTCATTTGAATGGCGACCGATAGTCGCCTCGGAGCTTTTCACCGTAAATTCAAATGGCGATTGACAGTCGCCACGACCGTTAACTGATAACGGCTCACGACGCCAGCGGTCTTTTACCTTTTAACGGTTTGGCGACTCTCGGTCGCCATTTAAAAGGAAATAGAGAAACGACAATTTCCCTGAACCCACAATTTTGCTCGAAAACCCCCAATAATATGCGGATTTCACTTTTCATTTAAATGGCGCCGGCCAGTCGCCACGGCCGTTAAATCGTAACGGCTAACGGTCGCCAACCGTCTTTTGCCTTTTAACGGTTTGGCGACTCTCGGTCGCCATTTAAAAGAAATCCGAAAAACGACAATCTCTCGGTACCCGCAATTTTGCTGGAAAACCTCCAAAAATATGTGGATTTCACTTTTCATTTGAATGGCGCCGGCCAGTCGCCACGGCCGTTAAATCGTAACGGGTAACGGTCGCCAACGGTCTTTTACCTTTTAACGGTTTGGCGACTCTCGGTCGCCATTTAAAAGAAATCCGAAAAACGACAATCTCTCGGTACTCGCAATTTTGCTGGAAAACCTCCAAAAATATGTGGATTTCACTTTTCATTTGAATGGCGCCGGCCAGTCGCCACGGCCGTTAAATCGTAACGGGTAACGGTCGCCAACGGTCTTTTACCTTTTAACGGTTTGGCGACTCTCGGTCGCCATTTAAAAGAAATCCGAAAAACGACAATCTCTCGGTACTCGCAATTTTGCTGGAAAACCTCCAAAAATATGTGGATTTCACTTTTCATTTGAATGGCGCCGGCCAGTCGCCACGGCCGTTAAATCGTAACGGGTAACGGTCGCCAACGGTCTTTTACCTTTTAACGGTTTGGCGACTCTCGGTCGCCATTTAAAAGAAATCCGAAAAACGACAATCTCTCGGTACTCGCAATTTTGCTGGAAAACCTCCAAAAATATGTGGATTTCAATTTTCATTTGAATGGCGCCGGCCAGTCGCCACGGCCGTTAAATCGTAACGGGTAACGGTCGCCAACGGTCTTTTACCTTTTAACGGTTTGGCGACTCTCGGTCGCCATTTAAAAGAAAATCGAGAAACGACAATTTCCCTGAACCCACAATTTTGCTCGAAAACCCCCAAAAATATGCGAATTTCACTTTTCATTTGAATGGCGCCGGCCAGTCGCCACGGCCGTTAAATCGTAACGGCTAACGGTCGCCAACGGTCTTTTACCTTTTAACGGTTTGGCGACTCTCGGTCGCCATTTAAAAGAAAATCGAGAAACGACAATTTCCCTGAACCCACAATTTTGCTCGAAAACCCCCAAAAATATGCGAATTTCACTTTTCATTTGAATGGCGCCGGCCAGTCGCCACGGCCGTTAAATCGTAACGGCTAACGGTCGCCAACGGTCTTTTACCTTTTAACGGTTTGGCGACTCTCGGTCGCCATTTAAAAGAAAATCGAGAAACGACAATTTCCCTGAACCCACAATTTTGCTCGAAAACCCCCAAAAATATGCGAATTTCACTTTTCATTTGAATGGCGCCGGCCAGTCGCCACGGCCGTTAAATCGTAACGGCTAACGGTCGCCAACCGTCTTTTGCCTTTTAACGGTTTGGCGACTCTCGGTCGCCATTTAAAAGAAATCCGAAAAACGACAATCTCTCGGTACCCGCAATTTTGCTGGAAAACCTCCAAAAATATGTGGATTTCACTTTTCATTTGAATGGCGCCGGCCAGTCGCCACGGCCGTTAAATCGTAACGGGTAACGGTCGCCAACGGTCTTTTACCTTTTAACGGTTTGGCGACTCTCGGTCGCCATTTAAAAGAAAATCGAGAAACGACAATTTCCCTGAACCCACAATTTTGCTCGAAAACCCCCAAAAATATGCGGATTTCACTTTTCATTTAAATGGCGCCGGCCCTGTCTTGCAGTTTAACAGTCTGCTGAGTATCGAGGCATTTTTAGGACATATGGGATTCTGGATAAACGGTACGTTGGGGAAGTATGAAATATAACAAAATATGCTCATATAAAGTCATTTATTGTAAATCTAAATTTGACGAGGTACAACAACTTTCATACAACATTGTATACAAATAAATATTAACATATAACAAACATAAATATATAAATATGCGCAATCAATAAACACTCTTAAATAAAATATCTTGATGGCTCCACGTTCTTTTAGCTTCTTTGATTGCAGATCTCCCGGTGAAACAAGCAGTGACCTTCCTGTAATCATTAATAAAAAACCAAATTAGTTAAGGAATCTAATAACTTAATTAATAAACAAAATTAGCTTTAACCGAAAATTAAAACATTATTTAATTAAATATATTGCACGAAATAATGTATGTCTTACGTTAGAGTAGCTGTAAATGTGTAATAATTAAAGTATAGCTAATGGATTGGTTTATTAAGTCGAACATGTAAGCAATCGATGATTAATAAATAAAACGCAGTAGCTTCGTCCGAAAGATAAAGTATTATTTCGTTAAATGAAATCCTTCAAAATATTATGTCATTAAAATAAACTGCATGAAATAAATAACATAAAATCGTTCGGATACTGGTGTGAAATAAATTCCATTGCCAACATATTTGGGTACATTTTAAGTTTAGAGAATATAAGGAATAATAAATATTATTTGACTGAATTACTTAATAAGAATTTGCAGTAATGTATTTGAATAACAAGTCTCATGCGGAATTGACGGAGTTTGGGTATTATACAGTATTACATTATTTAACAACACAGTATTACAATACACTTAATCATTATTATCATAACATCAATAGATATTGATCAATAATGTTGAACAATCTATGAACATTGTTACAACATTGATATTCCTAACTTATTTGCTAAGCGAGGTGTCTAATTTCTAATTAAAGTGACATATAAAGCAGCTATTAGCTCAGTTGTAATTGTAGCAGAATTCTAATTCTAATTCTCTACAATTATTACCGATTACCAGGTCTCACCACGTGGAGGTTGCCGCTAGCAGAGACCCTGGTGGGTGGCTGGGTGGCGGCTCGCGTTCCGCGACCGAACCACCCACCGTTTTATTCCAAGTCCTCAAGGCACATTTTGCTTCGAATTAAACTCGAAGAAAAATGGGACAATCGGACTTGGAATATCGTCGCGGTTACAATCATTTAACTTACTAACTATTCTTATCATAAACATATCGCTAAGTCACTGACCGAACATTATTTCGAAGAGCGAATATACTAATTGGGGAGACTGACTCTAAGAAAGTAAATGACTCTAACTCTAAATCGCGATTAAAAGTTTGAACCTCAACCTGAAGTCCGCCGAGCCGTACTCGGTCTAAACCATGGCACATGGACAACGAGTGCGTGGCACTCGCGTCTCAGCGCGCGAGAACAAACCCTTAGGAGTGACAACGACCGAGAACCGCACGCAGCCTCCAATCGGATTACCGACACCCCGTCCAGGAATGTCCTGCTTAATCGTGACTTACGCCACGACCGCCACATGTGCCATGGCCCTTCCTCGCAAGCACTGGACATTTACCTCGAAATCTGCCACCCTGGCCCGATTACCGGAACCAGAATGAACAGACCCGAGTGAGGTCCACAAGGAACCCTCTCAGGATCGGAAACAAACTATGCTATCCAAGATTTTCATTTCGATACTCTGGAAGAGAGTAACGAAAGAGCGAGAAATTTGTCGCCCGTCAATGCAAAATAAAGTACTTCACGTTGCGAAACAAACCAAAGGAAAGCAGAAGCTACAAATTTCAGATTTCGCAAATGTTCGCTCTTCGGAAATACGTTTGTCAGTGATTTACATAGGTCTACGCTTAATTTCTAGAACAACACTTTCTCTGCCGCTTTGTAACTTATACGTACTAATTCTAAAATTCTAATAGATTCAAAGTGGCAAGTCAATCGTGCAATATGAATCAGGTAAAAGATTCTTTGGAGAGAAAGCATTGAACCAACTATACCTAATAAGCTTATTTCTACTCTTATTTCTACACGTATTTCTATTCCTAATTTTCTTCAAAACAGTGATCCTCTTGCACAATTCTTTCTTCTTTCTTCTAGCTGATCTTCGGAGAACTATGAATCTAAATAAATATAATATCTATAATAACTACCAACTATTCTACCGAACCATTAACCCAAGCAAGCATGCGATACATAAACAACATTAAAAAGTAATCATGAAGTAATCAGTAAAGGATCAGTAAATGGTCCGTCAATACTCATCAGTAAATAATCAGTAAATAATCAGTAAATAATCAGTAAGTAATCAGTAAGTAATCAGTAAATAATCAGTAAATAATCAGTAAATAATCAGTAAATAATCAGTAAATAATCAGTAAATAATCAGTAAATATTCCGTAAATATTCCGTAAATATTCCGTAAATATTCCGTAAATATTCCGTAAATATTCCGTAAATAATCCGCAAATAATCAGTAAGTAATCAGAAAATAATCAGTAAACAATCAGTAAATAATCAGAATACAGCCAGTAAATAATCAGTAAATAATCAAATAATTCGTACAATGTCAAATGTATCAGTAATCAATCAAATGAACATATAAATTCGTTGATCCGCAGTGTTCAGGAGTGGTTATCATTGGTCAGTAGTGGTCAGCAGTGGTTATCATTGGTCAGTAGTGGTCAGCAGTGGTCATCACTGGTCAGCGGTGGTTAGCAGTGGTCATCACTGGTCAGCGGTGGTTAGCAGTGGTCATTCTATAAAGAGGGAGGTCGTTGGTTTGGAAGAGGGGTAGTTTGGGAAGAGAGAGTTAGGAAAGACGTCTTTCCTCTCCTAGAGCTCCCGGCGGAATGAAGAATCGTTGTGCAGGGGGTAACCACGTTACCTCGGTTCCTCAGGTACCAGGAAGGGGTGAAAATTGGTGGGGTAGACCCCCTTGGCCAATCCCGATCGCTCCTTTCTGGAAGAACTAACCGTCGAATATTGGTTACCTTCTTCGATCGTTATCGAGAGTATTCGTATAATTATCGACTTAAAAGCTTATTGGGAAATATTTTTTCATGTATTTTTGAAGATTTTTACGAATGGCGTGATAATTAGTGCATTGGGCACAAATACACTGAAACGGTTCTCTTTTCGCGGTGGACAAGCGGTCGATTAATAAAGAAACTCCTTCGGATTCGACTGAGATTAATTTGTTGTTATTTAATCGGATCGCTCGTCAATAATTAATTAATATCAGTAATATTGCAGTAATTAGGTCGTAATTTCATAAATTTATTAAATAATAGATGTAGAAAAAAAGTTCGCCACGCTCTTGCACTTTTTGTAACGACTGAATATTACGATTCAAAGATATTATATTTTCATTATTTTACTGAAGTGCAGCTTCCGGATGCACGAAACGTTACACGGTGCATACTTTGGACTTGTGCGCGATGAGTGCAACGATAAATAATTTCTTTAAACAATTACTAATAATAGAGTTTCTTTCTAATTTTTCCAACGGTCGCGGTTTGTTATTTTACGATGATCGGCGTTTCGTTCCTCAAGCAAATCCATTAATTATACTTTAATTATTACATTTTTACAACCATCCGATTCGCGAGATCATGCAATTGTTAATTAACAATTAGACCTTATGGAAAACATACCGAACAACATTTATATATACGTTAAGTAATATTAAACCGTGGAGAGTGTTTATTTTCAAAATAAAAATCTATCCACGAAACGTCGATCATCGTATCACTCGTATTACGTCGATTATTATATAATATTTACCTTTTTGCACTCTAAATTAACTATTTTGCAGATCGTATTCACCTTTTTGCAAATCAAATTCAGCCTTTATATTGGATTTTATTTTTATTATAATAGCTGAAGAAAACCAATTTGTAGAAAAGTTTGATTTACAAAAGCGTGAATTTGATCTGTGAAAGGGTGAATTTGAACTGCAAAAAGGAAAATCTTATCTCCAAAATGGTTAATTTGGACTGCAAAAAGGTAAATATTGTCTTCAAAACGGTTAATTTGGACTGCAAAAAGGTAAATATTGTCTTCAAAACGGTTAATTTGGAGTGCAAAACCTGTAATAAAACTCCAGAATAAGAATGTTGGACTGCTTTGGTAGGTCTAGCAACAAATGTGAATATGAAGTTCATAAAGGCTATAATAAGTTGGAATTTAATTGCAGATTCACATAAAATTCGCGTTGGAAGATTTTGATCTACCAATTCGGCGAGTTTCACTATAAAGGGAGATGAAACGAATATATGTTGGTCATCTTCGAAACGATTTTGATTGAAAAGGGGTGAAAGGTATCCTAAATATTCCAGTGACATCAAGAGGGTTTCCATAGGGCGTTTTTGATTCATCATCCAGGATTCATCGATAAGCAAAGGCTTGGAATATGGAACGATTAACCGTGGCCCGACGTGAAAATCGATCGAGGTTATTCACCTTTCCTATAACTTGTATCAATGTATACGTGGTTTACGTTTATTCGTTGCCGTTTCTCGCCGGTTGAATATTTCATTCTCCGTAAAGCTATCCGGTACGCGGGTCGACGTTGCACGATCGATTTTCCCACGAAAACGGCAACAATGCCATCGCAATCCGAAACACGCCATTCGAAATTTTCATTCCTGACAAACCTGCTAGAAAATAAAAACCCGCGAATATTGCCTTTGAAATGAAAACTCAGCTTTTTCTCATCGTCATCAGATATTAAAATCTCCTCGAAGTTTCAACCTCTGGTTTCCTCCGCATTTAGAATTTTCCGATTTAAGTTTTCCCTCGAAACAGAACTCGTCTGCTGTTAACAATTGCTCGATTAACTAATTAATTAGTTCATTACTTTATTCAACCGCGCCAATTTATTTATATCCATTAAAAGCATCAGTTTATTGGTCCTGATATACTGGGGTATAAAACTCAGGAATTTTATCTTTGAAATGATCTTTAATTTATTGTTAGCAAAACGTTTCAGTACCTTTTCTGCGAGTACCAGTTGCATTGAATGATAAAAAAAGAAGAATGAGATTTTATAATAATTTACTAATAATTTTATTACAGCATCAATTTATATGGTGACATTTGTCTCAAGTGTTATACTGCAATAAAGTTTATATCAATTGAAAGCATACTTAATACGTCATACATTCACAACGATAAGCATTTTAAAATGTGTGTCCTAAAAACATATCAATCGTTTGAAGTCGACAATTAAAGGGATACGAATATTTCTGCGACTAACTGTACATGGTTACAACACAGGATTGAATTATCACGTACAATGTAAATTTTGCAATCACGCAGTAAATGCAAGCTCCTAAATTATAATTTAGTTATATATTGTTATCATGCGAAGTTAAATTATCATCGTCATTATTCGAATTTCCTGGAATCGAGGAAGTTGAGGAAACTGTCCAGAGTCGATTCAACGATTACAGGAGTTGATTACGTCAACAACACATTCGCCACGCTTTGCTTGGTTATTACGAAGTAATATTATTCCAGCGGTGATATAATTAAAAGCAGCCAGAGTATTTAGAGATAACGAGGACGTAGCTGTAATTGGTTAAAATTTCCTGCCGATTTCATTCTCCGTCTATGAAATGTAATTTCGTTAATCACGGTAACAATGATTGCTTTATTCCTACGATTGATTATCCGTGATTCATAATTGCGAAATCGCCTGTCAGAATCATACTCCGAGATGCCACTTTTTTTATCTGTTACTAAAATTTATGTAATTAGATAATTGTTAGACTTCATGTAATCGGATACTTAATTACAAGAATAAGCTTATGTAAATATTGAATGACTATTGCAACGACTACTTATTTCTTACAAATCAAATCTGAATTCTTTAGATTCTTCTTTCGATCTAAGATTCACAATATTCGATATATCGTTGGTTAATTAATATTAATAAATATCCATTCATTATAATCTTAATATTAAATTATTGGTTCACAATATTCAATGCATGCTTGGTTAATTAATATTAATAAATATCTATTAATTTTAAGCTTCATAATATTATTTTAAGCTATTATAATTCATCATAATAATCTCATGATACTTTCATTATACTGGATACTCATTATAATTATTCTTCTGGTTACTTAATTAAAGGTTTCCGATATACATAATTATCTTTATCGTATGCCCAACCGATTACGTTGATTCCCAAGAGTCGATTTTATTGTTTCAGGTCTTTTTGATAGTGAAGCACGATTTCATTTCGGACGGAAGTCTGGAAAAGTTTGACGATACGCCCACCGAAATAAATTACGGGTTTTATGAGAACGAAGATTATGCTCGGAACACCAGTTGGAATTTCCGTGCAGAACACAGCTGCAATCATCTTAAGCATCCAGTGGTGACAACAGGAAAACTGAAAGAAATATAATCACTTCTAGTCGATCGCGGTTATAAGTATAATAATTAATCACAAAGTTTGTTTCATCCTGGATCAGCACAGACAAAAAATATTCGAGCCTGTTTCATTATATTTCTCTGGTAGACGAATGGATTATTCATATATTTTTAATAAATATTCTACTTAATAATTTAATTTAATTTTGTGTGAAAACAATATACTATAATTATATAGTATTATACATACATATATACTGTATGTTAAATTTGTAGTATTTGTAATACTTAATTTATTTTGAATAAATATTATTCGACTCCAAGATCTTCAACTTTCTTCACCGGCGATTTAACGAAAGAATATTAGAATATTGCATCGTTTCCAGAATTATGCACGGAGGAGGGAATATAATGGTATGGAGTAGTGTGTACACTGTCCCTCTTCGCATTTTCTAAATAATTATAAATATCCTGGTAACTTATATCAGAAAATACTCGGTGAAAGTTCCAGTATGACTCGAGCTCGATATAACAGCCATTAATCACATCACTGACAAACTCCGTTCGCGGGTTAAACCTTGTAATTCCATAATCCCATCGGGTGTAACTCGATTCTAGGTGGCTGTGCGCTCGGCTCGGAATTAATCGGAAGCGGTGTAGCGGTTTTACGTTAACTTGGAAGATCTACCTTTGGGTTTTGAAAAGAAGGCCACTCGTGACGTAAATATCACGTGGAATTTCGATCTCTTATTGTTTCGATGTATTACATATTTATATGTTGATTATATGAGTTACAATCATTATACAGGGTACGGCCGAATAACATGTACAGGCGGATACGAATCGATTCCTTATGAGAAAAATCAGAACGAAATATAGAATGAAATGTTTTCATTTAAGCCTTAGTTTTCGAGAAAATCGAATTTGAAAATCCGATGAGTATGATATGCTGTTACAACTAAAAGTTGCTGTTCGTCGAGCAACGTATAACGCGTATCGTGTTTGTAAACACTGATCTGAAACTTCCTCTGATACAAAATATTCAAACTTTATAAATAGCCTGAAATATGAAATAAATAAAAGTGTCCACTCAATTTTGTCCACCCGATTTTGTCAGTACTTACATTGTAATTAATCTTACTTAAAATAAAGCACATTATTCTATAAAATTGCTTACAAAATCTATTCACAAATACATAACCTACGATAAAATGTAAAAAAATAAGAAATTAATTAGAAAAAATCACTGAAATGCGACGTTTTCACATATGATAGGCGGGTGTCCACTCAATTGTGGCCCCGACTGTAAGTTATTTGCCTAAGCAGTTAGTTTTCGTTAATCTTGAATAATCGAAGACTTGAAAAAGCAAAACACGTTACCGAAAGTTCACGCATCTGTAATTAATTGATAAAATAAAATGTTGTCCCTTAAAAGTCTTTTTTTAACTTAGTAGGTTTTAAATGCTGTCTAGGCTAACTTATTGTTAGACTAACTGGGAGACAGTTTCCGAAATTTGTGCCAAAAATACGTGCGTTAAACGGTTAACGCCGAAACCGGAAAATAATCTATGTCCTCGGTGTTCCACGTTGTCTGTGACACAATTCTCTATTATTCTCACTAACTCCTCGTGTGTCAAGGAAATCCGCTTAGTTTTTTAGCCTCCTCTCTCAGCTCTCCGTGCAGATTTAGTAGCATTATTTTCCCTGGTACCTTGATCTCCTTCCTGCTGATCTTTCAACCGATTTACCGATACACGAGTGCTGTACCGTTTCGATATACCGGGTGATGATTCATGACGATCCATTTTATGACATAAACATACAACAATGCCACTAATGGATTTGTTAAATTTATTACAGATTTATTTTCAATGTGAAATGTGGAATCGAAGCGCACGGTTTTTACTTACATGGTACTTTCGGGGTACCAATCTATCATGTTAATCCAGAGTTAGGTGTAATAATAATATATTGGCGGAAATAACCATCAAACGTAAATGGAATTCGACGGATGACTCGTTGGAGACTTGGTGAATATATCGAAAGCTTTCACCGATATAATCCTTTGCACGCCCCTCGTTAAATTATCAACGATACTCGATAATACGAAATTAATACATGACGTTTCCAATAGTTGAGTCATCCCCAACGACGTGCACAACCGCAGATAATATAACCATCGAATTTATAGAATTTCCGCATATTAATTTCACTTGAATATTTCCGAGAACATTATTCTACATTGCTATATAATTGGCTTGGCCAAAAAGTTTGTACGGTTTTCATCAAATAAATAGAAAGTAATCTTTATTCTATTTTATATACATATTTGTTCATTTTCTTTACTCAATAATATGTAGTTCATATTGACGTATAATATTTGCTTATCCTTTGGACAGCTTCATAATTTGGTGTTCATAAAGATCCCTCCATTTTCACGTAAAAACTGATGCAAACAGCACAAACTTTCCGGCCAACCAAATAATTACTAGTTTTACGGCTGGAATCCAAACAAAGAAAATATATTCATGCGAGATAGCTCATCGAAGTGGAGGTGAACTCAACTGACCCGGCGATTTCCAAGTAACGAAAGTTTCTAAGCCGTTCCACACTCCGGGAAATTGGATTTGCAAGATTTATGAAGGTGCTCGCTCGAATAAAGATTTTGAACTCTTCTACGAAATGTAAACGTGCATAGAAGAATTACCTGTACACACATTTCCTATTTCTCTATTTATATTTCAGTTTACATAGATATGAGATTGTAATCGATTCCGCTTAAGTTGCCAATTAATATAAATAGTGTAATGCAGCTTTTGCACTTCAAATTAACCCTTTTGCAGATCATATTCACCCTTTTTATGTTTTTAATTTAATGCATGACTTAACTTAATAATTGATACACGCACCGCTAACGATATTTGTACCTCAAAGCTTGCATCGTTACTTTAGGTGTATAAATTAAAGTTAAACAAAGGTCAAAATTTTTCAATAGAAAATTATTAAGCTGTATCAAATATTTATGTTTCGTTACCTAATTATTTGCTTTTAATTTAATGCATTACTTAACGTAATAATTAATATAAATACCGATAACAGTATTTGCATCTCACGTCAGTATTCGCATTATTATGATTTGCAAATTAATTTTTTATAAATGGCAAAATTCTGCAACGTACAATTATCACATAAGACAAAGTTCTATAATGCAAATAGTAAAAGATCTCATTTTTTCTTGATTAATATTTCGTAAAATGAAGTATATTTTTAGGACTTGGTTCGCAAACCCGTCATTCAACTCAAATATTAAGTCTAAAGTATATTATATTATTAACCAGTCACAACTAATACATCACACAAATAAAACACTAACGGTATCCTCGATGAAAAGAAGAACATAATAATCATAATCAACATAAAAATGCAATTTCACAAACCCGTTTGTGTGCCTCGTGACTCACAATAGAAAACTGGTAGACAAAGGATTAAGAACGCGTTTGTGGTTCCACAAGTTTCTTATCGAATAAATGAGGAAACGTATTTCTATTGCGAAGGCCAATCCTGTTTTTAACACGTTGAGTGCCGAGCCGAAATCCGTGTTATACGATATCTCACGATGCACGTCCGCAAAGTCTATATAACGTTTAAACTAAAATTGAATAATCGCTCTACGATACATTAATTACTTTATGTCGTTATGGTAACGTTAAAAATATTGAAAATTTTACATATATTAGCGATATACGTCGAATTCTGTTTCTACACGAATCTTCTTCACATGAATCATTGTCAAAAATTGAATAAAATTGAAATAAACTTAATCTTATTTTACAAATAATAAAATGTATTCTTTGGGAACATATCTATCGTATAAAAACATAATTGGATGTATTTTATTCGAATTTTTGTAATATTGACATTTAGTAATATTTACTTAGTGAATTTTCTTGAATGTTAAGGTTGGCCGAAATATTGTTAATATGTACTATGTAGTTTTAAGCGGCTATTAATAAGAATAAAGAAGTTTTCTTTTAAATTTTTGGCCTTATTAATAGCCGCTTAAAACTACATAGTACATATTTACTTAGTGATATTTACTTTAAAATTTACCATTATTATTATTGTTATCTACTCGTTTTATATTTTTTATCTCTTCTTTTAGTTTCGTCTTCACCTTCGTTATGTTTCTAATTGTTACCAAAGGGTGCTACCCGTTAAATAAATAATTAAATCAATCAAAATAAATATTGACATCGGTGGTCACCGCGACGGCAATGAACGTGTTAACCGCTTCACCTCGAAATGTATCGAGACGGACTTTCATTTTATTCTTGCCACAGCCTTGCACCATTCCCTGTAAAAAGGAATCCACCGAGGTTAGAATAGCACGAGATATTTCATATTTATTAAGAGTAGCATGACACCATGAAAGCGTGAAATATATTGAAGCACCGGGTGGACTCCCAGCAATAATGCTAAGCTCTATAAACGCGCATCAGTTACATTAAGGCGCATTACGTTCAACGAATGAAAACGCTGCTTTCGCATTAGTAAAATCGGTTCTATGAAATAACATAATGCGTTGCAGATTTGTGAATTTATCATACAGATTGTCAAGTAAGGATGGAAGGATTAAATGACAAAATTGTTTGACACTATTCATTTTATATGATGTAGTAAACCATAGTCATTTAAGATATCACAGTTCGATGAGTATTTATCCTTTAATTAAAAAAATAAATAATAATGTTTCCAAAATTAATTGCACATCTGTTAATTGTAGAATTTAGGATTTTAAAGATTCGTGATATCCATTACTATTTCCATGAAGCGACATAATGTCTTGCACGTGTGTGCGTCTAACATATTTGATAAGTAAACGTGAAAATGTAATTAACAAACTTTTTACTTCATTTTGAAATAAATTGTAAAATAATTATCTAAACACTTTTATGAGTTGAATCATTTCATAGAATAATTTCTACGAAACATTTCTATCGTATTTTGTGAAATGTCTTGAAAGTTTGTATGTTTATTATAAAGATTCAGAAAGAAACAAGCAAACTTGTTTGATTTGTTTGCAAAGATTCAAAGACAAATGAGAAGTTCGTCCGTCACTTTATTATTTTCCGTATCATATTTTATTTGATTCAACTGTGAAACAAATTGTATAATAAACGTAGAAAAATGTTATTTACAAATGTTCTGTGTCCCTAATCCTTTCTATGAAATGATATAATGCTCTATAGTTTCAAGGATTTATCAATTGTTTAAAAAATTATTTACATAAATGATGCATATGAATAAGTAATGTCCAATACCTGCTATAAATTTCTTATCAGCAAACATTATCTGCTATAATCGAGAACTGTTGATGCATAAAACACGATTGCATTAAAACAATATTCATCGTTCATAGAACAACGTTAGTTCGATCTACAAGTTATGCTACGGATACGTTGTCCGTCTAATAATGATGGTTTCTTGCGTAACATTGAATAGAAATCACACTGATACGCCAGTGAATGGAAAATGTAATGCTACAATATCGGGCTTTGTTTCACATCGCGCGAACGATTCGCCTGATATCATCGTTATGAGCTTAATAAAGTGAACGATTTCCGAATAACCATAAAATGTAACTGTAGTAAACCAGTGTCATCTAAAATATTACAATTTGTTGAGTAATCATCCTTTGATTAACAAAATAAATGATAATGATAGTAGAAATGACGACAATAATAATAACAGAATAATTAATAATGATAATCTTTCCGAAGAATATTATTACCGAATTATAATATAACCGAATGATGGTACTACCGAATAATAATATAAAGGAATAATAATAATAGCCCAGTAATAATATAACGGAATAATGATAATAGCCGAATAATAATAATAGTCCAATAATAATATGACAAAATAACAAAACATACTAATACTAAGCGAATTGCTATCTAAATAATTCCTAAATGAAACATTATCATTTATGGACAAAACATATTTATACATTTCTTAATTTCCATAATCCTCCGTTATTATGTACCGAGAATTATATTTTTATTTCAACAATGAAATGCAATTTAGTACTTTGAACTACCGAAAGTATAATAACAGCAATAATAATAGCTATAATAAAAATCATAAGAATAACTGTAATAATAACCATGCTGATAGAAATAAAAGAGTAATACAGCGTATTATACAATATTATTATATATGAAGCGTAAGGAAACTGAGATTTAATGTCAGCGGTTGTCAAAGAGTTAGTTTCGAGGAATTAAAATGAAGGAAGAAAGTAGAAAGTTCAATAAAGCAATATGAAGTTTGAAAGGAAAATTAGGTAGGTCAGAGCGTGCTGAGAAGTCAGGTATGTCGAGTGGAGTGCAAGCTAAGTAAATATTATTGTGCCGGCACGATAGGTCAGCAGGTATTGCAGCACGATGCACAATTATTGGGTTGTGCATAAAGTTCATGCTGATTTTAAAGGAAAATTCCAAGGCAATATTTACATACGTTCACATATATTTATTCAATTATGTATGCACCGTTTACTTCCTCTACCTTTCCCCATTTTTCAAGCAACTTAAAGATTTCATCCTTTCAGAACTTCTCAGGTTTTTCTCCGACAAACTACTGAAAATCGGCATGAACATTCTGGACAACCTAATAGAATTACGCAAGATTCACATCGATTATACCTTGAAATATGAGAAACATGATGGATACACACTCCATATTAGGCTTTAAATGTCTGCCCTTTATTTGCAGACGCTTAAATGCATTCTAATGCAGCATTTTCCAAATGCAGGTCCGTCAGAAATTTTTGCCCGTCCGCAGAGAAATGATACAGTACTTTTTCATAATTTGTCCAATTATAAACCTGTTTACTTTTGTTATTACAAAGAATGTATATTTATTTGTTGCAGATTCAGTTGTAGTACTGTGTATAAGTTTGTTTATTATAAGTACGTTATGATTTATTTTGCGAAATGTTTTCTTTAATTTTTTACCTCTTCGATCAGCGAAAAGAATGTTACTTGGATATTTCCTAATTTACACAGCCTTTCATAATTATGCACCGAGAATTATTGATATTTTTACTTTAGCGATAAATTGGATTTCCTATTCTGTATCTACTTACTATTTTACAATCTATCTATTTTTAATATAGAATTCTAAATATATAATATTATAGAAAATTCTCTATCTGTTAGAATAAAAATATAATTTCCAATAGATAATAATAATACGCTGCATATTCTTAAAATTAAGGAAGATCTAAATATGATGATTTAATATTCAGTTATGATTAAAAGAAAATTCACGACCAGGGCATGATTTAAATTGAAATTCAGTTGACAAGTTAAACAGATTTTTTAACAATTTCACGGATCCTTTGTTATCCAGGAAATACAATATATAAGCGCGCGCATTTCGTAACACGGAAATCCGTGTACCGCAATAAACTCTGACAGCAGCGTGGATTTTTCATTTTGTTCTCTGCAAGGAAAATTACTGTTTCTCTGTGTCGAATAAATGGCGCGACGGTTGTTAAATTAACCAGCTTACGTAATACTCGTAGAATATTAACAATAATGTAAGTACATTTTTAACGTACAAAAAGCATGATACAATTGTTTAATGTTCTAACGAGTATAAATTTCAATGAAGTAATACACGAAATATGAAATACTTTAATAAGCATACAATTATATTCCTGGAAACATAAATATCTCTTTTAGAAAAAGACTTGCTATATTCTTGCTGCAGTTTCATTGTATTTCAAGTTGATAGAAAAAAAGGTTTTATTACGAAGATCATATGT
Source organism: Nysson spinosus (assembly GCA_910591585.2). Classification (NCBI taxonomy): domain Eukaryota; kingdom Metazoa; phylum Arthropoda; class Insecta; order Hymenoptera; family Crabronidae; genus Nysson; species Nysson spinosus. Next base: position 1,728,353 of record OU342841.1, read on the forward strand.
ACATATTTATAAACATTTAGTTTCATTCTAATTAATAATTGCAATAGTAATAATGAATCTTTTATATATTTACGTAAATAGATTATAAAAGGGAAGTGGGAATACTATAAATACCTCTATTTCCTTTATATAATATTATGATGTAGTTTATTATGACACAATACTGTTAGAAAATTTATTATGATTATATTTTATTGATTTTGCAAGAAATTAATTATATACGATTTATATGCGAGTATCTTATATCGAATTGAAGTATTTAAAATATTAAACTAAAATAGAGATCACAATCTTAAAGATATACTCTATCCATTTTTTATTTTTGTGCTACATATTAATAAAATATTTTTCCTGATTTCGACGTATTAATTAATATACAGTATTGATGTCGTGAATAATAATTTGAAACTAGGGACTGTTATCATAAAAATAATATCATATTATTCTTCCATCCCTTTTTACTTGTATATTAAAAATTAATAGAACGCCTCTCTTCATCTTGAAGTATTAATATAATGTATTAATATTCTTCTTGAACCTAACTCCCGTATTATACGAGGGCTAACTATACACGTTGAATTAATCTTACGAGATATTAATTTGTACGATTGGATATTTCATATCGTATGACAGTATTAAAAATACGAAACTAAGATAAAAGCCACTATCTTAAAGATATCTCTTTCCTGTTTCATTTTTATATAAAAGATTAATAAAATAATGTTCCTGCCTTTGGACAGAAAAACATCTCAAAGGATCCTATTATATGAAAATGACAGATTTCTATTACAAGAAAATGAGACAATGACAAATGTTATTTATAAACATAATATGTTTTTCAAGCTTCGTTAAATATGTACGAGAATGTAATTTGCAAAGGACGCAGAGATGCAAGTCGAAATATTTATGTGTGGGAATTCCGTACACCGTTGTTATGTCCCGGCTCATTATGCTTATACGATTTTATTTTGTTATCATAGACACCTTCGAGATAATTTAATAGCGTTTCCGGGAATCAACGTCGCCTTATCGATGTTTAACGACATTTTAAGCAAACCATCTTCCTCCGTGAAGTTTCACTAAGTAGTTTACCCAACTATTGCACCATGTCATTTTCGACATCCGGCAATTTTCGAATTCGAATCCGGAACGTGAATGGTACTTGGTTCAAGTGCAATCACATGAATCATTTTGGATAAACAGTTTTTATTAATATTAATGTCACATTGTCTTGTTAAAATTAATTTCGATATTAAATTATATTAATTTTATTAGTAATAATATTAAGCTGTTTAATTAATATTGGTATTTACACTAGAACTGTTAAAGGAGTCAAAATGACTTGTCTGCGATTTTTAGTTAAATTATGCGAATGTATATATTTTTATATATTTTTACGTAACGCACATAATTCAATCTACTAATTAACTTAAATCCTCCAAGCATAATTTATGTATAAATCAAAGTTGTAACCATAATTGAGTATACGTTTGGTAGTTCTAGTGTTGATACTGAGATGTTTTAATAGTGTTAGTATTAATACTGATAAATGATTTAATTAAATTAAGTACTTAATACTAAATTAGTGGCTTACTGTTCCAAATTCTGAAGGTAAGCGTATTATTTCTAAATATATTATCACTTACATTAATATAACAAGTTGTTTCATTTGCAACAAATTTTACGTAAAGTATTTCTCGGAAGATACCTTTTTCCAGTTTAATTATATTGTTACAGGTTGCGTGGAATTGAAATATGAAATGTACATATTAAAAATGTTAAACTGGGAAGCACTGCTTTAAAGATGCATTTCTTTCCTTTTTTATTTGTATACTAGGGATTAATAGAATTACAAAAAGATAACAAGTGGAAGGATCCTGTTATCTTGGTTTATCCTATAATACTTCTCAAAAAGAAAATCCACCAGGAAATCCAAAAATGATCGCAAACTCGAAATTATATTATAATAATCGCAACCTTCAAGTGATAATTGATAATTCAAAAATATACCAAGATATATCAAAGCTATATCCACACATTAATAATTAAATGAAAGAATCATAAACCTCAATGTAATAAAAACCTTAATAAATTATAAATATCAATTAATTCGTTAATAAAACTAACCTCTCAGATGAGCTGAATAAAACATGATCTATTTCTACATTCGTTCAATCAGCGCATAATTTTCATCTTACGCAGCGCAGTCCCGAACAAACATCATCATCAAAGACAAAAGCATTCCAATCTAAACTCCACTACCGCAGCAGCAGCTATTTAAAACAACAACGAAGCGTAAATTTATTAACAATACCGTGCAAACACGATTTTATTTACAAGACTACCTGATATTTTTATATCATTGCGATCGGTGAGTGGGTGCTCCGCTCGCACCGTTCTCGCGCGTCGCACTCACACGAACGGAAACCCGTGGCACTGATTGGTGGAGCCGAGCTACAACTACAACTCTCCGCCACTACATCAGTAGGAAGCGCGGTCAGTCTTGCGCCGCGCGTCGTTGAGTGAGCATCGTGTTTTTACACGACGCTTTAAAAGAATCTTTCGAAGAAACTCGGCAAATTCACGGGAAACTGTCGAAGTGACACGTCGTGTGTGAATTTTAATTATTAAGAGAAGTGCATTTTCGAATATATTCAAGGGTACTTATTTTTAAATATTCCGTACTTATGAAGCATCTTTTGTTGTATGAAATGTGGATTTTGAATGTAATATGAAAGTGGTTAAGTTTTTAGTATAAGTATTGAAATTACTTCTAAAAATAGGCTTATGTTTTTATGGATTTTGGGTATGACCATACTTTTTGTTTGAACTCGATGTAAGAGTATAATAAATATTGTGAAACTGATATTGCATTATATTATATCAAATGTGTAAATATACTAAAATAAACGTCAGAATACTATGCTAATATGTGACATAATATTTAAATTATAAAACAATTTTTATGTAATATACTTTAACATATACTTATGAATCGGTGCTTGACATATCACTATTAAAAAGTGCAAAGTGTCCTAAAAAAAGAGCGAACTTTTTACTCCCAATTGACGCAATTCGAGTTGATATTCGAAACATAAAAAAAATACGAAACTAAAAGAGTTATTCGTGTCCGTACATCCAATCATTAATATGCACATCCATGCGCTATAATATTTCGAAGATACTCACGTTGTACTATTCCAACTTTCACTGACGTGATCACCGATTTTTACATTTACGTAAAACTCTAGGAACTCCAGAAGTTTGGAAACATTTTTCATAAACATTACGCGAGGAATATTCATATTCGGTTTCAAGTGGATGAATCAGATTTCGCGATTTCAATCGAGTCATTTTGAGAGTTAAATGGCCACGTTGTCCTTGATTCCAGTCGCCATTTGTATTTAAATCGACGATTAAAACTACGTATTCGTATCTCATTGAGATTTATTGGTTCGAAGTTCAGTGCTCTGTTTCTTAATCGTCCGATCAGGTGTACACTCCTTCCGTTTTAATTCGCTGCACAAACATATGTGATGTCTGTGTAATAATGAAATTCTTTCTTTATCGTGCCGCGGAATCTCCTAATTCTTTGGACGCCGGAAACCTATGGTTAGCTTGGGACATTTATGGTAATCGTCACGAAAGTTACGTTTGTAATAAAATGTACTATTAATCTAAACTACGTGTCCAAAAAAGTATTAAAAGCAATTGTTAAAAAATTAAAGTCCATCACTTCACTGATTCTTAACATTAGAATTATCGAACATATACTTAATTATGCTTGCACATTTATTTATATATAAATTATGGCTGGAGGATTTAAGTTAATTAGCAGATTCAATTATTTGCGTTATGAGTGTACAATAAAAGTCTATGAAATCCCAAACAATGCGATGTGGTGTATTCGTATAATTTAACTAAAAATGTCAGACAAGTCAAATGTCAAAATGTCACCCTTTGGTAGTTCTACTGTTAAAGTAAATTTCTTACATTGGATATATTTTGGATATTATTTTACATATCATTTTGGATATATGGAGTAAATTCCTAACTCTCGATATAATTATTAACCCTTTACAGCCTAATTTGTTTGTGTCTAAAAGGGAATCGTATAACGTAAATCTAGTTAAACGCGATTCTAACAAAAGTACATTACATGAAAATAGTAACGAAATTATTACTTAAACGCACCGAAAAGGGTGACAATCGCTGGGCGTACTTTTATCATTATTATTACAACGAAAAAAGAAAATAAAACGTAAGATACAGATAAACGAGTATGTGACTTTAAAGTTACATGGAGTAATAAAGGGTTAAGTTATTAATTCGTGATCGAACATATTTGCACAGCTGTAAACAACGCAAATGTCACAACGTGTTTATATCAATAATGTTACAAGTCAATAAAAACTATGTAGAACCGGTTTTACACACAGAGTGAAATGAAATGTCAATTGTTCGTACCTCTTCCAAGTAAATTGTGTTTTGATTGACATTTAAAGAGGAGGAAGTCTACCGGCATATTTCAAGTTAGAAACGACTTACGTTTAAAGCGCCGTTTAACGAAATAATTTGCATCTTATCGAGGAAAAGAAATTGAATTCACCGCCGTCATTGCAAAAGCATTAAAGGAACCGGAAGTTTACTAACTGGAGACGTCCATCCAACTCGGGAGACGATAAAAACGAGTCCGGGAAAATGAGGAAATTTAATGTTCCTCCTTGCAATCAATTAGTAGGTGGAATTGCTGGGAGGACAATACGTCTGTTTAATAGAGGCGGGAATTAATTATCTTTTATTTATCTTATGTCTCCCCGGAAATGAATTCCAATTACGTAAAAATTCGCGAACACATAAAAGGTTTATTTACTTTTGCAATAAACATCAATTATGGAAGAAAATTACCGCGATGGCTTCTATAAGTAATCTCCTTCGAATATAAATTAAGAGAGAAAATGAAATTTATGGTATTCCATTATAAATGAAAGGAAAGTTTCGTTCATGTTCCGCTGTATAAGACAATGTTTATCGGTGCATTTATCACAATATTGTAATATGAATCTCTGAATTAACTTATTAAAATAATGTCGCTGAAGATAGAATACATATTCACGAACATCCCAATATTTTAATAAATCCGATGCGTTCATAGACAGACATAAATAATATTGTTACAAAACTGCACTCAAAACTCACGTCGGATGCCAAACACCGAATCATAAATTGACAGTGAAATACACGTGAAGAACACCCAAAACAAAAACGCCGATACTTGTATTCAAAAACAGCACCTCATTCATATTACGTTTTCAAAATGTTTGGAAACTCTTCACGAGAGATTCCACATTAATCTGCGACACGGATGCAATTTTGAGTCGACACGAATGCAAGTTGAAAATCGAATTTCGTAGGTTTCGTGGGAAGGTGATGCGAAGTTGAACTTAACTGGCGAAGGAACAGGTCGCGATGGGTGCCTTGTGTTGTGCCCCGCGGGTGTAGTGTGAACCGCGTAAAATCGACGAGCGAAGAGGATCGGAGTAATCGAGGTGGAGAAAAAGAGAGGAGGACAAAAAAAGAGAGTGTAGAAAGAGGAAGAAAGATATTGCCAGGTAACGCGTGGCCAAGTGTGACCAGTGAGACGTTTGAAAGGCTACTCTCTCGTGGCTACACTGCGAGTGGAGGACCAAGAAAGAAAGACGAATAATGCGGACTCATTGCTTCCGGTTTGATCGAAGGAACGACGTCCAGATCTACTCGTAGTAAGTACAATCAAACCGTATGAATTGAATAAATTAGATGAATTGGATGCTGTGTTACGATTTTTAATTAATCGTGACTTACATTGTTCCGTAATGCATTGTCGATGTTATAATAAGATGAAAGAGGAAAGCCCAGGTGCAGATCTAATAAACAACCAGTGACTCATCTTTCTGATTATAATAAACACTAGTAATTTATTATGATGAAGTATGATAAATTGTTAATAGTTATGATGATAACAAAGACAAGCAGAGCTGCGACTTCCATTTTCTCGTAATAAACTATTAAGTAAGAGTTATTATAATGAGGAAGATGAGAGATTTTCAAAATTGACGATATCAATAGGGATATTTTGCAGTGAGGCATCAGTCGTGTTAAAAAAACTCGAAATAATGCCGGTTTTTATGGAAATGAAAAATTAATCTTGAAAAGTTTAGTCAACAACCCCAACGATTATAATAAATAATTATATAACTGCGACTAATAACTAATTTTTCATTCATATTTCTCTGTACTCTTTTAACATACACAAATTTGCCAAAGTGGTATGATAAGATTGATTCGTTTTATTAGTTATAATATTAACAACTAAAGAAAAATGAACTTAGGCTACTTTAAAAAATAACAGCTCCTATAGTAATCCACCTTCAGAAAGAATAGGGAATTACATGTATCATATTCTACCTGCAAATGTGAACACTTTATCGACGAATGAGCAAATACTTAGAAACTATGGTATGGTTTTTTTTATTGGTAGTCATCGTCGCTTTTCTCGAAATCAATAGCTATTGACGTACCATAAACCTCATCCACAGGTCGTATAGGACCAGGTGGTGGGGACAACCCACCACTTGGCTCGTACACCCAATTCCAACCCTTGATATTCTCTGAAACACCACGTCAGGGATTTCCAGAAAGGGGGTATTTTTTAATAATCGAAATTGAAATTTTATACACTTCTTCTTAATTGTAGAATAACACCACTGTGCTATGCAGTAAGTTTCGAATTAGAGTACTGAAGCTCGTTTTATTATCTACGATTTGCTAACATAATAACAGCAATTATTGTATTCGGTTGAGTTATAAAGAAGTTCCGTTATTAAAAATAAATGAAATACAATGAACTTTAATCTTATATATTCGCCGTCATTATTAACATCTTGTTGCCATTTTTTAGGCAAATTGTCGATTTCTTTTGCGTAAAACTCTGGCGGTTTTGGGCGCAAAAACTGCTGGACAAACTGAACCTATTTATGACCCATCCCAATAATATCATCTACAATCCGTTAATCTATTATAAAACAATTATCACGAAATTTACATCAATGCTTTATATAAAATTCCGTGAAAAGAATATTATCTTCTACTTGTATGACGTCCGTAGAAATTTACACAATTTGGTTAAATTCATTCGGAGCACCATAATTTGGATTCTATTCATCAAGTCACTTTGTTCTTCGAAATGTAAATTGCTTCTTTACAATATAACTGATTTATTCCTTTAGGTATATTTAGTAAAACAATATTAAGTAACGTTGATTTTGAAGAGAATTGGTTGACGGATTTTAAATAACGTTTCTCAAAGTTATTCAACGTGTATTCAACTATAGAATAACTAATTTATGCAAATCGAAAGTTTGTTTATTTCCTTGTGTTACTATGCGCTCCGTACTTTCGTGTTATTATGTCCGGAAATAGTCTGAAATTGACGTACGTATAGCATGCGCGGTATATTTCCATCTATAGAATGCTAAGATCTGAACAAACCTCTGACGTTCAAAGAGTTGGCTATACTGATATTTTCCGACTGGCACGTTATTTTCACTAAAAGCGGAAGGCGGATTCAATACAATCATTCAACGATCCCCAGCTTCCGCATTGTCTTCTGAAAACATTATTTATACAGCAAACTACAAGATTCTTGTATTGAGATTTTCCAGCTGTTGTTGTTTTCAACTAGAAGTTGTTTGCCGCATTACAAATATTTTTAATCACTGTAGAATACAATATTGGCATGAAGATATTTCATTGTATATGTACTATAAACAAAAATATGGGGAATTAGCTTAAGTGTTTATCAATTATATAAAATCACGACTCGCGGAAGTTTCATTTTGGTCCTATCCGACCCAGAATTGAAATTAGATTTTAAAAGTTTAAATTGAGTGTAATTTCTTTTACTCTCTCAGTTTTAATAAATTCCACTGATATCTGGCGATTTCTATATTCGGGATGATTTTAATTAATTTGGGCCCCAAATCATACCCATTTCGTTAACGGAAGTCAAGAACAGCAACGATTTCATTGATCCTATTTTCACTATAAATACACGCTCACTTTCTTCAAGAAACATCCGGTGGTTCGAAAAAATTCGGAAACCGACAAAAATGGAGTTAATCGAACACCATGATTGCAGAGATAATTTAAATGTAGTACACTGATCTCGTATCGGGTTACTAAGAACTCGTTTGTCCCTGTTTTTTTTCCTAAGTTACATCGGTGTATGTATACTTGAAAGAGATAACAATAAAACATGGAAGCTCGAGGAAATCGGCCGTGAATTGAACCGCAAAGTATCCGTCGAAGACGCAGAATTTGCTGGTTGAAAGTGCTGTCGACGTATTCAAGGATTTTTGTAACAGGGTCGACGCGGTCAATAGAAAGTACAATATAAGTCGTGACAAGTACAGTACACCGTTACGCTTGCCATTTATTCAACTAGCTACTTTGACTGTCTTCGGCAATCGATAATCATAATCTAAACATGCAAATGTCTGTGGACAAGAAACATAACAATTCTTGAAAGAATACGGAAAGGTGCAGAACGGCTCTATGCGATCATATGATACTAGAACTCATCTTATTGAACTCGATATGGCATAGTGGAATGGAAAGTGTTCCACCTTTTTAGTACTTACTGTTTTAGTACTTACATACATGCGCAGTATAATGTTTTTCATTCCACCTTGTCATTTTATATCATAATTCATCGTTTGTACATAAAACAAACGAAATTTGTTATATTATTTTTAAATAAAACTTTTGCGCATTTAGCGCCCCTTTTTGTCAGGTTAGAATCCGGTGCCTTAAAGAGTTAATACGATGCCAGTATTATTCAAAATCGAAACGAATATATCGCTAATATTCGTAAAATTTGCAATGTTTTGAACGTTACGATGATGAAGTAATAATAATTATAAATGTACGCGCAACGATTGTTACCTTTTTCGGTGCGTTTAAGTAAAATTATTACTTGTTTTATTATTACTGTTACTATTTAATTAGATTTACGTTACACGATTTCCTTTTACGATTGGACAAGAAAAAATTGAACTGTTGGTTAACGAATAACCGATGATTTAAAATACTTCATTTCCCAAATGTTTCTTATGCATGGCTTAGAATTCGTAGGTGATATTGATTCTCCACACGAGCATGTTCTTTCTCATAGAAACCCGATGCTGTTTCGATAACCCGGTCTACTTTAATTACTGCGCATTAAGTGCCAATTAAATTTTAATCAGCTTCGCCTTGAGGAAACGAAAATTTGCTTTGATAGTAAAAATTGAAAATATTCTTGGCGAAAGGCCCCAGGGAGAGTCTGGTGAAATTAGTGTAATTGGATTGGTTGAAACTCTAATGGCGACTCTACTCAATTGGTTACCGGAGAACCCGGAAGCAAATTACTTCCGATACAATCATACTCTTCCGGTCCAATTTGGAATTCAAAGAAAATCTGTCATGCAGATTCTTTTCAATGGAAATTCTATCGTAAGAAACTGGTTATCGCGCCAATTAAGGAAAGGAGATCTATTTTCATCACAATATTTCGGGAGAACGAACATTTCTGGACAATAGTTTATTAATAAAACTTAGATTTCTGTATAGAATTTATATTTTTAAATTTATGTTTGTACAAATAAACTGCACTTTATGAAAATAGGATTTAATTGCTAATAACGTACAGAACATTAATTGGTCTAATTAAAAATTGTGGAACCATGATACATTTGTGATAATAATATTATTATTATTTCGTAATTGTAAGCTTATATAAATTTAATAAATTTATCTTTTTTGTTAGGCAGCTATCTTTGCTTAATTATTTATTGTACTATTATTATTCCTTGCATATCTTATTAACTTCGATTTTTATTGTTATCATTAGTTTTGTATTCCTATCTCTGAACCCAAAGGATTTTTAATTCGTATATATACCAAATAAGAAATAAACTAATCAAAAACAAAAAATAATTATAATTCTACTACATAATAAGTATATGGTATATTAGTTAACTTTAATTGCAAATAATAACTGATCTCATATCGTGATTTTATAGTAATGCATATAGTACTGCAAGTTTGAGTAAGTAAACCTCGAGTTTCCTTCGATTCTTAAATTTCAGAGAAACTAATATCTCCAGAATCCTTAGGAAATCAAAGTGAAAACTTAGAATCACAAATCACGTTATATAATGGTAAACCCTGAGTGAACAGCTCTAATCACGTTACTAATAGTTGACGAAAAACAAGCTGCCAAGGATAACATGCTCAACAATTTATTGCATTATTTTAATCTTGCGTTTCCGTTATCAACCTTCGAGTAACTTCTAATACGATTAGAAATAACTTCATTTATGTTCCTCGAATGGAACGAGAAATGTTTCAATGGATTTCATCGCCGTAACTTGGAGTTCGTATACTTCATTACGAACTATAGAGTTCCGGAAATAAGACACGCTTGTGTCTTTATGAACCGTTCATTAATAGTAACACAATAGTATTAAAGCATTTAAATTCGAATTGAATATAAAATAAAACTGTTTATAAAAAAGCTAGAATATGAATAATCAGTCTGCTAATTAATATTAAAATAGTTCATATCGTATACTATTAATATCATATATTATTTTCAATTGATAAATTATAGCTATACGACCAATGAGAATTAATGCTTCATTCCCTAACTACCATAAATTCACTTGATAAAAACCCATCAAATATCTTCGCTACCAGTTTCAAAGTTCTTAAAAATTTCACCAAAGTTCCTGATATCTCGAGTTTTTCGAAACAACTCTAAGATAGTTAATCAAAAGTTGAACTTCTCGCATAAATTTCCTCGCGGGCTGCATACGTATGCAGCGGCATCATAGTTCCGCCATTGCAAGACGGAGAAGAAGAAGAAGAAGAAGAAGAAGAGTCAGGTGTTTCTTTCGAAACTTTCTAACGTCATTTACACGTTCGCAAACCCGTGTCCGATCGTTTACCTGCAATTCAAGCCGGGAACAATCGATTCGTTTAGAACTCCTGCGATTCTTTTATCACTTCGCCGATTGTGAAATTCGTATCAATCCGATCTCCGAGTGCCGGCATGGTTTTATGTTCCTTTTACTTTTCCGACGTCCTGAAAACTGTTTGCTTACGCTGCACTCTTTTATCGGTACCCTCTTCTTTTTCGTATTCCGCGCTTTCATTTTCTGTTTTATTGTTTTCGGATAAGAGATGTGTTTTCGGTTGAAAGAATGGAAACAGACTTAGGGAGACGGAATAGTGTGCGAAGATATAAGTTCTTAAGTTGTTGTATTACTGAAACTTAGTTTGTGTTTAACAAAGATTTAGTGATACGATAACGATTATATTTCCAAAGATAAGATGTCCACATCTTTGGCAATCATCTATAATTATCTCCAATATGGCTACTTTACTTTTGATAAGTACAGATTGATATCATACAGAAGCACTAAAGAGGATACATTCATACATTCAACGATTATTAACGATCCAATTATTAATAACTGGTATCCAAATAATGATTAATTCTATAAATCATTTTTATTGATTTACATACGGAATAAATAATAATTTACAACCACCACTTGAAAATATTCTTTAACTCGTAGTCGCAACCTCGAACATCATTTGATTCGTAAACTATAATATTTTCTGCAATTTCACTTCGAAATAGTTTCCGCATCCGACTTGGAAACCCGTAGCATTTTATAATTCACGTATAACGAGATATTTCAAAAACGAATATCATTCTTCTGAAGAGCTTTACGCATTTAAATCGGTACGCCATTCAAGGAGACTCAACAAGGACGAGAATTCAATTCACTTTAAATTTACATTAACTGGATTTATATTTCATAATCAATTCCAGGAAGCTCGCAAGAAATAATGTAATCTACAAAGTTTGTAATTGAAATACGAAGAAATTCTTTATCGGAAATCGTTGCTTCCACGTTTTCTCGTGGCTCGAATGTTACGGAAACCATGTTGATAAAATTGCGACGAAGGTGAAACTGATTCGAGCAAAATGAACGTTCGGGGAAAACCTTTTACGTTCTTAATTCTCGTGCGAATTATATCTCACATTTATTTCTGAAACGACATTTTTCTGACATTTTCAAGCCCCTGTGAATTTATTAACATTTCCTCGGAATCTGGTCTTGAAGTCTAATTAATGTAAAATCAGGTTCATCAACTTTCCTGTAGCTTATGAAATTTAAATTAGTTAACCCACTAATCGTAAGTAATTGCCAAAGATTTGGGCATCGTAACTTTCGAAATACGATCGTCATTATATCAGTAAATCTTTTAAATAATAAGAATGGATTATTGTTTATTATAAAATTCATTATTGGTTAAACCCACATTATTACAAATATATGTATATTTTCCCACCGAATTAAATATTATAAACGAAACAAATAAACTAAATATTTTAAACGAAGTTCTGCCTCGATCACTGTCTTACAATTAAATATAATAAATAAAAACCTATGAAATTTAAATTATTCATCTCACTGAATATAATCGATTTTAATAAAGATTTTCATATTTTTGCCCTTTTCACATCCAAATAATCTATCTCGAAATGAATATAATCAAGTCATTTCATTTTATTGTTTGCAATTCTATTGCTACACTTGCAAAATATTTACGAGTCACAATTTAACCGAAATATTATGTAAATGACATAATAATATCATACATCAACGTACGAAAATTGAAAACGGCATAGTAATGTTTAATAAACAGTTTCAATATTATACGAAATGTTTAAAGGTATTTTATCAAACGCGAATAACGATGAGCCGACAATCGGGGATTTCGTGACTGGGTTTAGAGAACCAGTTTTCGAGGGCACGTCGAAGAGATAAAATGAAACTTATAATAAAAACATATGCAAATTATTTTATATACTCTGACGGCTTTTTTCCGTGTACCAAAGAAACCAGGAATTCCATGTGTGAGTCAGATTCTTTTCGAGGAAGCTTGAATCAGTTGCGCGAGCTCGGATTATTGATACTGAAACAAAGTCGGAATAATAATCTGTTACTGATTTCATTGATTTATTAATTTTAACAATACGATATATTTAAATAATTGTGCGCTATATATTAAGAATTATGTATAGAAATGGCGAATAATGATCGCGAACTTAAAGTATTGTTTTATATGTTTATAAATCGTGTAATATATTTTATTTATTCCTAAGTTCCAAAATCGTAGAATTTTATAATTCACGTAAAACGAACTATTTCAAAAACGAAGATCTCCACATTTTGAAGGTAATAAGATATTAATAAGTGCAATATGACCAAGAAACGAATTAATTTTTAATTCGATAAAAAATTTATAATCAAACGTGTACATATTTTATTTCTTTATGTGCCGGAAATGAATAGCACCTATTTGTCTATTAATCAGTACATAATTATTGATAAATACTATAATTAATATATTTAGTCGCGTTTTCATATAATTATTAATGAAACTATTACAGACTTTAAAATCATGAATAATTATTTATGCTTCACACATGGATTTCGCTTCTCGTTAATAAACAGAATCAGTGTTTTTATCGCCGGTTTAATTAAATGAAATTATTATTCGTTTAAACATTATTGTTGGAATATGTACCTTGCAATATTTTCGGGGCATTTAAGTGAACTTACACTATTCATGAATGAACGATGCAAATAAAATCTGGAATAATTATTATCGGATACCTGATACCGTATGTAAGCCAAGGAAGACATCCGTAACTAAGCACTTGCGATAACAATGATGAACAAAAGAAATAACATCTGATAAGGTATGTTCTAGATTGTGACTCACTTCAACGTGGCCGAGTATGTGTGTCGTATCAAACTTATGATCGAAAACGATGAGTTGATTTTACATTAAAGAAACATGTTTAACATTAGAACTACTAAAGCAGTTAAAATCACTTGCCTCCAATTGTTAATAGAATTATTCAAATACATAACAGCGAATTGTTTGAGATTTCATATACCATTATTTTATGTACACAATGCGCATAATTAAATCCAATACTTAAATTGCACCCTTCAGCCATAATTTATATAGAAATCAATGTAAAAGTTTAAGCGAGTATATCTTCGGTAGTTTATATACTCAGTTATGCTTACATATTTGTTTATATAAAAATTAAGGTTGGAAGACTTAAATCAAAGAATGATTGGGTTCAATTATTCGCGGTATGTGTATAAAATAAAAGTATATAAATTCTGAAAGAATTCGTTGTGGTGTATTCAAATAATTTAACTAAAAATGGCAGAAATGTCATTTGGAATCCTTTGGTGGTTCTGGTGGCGATTGTTGGTGAAGGCTATAATCTGATAGGCTTAAGTTCAAGTATAACTTTTGGAATAACCTCGTTTGAAGGTGGAAGATACAGCAAATTTATATTTTGAGAATATGAGGGAAGTAATAAGGGTTATTTACAATTTACGATCAATGGAGGGATTGAAAGGGTAGTCATTAACCCTTTGACTTTTCCTCATAAAATCGTCCCTTGATGAAGTTTTCGTGGTTATATTTACACCGGAATTATTACACCTTCCAGTAATTAATAATTTGAGTCGTATAGTTATAGAAACAAGTATATTATTAAAAATATGATTCCTCTTAATAAATTACTAAATCATATTTCAATCGAGTGAGTCAGTGTTATTAAACGTACAGTTATTCATGGAGTCTTTATCGTACTTTATAAATGCAAATATAAATAGTTTTGTAATTTTGTAATTAGCTATTATTCATTAATCTACTAACAATTTAGGGTGTAAAAATATGAAATTATATTTCCAACTTAATTTAGAAAACTTGTCTTACTTTGGTCAACCAAAGCGGCAATCAATTAGAGCCTTCTTGGAAAACATAAATATATTAAATTTAATAAATATCTAAATAGTTCAAGTTAAAACAAGGTGATAATCAATAATAATTTAATCGATTGATTTCACTGAAAAACTCAATTACTAAAAATAATAATGATAATACAATTAGGCAGCTTAGAAAAAAATATACGATTATCATGTAACTTCACCTAACATAAATATACATATAAATATAACAGAGTATCTGAACCAAAGTTTCTTTACCACAAATCCATGAAGTACTGACAATGAGTTGACTGAATACTGGAACAACGAAGGAAGAAAAACGTAACAAAATGCAGCTCGGTACACTGCAATTCCATTGAATTACATAACCCGATTATACAACGCAGAAGTTAGACGAAGTTATCTAATATTTAAGTTACAATGTTTCCCTACGGATAGTCGTCTCTGTCAGATAGTGTTTCTTGCATCTGTTGACCGGACCGAAATCTTACGGTATCCAGATAGATGTGTGTGTGTGTGAGATGTACAAATACATACTCTTCTTGTGACAGTGTGCACGAAAAGTCCCGTTTTAATCTTCGCTGATAAATATCTTCAGGTAAGGCCCGTCGACGGTGAATTTCAGTCCCCTCGGAGGAACCTAATGTATCCAAACATTTCACGGTATATTTCCCCCAAAATGAAAATTTCCTACAATATCTATGAACATTGTACGGTAATCCCTTCATAATTGCGTGAAATATTACATAATATTTCATATTATTTTTTTGTTTGAAATATATTGTATGTACAATTAGTTGAATTAAAGTGGGATTTATAATAATTGAAACTCCTCAATCTATGATAAACAAACGTTAAAATTGTTTACATTTGTTATTGAAATAAGGAGAGTTGTGCGTGTTGTATACGCGTAATAATATTTACAGTGCCGGTAGTTTATTTATAATGATACGTATTATGATCAAGCGGAAGTAGAGAGTGTGGACAATGAAACCGGAAGAAGAAATAATTATACAATCGGGAATGCTGAAATTACTGCAGAATTGGAGAAAGCATATCTTAAATAAAATCGTCGGTGAATATGAGTTTAATTGTTGTATTCTTGCAATAAGCCGCTATAAATATTCTATTCTTATGATTTTATAAAGTTGTATGAAGTCCTACATTAAAAAAACATCATTTTGTTATACTTTATTATACTCGCACGTTTCATTATTATTATTCATAGTCATTAAGTTGATGACTTTTAGAACATGTTCTTAGTCGGGATGATAAAATTTCGATTATCTCAGGAATTGTAATAAAACGTAAAGAACACGTATAGACGAAAAATTCTAGAGTTATACAGAATGATTCGTCAGTGGTATGTTATGCTCGGAATGCATTCCGTCGTCCTTTGGAATCCTTTTCTCCTTCTACGTCAAGAATCCCAGACTAGTGAAATTATTTCAGTGAAATAAACTAGAAATTGCGTGCTACGCGGAGGGAAAGAAAGTCTAAAAAGATGATACGAGATCCATCATAATTACAGAAACTAGGAATGAGAACGCGTTGTAACGTAATGCAATTTTCGAGGAACTAAATTCGGTCCCTAACTGTCCTGTTCCCCCTCCATCTTTATAAAGATTTGTTAACTTACGTACTTTCAAAGGTATTTAACTAAAAACAAAAATGATGAAGGCAGAAGAAATATTCATTAATCAAGAAATTTATAAATTCCTGAGTATTCTTAAAACTGAAAGACAGAAAATTACAGAGAACGTTAATAATAAGTGTACTGTATTCATGTCACTATTCTTTGGTTCTATTATCGTAAATGTTGAAGGATCCATTGCAACTGAAAAATGCTAATTAATCTTATTAATCGTCTTGGCAAGTGGAACATCTGATAAGTCACGGTTAATTAATATATTACATAGCAATACAAATGTATAAAAAAAGAGAAATATACAAAAGTCAAGATAAACTTTTGCGACGTTTCAATGGTGGATATTATACTCTATTTATCACATTATTATTTATATTTTCTCATTCTGAATGTTCGAATATCTGGGTAACTTATGTTTATTACTTATTTAGTAATTTATGGAATTATTTCATAATGTAATATTTATCGAATATGTAGATTTAATATTCATTATTTCTGAACGTCGGAAAATAGTGGGGAAATTAAAGTTAACAATTATGACTCATATTTAAAATCTATTATTTTTATTGGATAGTTAATTTAATTTATTAGTCCACGTTTCGAAAGCAGCTGTTATCAGTGCGATTCAAGTGGAGTCATTGAATGACATGGGAGCAGGAATTAAAAATTATAATGGCTTCTTGACCGTGTATTGCGTGGGTCATTGAGAGTGTCACGCGTGACGTGGGAGCGTGCGTACGCAAAGGTATGTCAGAGAAAATACGACGGAAAGGTTCAAGTTGAAAGGAAGAAGATGAACGAAAAGAAAGAATGAAGTCTGCATAGGTTGGCTATTCTGTTCGTTTATTATGGTATGCCGGCTAGTGGAAAGATACGACACTGGAACTCGACGAATAGTGCCTTAAATACAATGGTGTTGTCGTTGCTTTATTCTTAGATTTTAGTGCCATCTTATTTTTAATAAAGAGTTTTAATAAATGAAAGTCGCACTTTCTAACTAAAATTAAGAATAAATAATAGTGTGATAAATATAGTATAACATCCAGTATTGAAATGTCGCAAAAGTTTACCTTGCCTTATGAATATTTCTCTTTTCTTATATATGTTTATGCCTATGTAATGTATTAATTTACCGTGATTTATCAGATGTTCCACTTGCCAAGACGATTAATAAGATTAATTAGCATTTTTCACTCGCGATGTAACTTACGTTTTCAGTCATGAATATGCGGTAACATAATCATTCTCGCATTCCACAGTCGCCGTTGAAAGTTCTCCCGCATTATTCGCGCGTGAATAATAATTATACCGTGAGATAGTAATTGATGGATGCGATTGTGCCGGGGTTCTATGGGGAAATGGTGTTGAATATTATGTCAGTCTCGTAAGTTGCAATTATAAATGGTGATTTGTTGTGTTTAGTTCCTTAACTTATCATTAACTTGATTCTTGATATTATTTATTAAGTGGAAGTGTAATTCATTGTATTTGATGTTTGATATTATTTATCGAATAGTAGTGTAATTAATTCTAACCGCGTGAGAAGATTACTAATCCTTTGACTGCGGTGTGTATTAATAAAAAATCATTACATACACAAACACATACTTGACGGTTAACGAATATTTTTAATCACAAATGTATATCGAGAGTGTCAGATGAAGAACTAAATTAAAGATGATACTAATTAGAAATGTAAAACACCATGCTTTGATCATTTTGTTATAAAAATGAGAACTATATGCTCGATAAGAGACATATGAAAATGCTGCTGAAAGTCTGTGCGGGAATTGCCAATGAGACGTACACAGCCGCTCATATGTATGTTGACATTCTCTTAATTCTTACATCAACCTGAAAAAGTTTAACACTTTGGCTTGTTCTAACAGAAAACCATTAACATCGTGCGATACGATATTCGCGTGATAGTAGTTGATACTAAACTGTGTCGATAAAAATAAGAAAAATAAGGAGTTATTGAGATTCAGTTATTCGATCGGTTGTTGTGTGATACATAACAATATGTTCCACACTGTATTAATTTATTAAAATAGTAAATGCGTGGTACCCAGCAAAATTTACTGGTCGTGTGTATACGCCTTTCGTATATATTCATGGACATATGAGAGCGTATATATACGCCTTTCGTATATATTCATGGACATATGAGAGCGTATATATACGCCTTCCACAGTCAAAGGTTAATAAAGATTGTATAATTAAAATCATCGTTGATAGAATAAATGTAACCAAAAACTTAATACGTTTGTATACAAAAATATTCGTTTATATCTTCACGATAACTTACTTTTATTAACCTAGTTGCTTTCAAATCTTTTTATTATTAAACCATTTTAGATTTAAACGATTTAAATTTATTATTAAACCTGGAGTTGACAAATAATAATTAAACTTTAACTGACTAATCGGATTATTGATTAACGGAATTTCGTATACAATTTTTATATTAAAATCTACCGCTTTTCGGACCGTATTCAATTATTTTCGAGATAACATGTATCGAGTTTTCAACAAATTCATTTGTCAAGTGAAAAAATACGTGTTAAAATTGGAATGGATATTTTCAAAAATTTCCATACTCGTTCAATAACACGGTGTTCGATAAATAATATTTTCCAATCAAATCCGTGCGTAATCCGAATACGATGTTACATCACGGCGAGTAATAAAATAAAAATGTACGCACAGCCAAAAAATGATAGAAATGAAAGGCCCCCCGGTGACGCATATTGAAATCCAGTAGTATGGAATTTCGTAATCGTTCTACCGCGATACTATTATAGGTACAACGAGAACCGTAACAGTTTTTTACGTCTCGGACCACTGAGTGTTTCCGTCAAATAAATAAACCGTTTTTCAATCGCTGTTTGCCAAAATGTAATGTAAACTTTGCTACACCTACAGAAAACATATACAAAGCGATCTAATATTGACGTTTTTTCTTTACAATTTTCGAAGTACACCCTTGCTGTTTCACAAAATATATCGACACACGGAGAAATGTTGCCATTGTTATGTAGTTTATTTTTAAGGGTCCACCATTTTTGTAGAATATTATTTCAAGTGACATTTTTCAATTGAAATGCGAGTTACGATATACGACTTGCTGTTAAAACATTAATTTTGCTTGTTTAAAGTGAAAGCAGAATATATTTGGTAATGAAGACTATTTATAGATAATAATAATACGTGAATGTAATGGGAAAATCTGTTTATGCTGGGCGTCGATTCGATTTACATTCAAGTTCTATTTTTGTAATACTAAAGGATTGATAATACTGATTTAATTCGATACTCATATTCTTAATTAATGTAGTTTACATGTTCGCAACAAATTCGAAGCTTTCTACTTCTACGAAATCCTAATTATTGATCTATTAATATCATACATAATTCAATCTTGCATTCAAAATAATGAAAAGTCTAACAGCTATTAAATTTTTAATAAAAGTTTTGACAAATTTTACATGTTCAAAAATATATTACGATCTGTTATACACTGTAATAAATAATATATTTTGTATTATAACATTATGACGTTCGTTTTCTGCTGCCAGAATAATTATAATATACTTCAATATTCCTGCATAATTAAAGTTAAATTGTTAAATTAACACCAGTTTATCCGATATTAATGGTGTCCTTGTTGCATCAAGGGTACATTCATTTTAAAAACTTAAAATATGGTTCCTGAAGAAAAGCAAGGTCTGGTTCAAGGTCAGTGTTACACGCTAATTATAGAGTCCAAGGTTTTTTAGAAGGTGCCAACATCATAGAAGAACTTAGAAAATAATTGTGTCTTCGCTCAGCTTTAATAAGAAAAGTATTAGTTTATAAATATATGTTAAAACGCAAGCAAAACAGTATTGTTTATTCATTTAGATTGTTGAATCGAGAATTAATGGAAAAGTCCCCAATTAGTGTGTTTGTTACAAAAGGCTTAACGGTAATTTCCTAGTTATTATATAACGATATATTTATAACCAGTTACTATATAATTATAATTGTATATTATAATTACAACATTCTGTAATTAAATATGCATCCAGCCAGAAAACCCAGAACACAGAAAATGGTTGAAAAGTATTCCACGTGATATCGTTAAATTAAAAGCACAATAAAAACAAAAATGCAGTGATATCGTTAAATCAAAAGCACAATAAAAACAAAAAATGTAGATTAAAATGTCACATCAATTTGATCATAAAAGATCTAATACCATTGCGATGCTTGCGTAATTAATGAAAATATTCAAATCAACCTTATTTTTAGAGGTGTTCGGGATAATTGGGATGCACGAATTTCGCATACAAAATGAACTTTCTTCGTGTAAACCGCCCCTAGTGCCGGTGGAATTAAATTCCAAACCAATCAAAGTTGTGCCGTGGTCTACGAGGGGATTTGTGTTCCGTGGGAATCGGGGAAATGCATTTCCCCGTGGATTAATATCGGCTTAATCACTTTCGATACCGGAAACCTTGACAAATCGGGGTCGCAGTTGCGTTACTGCCACTGAATATTAATCATTATGTCCTCTCGCGATAGAATTTCTAATTTCCTCGTTACCCGATTACGATTAATATTTATGTTACGTGGCAACGAATGAAAAGTTTCCAAGTAGACACGCAAGAAGACGTGAAGGAATTATATTTTATCTTGGTTATTCATTTATCAACGTGACTCGTCGGCTGAGTTAGTGAAAATAATATCTTTTTGAACCAAGAGATGATAAAAATGTCACACTCATTTATTAAAATAATCCTTCGTTTTCTCTGTAAAAGGTTTTATATTTACTTGCAGTTTTGGTGTTTTGCCAATTCATTCTTTTTAATATATAATTAAATTTTATACTAAAAATACTGAAAAAGTGACCATTCATTTTCTACATAAGTAATCCAACTTTTTATACTGCTTTTCAACTGCTTATTTAGTGCTTTTGACAAAGATATTTGTGCCATTTATTTTGAAAGTGGTCTAAGTCCATTTTTCAATATAAACTGCTTACTTGTGCTGTTCAACAAACGCATTTGTTTGAAACGCAGAAGTACAATTGCAGTCAGCGGGTTAAAAGTGATAAAGCATACTCGCGGTTTCGTTTTTTTCCTCTGTGCACCGTCATTTCAATAAATAGCACCATCTCCGCAGCAGGGACAACGAGTAACGAGTAACTTGGACTTGTGTAATAGCATTAAATGTCAGGTCAAGAGACTGGATCTCCCAGTCAGACATAGAGTTGCAGTCTCTCTATACTTTATTTCACCGCAAGCGCTTAGAAACGGCGCACCTACTTCTGCCATTCTCTGCTTCGTACTTGAATCGTTCACTGGGAGATTTCCGTGGGCCAGATGATATTTCTGATTTCATTAAATCCCCACCCTGTCAATGAAATTATTCGATATTTGAGCGCGGAACTTTATTGAAGTACTCGCGGTTTCAAATCTAATCGAAACCAAACAGATACTGTATTTGGTGTGGTAAATGTTTACAAAGTTATCGTGGTGTTTAGAATAAGTACTTGCAAGTAGACTTTGTGAGTGAACGAAGCACGTCTTGTTAATTCATGACTTCATGCATTTCTGGAATTTTGAAATTATTATTGCAAAGATATTCACGAATGGTTCTATTTATATATTGCTAATAATATTAAAGGAATGTGAAGCTTTAAGATATTATAAACCGGAAATTCTTTATTATGTTGTATTTGGTGTGGTAAATATTTGGAATGTTATTGCGGTGTTTAGAATAAATAATTCCAAGTAGACTTTGTAAGTTAATGAAGCACGTAAAATTAGTTTTTCAAATATTTTGCAGCTTGTAGTATAATATGCATAACTTATAAGTCATAATCGGTATAATTACAAGCGAGACGCCAAGTATCAATGTTTAACTTGTAAATATAAATTATTATATAATATAATATTTGTAGATCATTATTCGTATATGTTCCGAATATTAGATCATCGTCGTACATTTATGCAAAATTGAAACTTACATAAATTTGATCAATATTCGGTATTATACAACTTCAAGCGTAAAACTCATTTTAAAATTGCAGCCACAGTGCAATTATGCTAATCTAATTATATTCCTTGGAGAAAGTCTGATTCATGGAGAAATAATAAATCTTTAATTCAGTCGGAAATGTTCTTCAAATGTTCCCCTTTCTTTTTATAAATACTGTTCGTTTTTATATAATAATTCTAGGATTTTACAATGTCATGCGTAGAAGTAATAATCATTTCAATTACAATTTTCTGCTTCATTTATTTCCGACTTTGCGCATGCAACACGGAGAAACTCTCATATTAATGAAACCGTAAATTTCTGGGAAAATGTTGGAAAACAGTTTTCTATGAGTCGTTCGGTTCCCATAATTAATTGCGCCGCGTAATTAAGTTACAATTTAATCGGGAAATCAACATTTAATTCAGCGAATGTTTTACTTCGAAGATGTACCATTTATTCTCGTAAAACATTTGGTACCGATATGTTAATGAAACCGTAAATTTCTGTCATATAATTAAAGTCACGTAATTAATTTACAATTTAATCGGTCAATCAAAACATAATGAAACGAATGTTTTACTTCGAAGATGTACTACTTGTACTCATAAAATACTTGCAAATGCGATTTGCGCAAACATTAATCAATTTGTAGATGCAGAAAATTAAAAAATCTATGATTAATTATAATCACAAATTACAACTTTCCGAGTTAGCAATATATTTCATTACAACTAATTCTGCTGATAATTAAGTCCCTGACATTTTCCAACATCTGCAAAACATTTATCTGTTTTACGATAAAATTACCACGGTTAATTAACTTATTTTTCCTGCGAAACTATGTTCCTGCGAAATAATATTTGTAGATCTTTCTCCTTTATTTGTTTCATCCTATATGGGATTACATTGTGAACTTTGAATAACCCGTTCGACAGGGCTTTCGTGCAGCAAACTTCTCGGCAAGCATTCACAATCGGCGCACCCAGCTTTGACATTTTGAATAGGGTAAATTCCGAATATCCCTAGTAATCCTTTAGATCCAATATTTCTTTGCTTAATAGGGTACCAGACCAAACCATCTTGCTAAATACCTGAACTTCGATAATTAAAATAACAGGATTTACGAGGAGATGTTTCTCAGTTATATCTGAGATATTTTACGATATTTTACAAATACATGGTATAGACACAAGTAATTTGATAGTATAATATTTTACATAATTACATAATACATAATTTTTAGGTGCGATGTTCCACGCATTTTTCAGAAAAATGATTTAAAATTAGACACGATTTCTATATATTTATGTATCTTTTACTGTACAACGTGACAGCGGAAAGCATGACGCTAAAATTCCGCTAACGTTCCTTTTTTTATGTCATCCTTCAGTTAACTCCAATAATTGGAAGAATCTAACATCCGAGCTCAAACTGTGCATCGTGGAAAATCGCAACGGTTTCTTCCGATTATAACGATCAATTAATTCAGTGAAACATTACTTAATTATACAACTGTGAACTAATAAATAAAACGCACTTACGGTTAACCCAGAAAACTAAGAAAACCGAGCGATTAGAGTATAAATCGCGTTTAGTAGGTCAAAATAAATGAGCTACATTGAAACGCGAGAGCGAGCCGAGATGCGACGAAAGTAAAGGTAAACTTTCCTCAACGATCGCAAGAGAAAACCTCGCGATTCCTCCATTAAATCGTTGAGTACGATGTGAATAATTAACATTTCACTATCCCCATTTACATCAATCTCCGTTTCTACGTAGATCATTTGTGATCGAAGAAATAATTTCTCTAAATACTTGGGTTGCACCATACATTTCTGGAAGGCAGACACTCGGTGACTTAATGAGAGAACATTTCTCTCATACAATAAATACTGTTATAAAATACTATTACAATACTATTATATATAACTTATTGTATATTACAAAAACTATCATGTAAATTTGAAAATGCATATTTTGAAATGCGTTTTCTCAATAAAGATGAACGCTACTTACAAGTGTGTTATAGCACTCTCAATTTGATCTGTGAAAGGGCGAATTTGATTTGCAATAGGGTGAATATGATTTGCTAAATTGTTAATTTGGAGTGCAAAGGGGTGAATATGATCTGAAAAAGGGTTAATTAAGAGTACAAAACCTACATTAGGTTTAAGTTACATCGAAGTACCACGTGACACAATCATTGACTTAATACCATTTTCCCAAGAAATCTTGTATCAACTTATTAAAGATTTAAGAAAATATTTTATACTTTATTTCTTGTTCTCTATGTCGCCATATTAGCGTAGAAAAGAAATAAATTCTAATTGCAATATAAAGCTTATAGTCTCTATTAACATTAACTAAAAATAATATCTAAATATCATATTTACAATTTACTATTATTATATTCCATACTATTAACAGGATTTTCTTAACAATTAAGAGCGGAAAGATTAACTTTCAAAAAGTACTGGCATAAAGTGAATCGTTATAACAATATTTGCGTACATTTTATATTAAAGATTAGGAAAGCTGGATCAAAACTTAAAAGGCTTTAGGAACCCCAAACTTGATCGAAACATTGAACAACGCCAATTTGAGAAATTAAAAGCATCGTACAAGGTTTTTGCGAGTATAATGTCTGTAGAAGTTAGGCTCATTCTCACCTGAGTGTTTACGAGATTTAATAACACCGGGAGTGAATACGTCACGGCAATGATAAGATATCACCGGTGGCATTGGAAAGCGCGTTGAAACCATACTTCGCCGACGGCTCAAATTTGTTATCGGCGTGATTTTTCAAATAGTTATCTTCCCCTGACTTATTACGTTTTCACACGTGCAATTTTATGATTAATATATTTTTCGTAACAATTAAACGTCAGTGAATATATCTTTCGTTAATTATATTCAGATACCAAAGGTATTTAAAGAATTCTATTTTCAATATAATCGAGAGATAAAGAGAATTATTAATAAATAAGGGAAGCAGATAACTCGAACAGGAAGTACGCCGTTTGAATGGAGATAATTAATGGAAGTTAAATAATTTTGTAACAGAGCTCGCCATGTTTAACATTATGCTTCCTACCTTGTATTATTAATATTATTAGTACATCGGAATTGAAGATTATTTACGCACCGCTGGGCGCACGTTACGTCGGGAAATTGTAATGTTAAGTAAACTGTAAATTTATCGTCGAATTCATTCTGCGATAAGCTTCCATTTTTGGTTCGTTGGCTTCGAATTAATTGATGAATATTTAATATTAAATTACGCTTTGGAGACGCGCGTTTTCGTTAATTCACGAGTTTATGCATTTCTGAACAAAGTTCAATGAAACTATGCTGGTGTTTAATAACAATTTTTTAATTATTATTTCGAAGTTATGCATGAATGGTTCTGCTTTCATATTGTTGTAAAATTAGAGGAATGCAAATTACTTTACATAATTACTTAGGTAATTATGTCTTTCTACAGCTTCTCAGAATTTCAATTTTATTTATTTCAGCGATATGGTTCTTATTAGAAATTTCTTTAACAATCCCTTAATTTACATTAATTGTTATATAATCCAACCAAATATATCAAATCAATAACTATAATATTTATAGTTTGTATAATACCAATTATCTCAATCATTTCGAAGTATAGTATAATTCTGCGATATAATATATCATCAAAGTATATTAAACTTAAAACAATCACAATTGTAAAACAACATTGTTTCTTCTCACGTATCACAAGTTGATATAATATTTTATATATATTTAATATACTCTATAGTATATAATATATAATACATAAACAATGGAACGTCGAGGTACCACGCGACACAGGCCGAGTGCCATCTTTCCAGAACCCAACAGTAACTGCCTTATATATTTAATATATGCTATAATATATTGTGTTCCATTACAAATGCAATCGATACAGATTCCTGTTATACATAATAATGTTTTTCGCGATAATGTTAAACATTACGACACAAATGTTTTATATAGTTGCAAGGCACGCGACGAGCCTTGAAAATCAACCTTGCGAATAGAATGGAGGATGACCATTTTCGGTTATTATTAATGAAGAAACGGGAGAAGGTAGATACGAAAAAAGATGAAGGTCTAATTAGGTTCTCCATATTTAAGCGATCGGTGATTCAACGCCATTTTCAGTGAAAGATATAAAAAGACAAGACTATATATGAGCAACGATTAGAAGACTGTAAAAAAGTGCATCAACTTATTCTATTTACATTTAAGGAGGCATTTTATACTTTTCTTCTTATATTTGAGGACAATGGCGCCATATTGGGATGGAAGACGGATAAATACAATTAGTGAAGCAAAGAAGTACGTGTATTAATTAATGTATTAGGAAAGTACTAAAATTTGTATTTTTTTATTTAAAATATCGAAAGCCTTAACACGCGTGAATAACGTAAGAATAATTTATGTATAATATATAGTTTCACTTATTGGTTTATGCATCCAAATTTAATATTTAAAGTTGTAAGAACAAAGTAAATTTAAATAATAATAATTAAAAATATTCAATTTATTTAGAAACAAAGCCCAACAAATAGGAACGCTTTCATTTCACAATTTACGGCGAATTATGAGTTAGACAATTAACTTTATCCCAGTATTTTATTTATATACCTGTTTTTAAGTAGTTAAATCATTGTAATTGAGAAAATGTTTAACAAAGTCGTGCGGTATCGTAAAGATAAAATTTCAAATTGCAACCCTAAGAGATTCTACCTTAAAACGTAACCTTCTTAACCTTTCCTCTTCCCAAACCATTTTATACCTCAATCCATCGTAAATTTAGGGTTTCCGCCCCCAAACTTGTTATACCTCTTTCCGTTATTTCGAAATAACACTTGTATTCCATGTTCTCGTATTAGAAACGAGTGTCCCACCGTCTCTCGGTTCAGAATTCGATAAAAAAAACTGGTCACGTTGTCAACGTTAGTTAATAACGAATTACATGAGCCACCACGCGACAGTTTACTTGGATTTCTCTACTATGTTGTTGTTGCGGGCCGCAATTAAAATGAGGAATCTTAGTGGTAGAAAGACCAATAATGGCGATGCTTATGATGTAATTCCTGTAGGTAGTTCAACTTTGTCCAATGGTGATACTGTCGACTGGCTTTTCTTTCGCAATGAGATCTAACGAATCGTGAAATTGTGAGAATGGAAGATAAAGTTGCAGTACGGATTCTTGAGATTTAAATTACGCGACCCGGAAGTCGACTGCGAGCTTCGAATACCGATATTTAATACTAGAATTACCAAAGCATTCAAAATGACAAAATATACAAATTTATACCCTGTCCATTTTCTGAGATTGTTTGCGACTCGTGTTGCATAATGGCCTTAATTAAATCGATTAATTTATACTGCCATCCATCCTTATTTTTAAGGTCACATACGTAAATCTACAAATTTAGGTGGATATGTTATTGGTATCATTATCGTAATGTTAAAAATATTAACAATTTGATTATATTTAATTCGAGTTTTAGTAATAATTATACAATGTGAAGTTAGCGGAATCCATAACGTTCCTGACTCGAGTTTCCAGCTAACTTCACGTTGCATAGCGAAAGCCATTGGGTATAAAAGTTGCGTGAAATGGAATTAGTTCTGCCTGTACTACATCTCTCTCTTGAAAATCTCATTAAAAAATGTCACATACAACTGACAAACTCTCCTTGTTAAAAGACAGTGTCGCGAAGTCGCATTCGCGTGACAAATCACTATGGAATCTTTCGAATACTACGCCACTAATATACAGAATTACCGGACGTGGTTGACGTGTGATTGAAAATAGAGGCTTCCGGTTTCTCCTTAACGCATGCGTCGACAACACGTAATGTGTGCCATGGAACTTAGCACAATGCTAGATTTCAATTGGGGAACCTTTCAGACGACAAATTCTCCCCTTCTCGCGCGAGCGAATTAAAATTCTTGGCTTCGACCTCCGCGAATAATCAACAAGTTCTTCTTCCTACTTTTAGTGTTGATTTTTACGAGTCAAGGAAACTGTGTTTGGCAAAATTTCATTTATTCGCGTAGTTCGGATTGGCCATTGATTGTTTAACACAATTTTACGATTAGCCGTGAATTAAATTCAAAGTTTAGTTGAAAAAGGGGGTGGAGGAATTTTAAGTTAATCAGAAGTTTAAAGTTAAATTAAAAGTCTCGGCAATTTTTAGTCTATCGATTAGCGGAGACTGTAAGGTCATGTTTTTTGTAAACGTAGTTTTTTTCGGATGTGAAGTGATTAAATTATTTAGGTTTAAATACTGCGCTGTTTTTATGCGCAGTAAAATTTCAAGCGAGCGCTGAACATTTTAGGGCATAATACATTCCGGCAGTTTTATTTGCGGTGGAAATTTACCTCAAATAACATTATTCACTTCGATATCGCGTGGAGAGATTTTTAATTCCGCGTCAGGCGGCTGGAAATTTATGTATGATATCCCGCGTTTACGAGAAATTCAATCCCAGGATCGTGGAGGATAAAAACTGTGGTTATCACTCGCGCGAGGAAGACGCAGGCTGATTCAAATGCATGGAAACCGAATATGTACCTTCTCTTCGGCAAACATATCAGAGACATTTCTGCGTTTATTCCGTGAAATTTGATTTTGCTTTGGGATTTCGTCCAAATCCCAAACTGCGGAAACTGCAGAATGATCGAATTTGATTATTTGTTAAGTAAAAATGCGGAAATTGAAGAATGACGAAGTTTTCTTATTTGCAACGTAAAGGAATGATTTATCAGAATCAAGTATTATTTCATAATAAGAATTTCTAAAATACTGGTCTGCCTTCCGTTTGTAAAATATTATTTTGCCCTAGCTTGAGATTTGAAAGTTCAAATATGGAAGTTAAATAAGAATGGAATTCTATTAATCTACACTTGCGCTCAAAAATTTGGAGCATTCTGTGCTTTTTGGATGAAACAAATTTTGTGTACATATGCGAATGTTCTATTAAAAATATTCCACTTATATATGAACATAACATTACATTAATACGTTTCTTAATTGGAACTGGAAGAACAATATTATGAATAAAATATGTATGTACTTAACTGCAACCATTCAGCGCACTACTCGTGTCTTGAATGAGTTTTAGTCTCGTATTAGTTTTAAGGTAAATAAATGATTTTGAACTAAGACTTCGATAGCTTCGACTTCGAACTCTAACATAAATTTTCTGTAGAATTGAAACTACTCTAATACTGGTATGAAACTTATCAGTATTTTTTGCCTCCCAAAATGGGTCTACGCCTTCCACATAGTTGGATTATTACTAATAAAATTATGGATACCGGGTGAAACATAATCGTAACAAATTGGTGAAAGGCGAACCTGATAAGGTATAACACAAAGGGGCGTTTTATCGGGTAACGTAACACCGCATTGACATACAATATAAGATATATTATCGTACCAGTGAATGTCAATGTGTATAAATAAAAGTTCGTCTCGACGACTCGTCTGCCGGATAATGTTACGCTTTTACCATTCGTTTTTAGAATTACTATTTCGTTACATTATGAAATATTTCATTCGCGAAAAAATATCACGTATTCAGTTAGCTATTGATAACTTTTAGACTTTTATAGAAAAATCCTACTATTTTATTATTTACAGCTTCAAAAGAGTATAAATAAATTTTTATTGTCGCTTATAACTGCTTTTATGTTAATTACCTGGAAAGTGTTAATTACATGAATTTTACAATAAATTCAACTGCTGCAATTCGTAATCTTAGTAATTGCATTCCAGTATTAATTATACTTGTTGCATTCCAGAGAAAATGAAACGTTTTTTGTTTTAGATATTAGACGTAAATATGTACATCAAAAGGAAAATATTATAGGAACAACACAATTAATTGGTTTCGCACTTAGATAGAAACTGTTGTTTTTCGAAATACAAAGAATTGTAGAAAGACTTAAAAGCACAAAAGAGAAACAATTAACGTAAACGTACACTTGCTATTGTTAATTACGATATAAAAAGCTGCGCAATTATGATATCTTGCAGTTTTGAAGCGGCTTAAAAAGATAATGTAAAATAAAATTAACAAGAACCCAGAAATGAATGCAATTAGGAGATCAATAATCAGAACAAAGAAATAGAACATGCATAAATATTTTCTTATAATTCCACTCTCAAATTAACTCAAACCTCACAAAACTGTAGCCAACCTGCATTTAACAACCTGCACTAACATGACAAGACCAACAAACCTAATTAACTCTTATCAAACAATTTCACCCAGTTATCAACGCAATAATCAAATTCCTAATTCACACTAATCATTCGAATGGCAGTCCACAATTTCGTGGATCATTCGACCGTGAACCGTGCAACAATGCTGCATAATTACAATTGTTTATCCAGCGAAACCAACACGATGCCAAATGCAAACAGTGTCGAGGATCGTTCGCAAACTTCGGAGCGTGGAAACCCGGTGGGAATGATTTCCACGGGCTCACTGTCCGTTACGTCCTACAACGTGGAAATAATAAAGTTCCTTGTGTATGAGTGATTCACGATATGCGCGGTTATTTTGCAATTGCTTTCACGCGACAAAACTGACGTTCCACTGGCACAATGCACTCCCTGGCAACAAACGAGTGAGCCGTTATTAGCGCAGAAGCGAAAGTGAAGGAATTCTTGATGCGCGGAGGAACCTTGATAAGGAAGCGCTAGAAGTTAAGCTGATGTGTACTCTTCGGTTTTGGCAAAAAGGCACACAGTATCTTTAGATTATAACTCTGTGCACTTTGGGGCGACTCTCAGTCGCCACTCAATTTATTACGGCAACTGGAACGACGATTAAGAGGTGACATTAAAAGTCACTCCAGTTGTCGGTGATTTAAAATTCGATAATAAAAAATAAACGAAGTAAATCTTAAATCTCGAATTAAAAATTTACTCCACTTTCTTTTTGTAAGCCTCTCGAGTGGAAAGGGTTAAAAATTCGTTATAGTTTATATAAAACATCCTAAGACATTCTTAGCCGATTGAAAGGATTTTAATTAATTATCATTATCAACTCAACGAATCGCTATCAGATATTAATGTACCAGTTTTATCCAAAATATTTTATTCCCATTATAATGCTCCACTTTGAATCTATTAATACATTCATTTGCATATTTCATTGTAATTCCCAGTTTTAATTATACAAATCAATATCATATTGAAATGCATTTCCTCGTTAAAGGTATGCCATCGCCATGATTTTCACAGGCCACTCGAAATCTACATTCCAAATTAGTATTCGCGAGCATATTTGATTTTTATCCGAATTTATTGGCATGAAGACTCAGCGGGTGTCCCTGAGTATCTGATAACAGGTTGAATGCCAAGCGGAAAAATTCCGAGCATGTTTTCCAGCGTCCTCAGCAAGCAAACAACCTCGTGAGACATCGAGCCATCGACTCGGATTGGTGGCAAACAAAACTGAAAGAGTGTAATAGGACGTCATTGTTCGAAAAGGCAAGACAAGGCCGTGGTGGTTCGTCATTGGATAATTGGCCACCGGTACTTGCACCCGTGCTGCCATTCCTATTCATACCCACGCGAGCTCCTCTGATGCAATGCTCTTCATGGAATAATGGCTCGAAATCATTTCAACTCGAACGGATCCTCAACAACAACACGACTCCTTACACACTGGGCCAATCGAGCAGCGAATCTGGTTCGAAGGTATGCCGACCAATTCCTTGGGAATTTAATGGCGCGCTTCCTGGAACTCTGCTGGGATTGGTGGATGGGGATTGTCTTGAAATATGCTGACCGATCTTCGTGGATTTCCACACCACCAACTTTTCACCTTTCCAAGGTGGACGACTTTGATGCGCTATTTTTGTAATAGTCGTTATCTTGATTATACCTTCTCGAGGTTGAATATTAGTTCGATGTTGTGGCATTTGAATATAGTTTTTGGGATATCGAAGACCAAATTATGCCAAATTCTACTGCCAATTTAAATATTCTGTCATGATTTATTATAATTTATTATGAGAGAAGATTCTCATTAGCTGTCGTAAGTTGTTATAATTTATTATGACAGAGATTTAAATACCTTCTTTCTGTACGAGGTGTTAATTTATTTATTATGGTATCACTTTATTATTTTAATACGTTGAATGCCATGGCAGTCACAGGGTGGGTACCGATATCAATATTACTAAAACTCGAATAAAATATATCACTAATTTTTTGAAAAAATTCAATATTTTTAATGTTACGATAACGATGTAAAGTAATCAATGTATTGCAGAGCGCATAGACAGTTTTATTTTTAGACATTATATAGATATTACAAAGAGTATCGAGGTATCGTATAACACATATTTAGGTCCGGCGGTCAACGGGTTAATCATTTAATTAACGAACTCGTATCGCGAGGTATCTTATAACACGGGTAATCTATTTTGTAACAAGCAAGAAGTTGTAAATAATAAGGTTGGATACAGCTTAGATTCGAATCTAGGACAACAATTTTGATAACAAACTAAAGTGGAAAACGAGAACGGAAATTACTTACGAATCTATCTGACGGTAACATTTCTCGTTCAGCTGGAGATCGAAAGGAAATAGTGCCATATCAGCTGAATAAACACGTCGGCTCATCTTTTCAATGTTTTGAGCGATAAAACGACTATTACAACGTTCTCGAGCGATGTAATAGGGATAGTCGAACATCATAGAACCTCACAGAGCGAACGAGGAAATAACTCCGAGTTTTCCGAAGAGAATTGTTTTTAGTGACCAAGGAAAGGAAATTGAAGTTAATGGAAACTCGAGCGATTGCTTTCCTCCATTTCCACGATGGAAACGTTTCCTGTAAACTTCTCTGAGGGAGCCTTTTTGTGTCCAGCTGTATCAATATTGTAGAGCTGCTCGTGTTTAAAGACCACTCTATAAAAATACCGTAGACGATCTTTTCAAACCGTAAAATGCCAAGAAAATTGTTACTTATATAAACCAAGAAAGTGAACATCTCATCATTTTTATTTCTATACTCTTCATTTAAAATATATTTGACTGCGGTGTATTCTAACAAAAAACCATTAACATCGTACGATACAATATTCGCATGAAAATAGACATTCAATTTTGTCGATAAAAATAAGAACAATCGAGCAGTTATTGCATCCTGCACGGGGAATAATAATAAAAAATAAACTCCCAGTGCAACATTCTTGAGAAACAAGGTCGGCGATGTACTAATGTCACAAAATCGCTGATCCATTGTGACGAAATGCACAATTGCATCACAGAGGAGTCGTGTAACGAGAGTAAACCGACCACTCCTGTGGCGTCTCCTGTTTCAATTTTATTTCGGTGCATTGTGAAACTCACCGTGAACAAGGACGGACGATTCTACGTGATTCTAATGGCGATCGATTAAATGTTTTTGTCGAATTAATTGACGCCTCATTCTCCCCCCCTGCGGTCCTTGCAGTTTGGAATTTTGTTAAATGTCTCTTGTTAGATGACATCCGCCATGATGCTGGCGCATATTTGGAGGTAGCCTTTATGTGTGCGAACTCAGGCGTGGAATAAATTGGTTAACTTTGTAGTTGCAGTGTCTGGCTACAAATTGAAGAATCACTCTTGTTTTTGCAATTACGTGGCGGGAATTTTTATTGGAATTGTTGTAATCAATTTATCGTATAAATTGGTTAGAAGTTATGTTATTATTAAATATTATTACTAGTTGCCACGAATTTATATGGAATATTGATTACCATAATTTTAATAAGTAATTGTATTCTTAAATAAGACATTCAAGCAGTATGACTTAATTAATTATAATATCTTAACAATTCATTAATCTTAAATATTGTAATTTGTCACGTATTTATATGGAGTACTGATTATAATAATTACAGTACTAAATCGATATACATACTTAGTTGCGCTTGGAGGCAGTCAGTCGAAATATTATAATTGTTGTCATATTCATATTTATAATAATTCATCTTGCACCAATTAGATTCATATTTATAATAACTCATCATACACCATTTTATCGAATTTTAACGAGATCGAAAGATCCACTGAAAATTGGAGTCACTGATTTCGCGTACGATCCGTGACAATGAGCTCAACTTTAGGCTGCCTTTATTAGTTCAACTATGGTTTCCCTGAACCTGGCAGTTGTTAGACTTCCTCGTGGATTGCTATTCACAATAAGGTATTGTGCTCGATCGTAGGGTTGGTGTAATTTTTATGCGACATTAAGCACGCGCCTTTGTCCGTGCTTTTCATTGGATCTGCCGAGGAAAAATACCTCCGGGACGCTGTTTCAAAATTTCTAAACAATTCCGGTCGCAATTCAGTTCGCCATTTTTTCTCCGACATACACGCACCATTGAGTTTGACATTTTTACATCGTTCTTCGAAATAATTACCTTACATTTCCATCTTTCGGTTTTAAGAAATATCTTTATCTATGATGCACTATAAACTAGGAGCGTAGGCTGTATTTGGGGTTATTACTCGCTTATCTAAAGTCACAAAGTGCCTTCTTCCTGTAACCCTATATATATACATATGTACAATTTACATACATATATAGTACATATTTCGTGCAAATATGAAAGTTGTAGGAAAATCAAAGTTTATTATTTGAAAAATATAGGAATTATTTAGGAGAATCAAATATTATTTGATAATGAAATGGAAACACGCTTTAATTCCCCCAGTAAAATCTTATACGAAGTCATCAAAATATAATAGTAAATATAATAATATAATATAAATTAAATATAAAGTAAATATTCCCTTTGGTCCCTTTATAGATGTATGTTTCTACCTCTCTGTATATCTATATATCTACATCTAAATATTTATATATTATTATTATTATTACAAAGAAAAAGGTCCGAGGTCCAGTACAATATAAAATACAAATAAAAAAGTAAGAAAAATGTATTTATATATATCTATAAATCTAAATCATATTGGAAAAATACCTGTCGGTGTTTACCTGAGAATATCTCAGATTTGTCTTATGGCACCGTTGGAAGACGTCGGGAAAGTTAGTGGAGCATATAGCCGTATCCCGTATCCCGTATCCGGCAAAACACCATGCCACGAACAAACTGGGCCCTATGTTATACGACCAACAATGGAACACCTATAGTGGAACAGGTGGTCACACTGGTCACGCGACGTTGATCCTTAAACCGCCGCAAACGATCGAAATAAGACGAGCCAATGTGCTTGGAATTTCCAATCGAAAGCCAACTAAATTGAACCATCGTGAGACTTTATTCAATTATTTATTATTACCTTTTTGGAAATCAACACTTGGCTTGGAAAGTGGTAAAGGACTTTCTGTGTCTTTTTCAACGTGCTAAGAATTTGCGATCGAAAGTCAACTAATTTCGAAAGTCAAGAAATTTTATTTAATTATCTATTATTACCTTTTTGGAAATAAACACTTTGCTTAAAATGGGTGAAGGACTTTCTGTGTGTTTTTCAATGTGCCTGGAATTTGTGATCGAAGGAAAAGTAATTCGAACCGTCGAGAAACTTTATTGAATTATTCATTATTTATTTACTTAATTTATCATTTATCATTGGCTTTTTAAGGATCTTTTAAAACTAGCAATGCGAATTATACTGAACACTATCAATGTAAAGATTGCTGCATTTATAGTCCGCGTAATAATATACAAGATATCCTGAAATTATACATATAATACACAGTGTAATTTATAATTCTAAACAAAACAAACTAGAAAGTCCTTTACCACTTTTCAATCTCAGCGTTTGTTTCCAAGTTGTGAGGGTTTAAACTTCTAACTAGTTTCGAGTCACGACTTTCAAGTTGGCCAATCGAAAGAAAATTGTACGTCAGAAGTTAGAACCTGAGAAATTAAACACCAATAAATAGGCAAAGCATGTTCCAATTGCAAAATGGTAGAAGACTTTTCGATTTCTTTTCTGTAGAACTATAATTATACACAAACTTATACACAATTCTCAACATTCAATCATATGAAAATTCTCATAATTGGACTTAACTCTCCAACTTCTAGTAAATCGTGTACGTTTCATATTCCATTTGTTCCGCTTTCAAAAAATGGATCAAGTCCACTGGGATTAAAGCATGTCGGAAAATATGTTCCTGCTTGAAAAAAAGGGATTTTTCCTTGTTTTAATGCACACGGGAGGTACTCGTTTCCGTTGGACTTTTATGGAAGCGCATATGTATACGTACATTATTATCTCCCCGACGTTTACGAGGTCTACTGAATTCTGGTGCACCGGGAATATTATGCGTTTACGAGTGCACTGTAAGTAAAACAACACAAAAAGCATTGAAACGACCTGTCGATTACCACGGACTCCTCCTTTTTTACAATCCTCAACTCGACGAAAATGTTTCTCTTTTATCGCGAAACGTCCAATTAAAAGTTTTGCTGAACGCACATTGTAATGTTGATGTGGTGTTTAAAAGTAAGTAGTACTTCATCGTTTCTAAATAGCGTATTAATCGGTACAAAATATATCCCATTTATTATAATTTCATTGTGATATAATATTCAAACATATTTCTATTCATAATAAACAAATGAAGTTGATCGTAAAGATAAATAATCGATATTTATTATATATTAATATATTGTTATAAGGCACATGTTAAACAAATGTGTTAATAATTAAAGAATAACTCCATCATTTTCAGTACACTATGATTCATTAAGTAATTGGAGTATTATTTTTAAATAGTTCGAATTATATTATTACATTTGAAACGATGAGGGACGCAGAGATTAGCGCCGAAACGTTTCTTTACGATAAATCAAGTTACAGTGTATAAAACTGTATAATATATTTTATCATCAGAATTAAATTATTAAGGGTACCAGAAAGTAATCAATTCAGGAGTGGAGAATTTCTTCCCAACGAAATTTGGAGATTTGAATTTTTCGAAAAGAGAATTATGCCATTAAAGGATCGTCGGTGAAGGATAATAGATAACGACGGGAATTATCTAATAGAATAATGTTTAACATGAAAAAATAAATGGAGTTTCATAAGGTACGTGAAAAATAATTGATTACTTTCCGGTACCCCTAATATATGTATGGATGAATTATACCACCCTGGATGCCTATTCAACAACGAACAGTTATTCGCACCTATATAAACATTATATTATATAATAACGAGTTAACGAACCATATTCTCGCGATTTAAAGGATGCTCGAACAATTTCAGTATTGTTTCAAATCGCGGCGATGGTTCGAGTGAAGCCGGGCGAAAGTGTGCTACCGGAATGCAGGAAAATTTACACGCTCGAGTTACGCGAGTTCGCTTCCCGGCGCGTAACAATGGCCCTTTAATTATCCACGATTCGCCTGCGCCTCTATTAGCATGCAAATTAAGGAAGTTGAGTAACGCGATTCTACGGCTGGAAACCTCGGTTCGTGCATCTCTGACTACTCCTCGATGCACGGAAGTAGACTGACCGAAAGGGAAAAGGAAAAACAGGAAATAAAGTGAAAGAGGGGATGACGACATTGAAATCAAAGTTATGTTCCTTCAGATACAATGAATCGGATAATTTGCAAATTTGTGGATCACTTTGGAAATCTTTATGTTCACTGATTCAGGAATGTCATAATATCCACGTTTTTTGTTTATAGATGTATGAACTTGAAAATAATAATTGTATTATTGTTATACATTGAAGTATGGTTTACGGATCAGTAATTTATTTTTACTTTCAAAAATAACGATTCTGTTAGGAATATTTGCGAATCTACAGTTTCCATTGATACACTTCCAATTTCGCGTGCAAATAATACTTTTGCGAACATTCCGGATCCAGAGAAAGTAGAATAATTTCTTGAGAGCAGATCGAAAACGTTCTTTCCGTGAAACGGATTATTAGAACGAGAAACTTTCCCCGAAAGAGCGTGCGTATCGGAACAGACATAATATCGACGTTAATCGCTTACTCGTGCAGGAAACACGCGAGCTTCCACCAAATGACTTTGTTCCGTTAGATTTTACGGGAAATTTTCTGAGTGTTTTGTTACTCATTATCTCTTTCTCTGACGTCACTTAGGAGAAAACTGTGTAACATCGCTTCACCGAAATTTGCCAAACGCGCTTTCAAAAATTCCTTATTTTAGACCGCCGAGAAATCATTTTGCAGTAATTATTACTACATTATTAACATTATTAATTATTTGAATAAGATTGTTAGGAGATAGTAGTAGTATTCTTGTAATATTGTTATTACTATAATGTTATCGATATTAATAACTTGATTTTTTTGTCGAAACTAAGTCACTAATATTAAACAATTTGTTTCTTATTACTTGAGTTGCAGATTATTAATGAAAGTTCTTCAAAGAATTTATGAATCGCAAATAATAGCAAAGAATAATTATCACTACGAAATATTAAAAATATTTTTAATTCAGATGCTAGTATAAAATGTGTTAATAATCAGTAGATTTCAAGATTTCCAAATATCAATAAAACTGATAGTTTATTTAAAATAATAATCCATGAACTTAAAATTATGTTCAACATCAAATGCATTGATATTAACAATCAGAAACTTGATAGGCCAAAGCAATAAATCCTACTGCGCAAATATTTCCATGAAATAAAAAATTGGTCGAATAAATGTTCCTCGGTGATAGGAATTTTCCCGGAATTTCCCTGGAATTTTTACCAGTGGTACCACGCAGAGGCTCAATTGGGAAGTAGAGAAAAAGAGAGTAATACAATCCGTAACACTTTTTCGTATGATCTCGGGGGAAAAGGAACCCAATCAATGGAGACAAAGAGTAGAAAAGTGGAAAATTTGAGGGACCGGCAAATGCAGCTTTTATGCGCTTCGAAGCCAGCTGTCCTCCAAATTTAATTGAGCTTTTATCTATTTTTAGTATTGTGCTTTTCCTAAAAATGATAAACGATGGAGCACATTCTACGAGAAATTTATTGGAAACTGACCAGCAAAAATTCATTTTAAAATCTTCTATTTAGTAAAAAATGAATATCAAA
Organism: Nysson spinosus; assembly: GCA_910591585.2. Lineage (NCBI taxonomy): Eukaryota > Metazoa > Arthropoda > Insecta > Hymenoptera > Crabronidae > Nysson > Nysson spinosus. Next base: position 1,768,033 of record OU342841.1, read on the forward strand.
TTCCATAATTAATTTATAAAAATTATTTACGAATATTATAATAATATATTATGAGTACCACAAAGTAATTATTTTTTAAATACTTTACTTAACTCCATTAATTTTTTTATATTAAACATTATGCTATTAGATAGTCCCCATCGTTACTTGTGAAGCTTGAAAAAATGCTATTTTGAAAAAAAATCAAATTCCCAAATACGATGCAAAAACTCCTCTAATCCCGAATTAATTATTTTCCGGTACCCCTAATACATGAAAGATGTATAAAGCTTTATTCCGGAAGCAGTCTAACTTGTATTAATTTAATTGTTCTAATTATCTCATTTAATTTAAATAATACCCCTTGGAAGATTTAATTATTTGAGAAAAGTAAATAATTGTTTAAATGTTGTCTAATGGAAGAGTCTGTTAGCCTGGTTCACAATGTGTTAACATAACCAGAATAACAGTCGTTTGAAAGTAGGAAGTGAGTTATGCTTTGTTCGCAAGGCACTCTAACTTGTATTACCTTAATTGGCCTAATTATTTGATTTAATTTGCACCTAGATTTCTTTATAAAAAAGATGTGCGAATTTCTGTTTTTATCTTATCGACTAATTTCTTTAATAAACCTTTTCATTTCAATAGTAATCCGCAGTACATTTGGTTATTCGAGGACAGTAATTAATTACATAAACCTTTCTTAATAACATAGTCTTTTAATATAATCCATAATATATTAACATAATCAGAATAACAGTCGTCTGAAAGTAAGAACTAAGCTGTGCTTTGTTTATTAGGCAGTTAACTTGTATTAATTTAATTGATTTCATTTTATAATTGTATCGAACAAAATTGTTTTCTAGTCTAGTTGACAATGTGTTAACATAACCAGAATAACAGACGACTGATTGTGAGAGTAGCGAGTGAGCCGTGCTTTGCTCAGGAGGCAGTCTAACTTGTATTAATTTAATTGGTAAGCCTTGAGGTCGACCTCCTTTGGACGACTGTCTACCTAAATGATCCCTATGTAGTATATTGAGGATGTTGTGTTATGTACATTAGAATGTACTAAGAGTTTCACTGTTTTAAATTGGCCAAGATTGCTGTCAACGCCCCTCCGAATTGAATTGTAGAAATGACGTTTCTTAGGAAATAGTCGACTTATTTTTGCGACGAGTAGGAAATGCATATGCAGTTGTCCGTGCATCGAATCAATTCATCCTACCCGGAAATTTGAATAGAAGAGTTAAAAATGAAAAACCAATAAATTAATTAGAATTATCAATCGTCGTCAACGAAATAGTTCGCATTCAGTTTGTGTCTGGAAAATCATTTAAAAATATTAGGTATCAGTTACTATTTTTCAAGAGCTTTATCATAGAAAAATAGAGTTTTATAAGGTTTTCAAGAGCTTCATCGTCCAAAAATGGAGTTTTCTTAGTTTTTCAAGAATTTCATCCTCCAAGAATTGAGTTTTTTTAGTTTTTCGAGAGTTTTATCGCTGAAAAATAGAGTTTCCTTAGTTTTTAGATAAGTTTATCGTAGGAAAATATAGTTTCCTTAGTTTTCAGAGAAGTTTATCGTAGAAAAATACATTTTTTTTAGTTTTTACATAGTTCTGTTATTGAAAAATAGAGTTTTACGAGGTTTTCAAGAGTTTTATCGCCGAAAAATAGAGTTTCCTTAGTTTTTAGAAAGTTTTGTCGTCGAAAAATACAGTTTTTTTAGTTTTTAAATAGTACTGTCATTGAAAAATAGAGACTTATAAGGTTTTCAAGAGTTTTATAATCGAAAAATTGAGTTTTCTTAGTTTTTGAAGAATTTTGTCATTAAAAAATAGAGTTTTCTTATTAATCTAAATTTGGTTAGCAATCATTTAAAATTATTATAATGGCATTTGTCATGTGGGTAAAATTTTAATTAATCGGCAGTATGTTCAATTGCGTTATATGTTTGTTATAAATTAAATACTTGCATGCATTTCACAGATGTGATTTTACTGAAGATTTTATAGACTAATTGAATAATAATAAAATGAAACTAAGCTTATTTTAGAACAAGGATTCTAAAAGAAACGTTATTAACAAGAGTTCGATAATAAACTTAGTTTCATTTGATTAAAATCATTAAGTTTGGATGATGAAAGTAATCTTTCTCGCAGTTTTATATATTGGTATATAAATGTTTATTTGAATATTTCGGGCTGTTTTATTGAATGCTTTATGCAAATTGAAAAATTATGATTGTTTTCTGTCTTACATTTTTATAAAACACTTTCATCTGATACGATTTCTTTTTGGATTAACATGATCCTTTAACACAGAAACCTATTTACATGTCATCAAAACCAGTCTATCCTCGAAGTTCATAGACTCCTTATCAATCTTGATAAGGATATATGTTCCCATTAAAACTTTATGTGCTAATTAAAGAAAATCGTTATCACATTCGAGTATATTAAAACTCGATTACTATACTATTAATTAACCAATGCCGCTAATTAAAGAGAAATATATAACTTGTATGTCCAATGTTTCATAAAAAATTGTAAGATTTAAATAAACCTTAATATATTTACTATATTATAGTATAATGTACATATTATACATGGTTTGCACTTGAAATTAACCCTTTTGAAGATTTGATTCACCTTCTTGCACTCCAAATTAATCATTCTGCCGATAATATTCACCTCTTTGCATATCAAACTCACCCTTTTGCAAATCAAGCTTTTGTAAAAATTTGTTTGCGTAAACTATTATAATAAAAATAAAATCGAATGTAAGGTTAATGCTCGGAAATAAAAATGTTATTGTTTATATGTAATAATTGGTAAACATAAACTAATATAAAATGACATAAAATTATCATAAAACACTAGTTTAACACAAAAAATATTTGCAGATTAAATACTTCATTTTCCAACAGGTGAATTTGATTTGAAATAAGGTGAATTTGATTTGCCGTAAGGTTAATTTGATTTGCAATAAGGTGAATATGATCTGTAAAATGATGAATTTGGAGTGCAAAACCTGTATTAAAAATATAGTAAACATATTGCAAGATAAAGATAATATCTCTTGGATTTCCCATACAAGAGTATTAATGAACAGTGCCTCCAATGGATAAATCTGGAGCAAAATAATCAAGATAAGCAAAACAATATCCATCCATTTCCGGTGCAAACTTCATTCATTAAAGGAATTCAGCTATGATTTGCAACGACGTGTGTTTAATGCAATTTCAACCATATTTTTAACGGAACAATGACAAATATAACGGACGCATGAAACATGTAATAATAACACTAATAAAAATATACATATGGCACAAGAAGAGAAGCCAATTCAATTCACAGATCTGTAATTTAATATGTATATTCAAACCGGTTTTGCACAGATACTCATGCGACTTTTACGACGTGCGTGAGAATGCGTATATGAGTGTGCTCTGATTAGCACTTGTTTCGGTGTCTTTCAACATCTGATACACATACACACTTCTAATAATAATGTGGTAAGTGTGTACACTGTTCTGCCGGTTTCTTCCTTCTGGTAAACCAACGTCTGCCCACCCACATGTACTTAACATTAAGATGATAATTAATTAAGAATTCGCGGATTCAGTGAGGGTGTGGTTGACCCTTGGATGACTTCTTGTGAGTTTGACTTTCGGGGTTCCACATTATTATATTTAAATATTTATTGTGTTTAGTATTGTATTTATTTATATGAATTTATGTCTAAGGTACACGAGATCATCTCGATTTTATTTGGTTTCTTGTTAAATATGCAGGTATGAATAGGTTTCAAGGAATAAAAAGAACATATTATTACATATTGATATTTTTGAAGAATTATGATTCTTTTGTTTGCAATAAATGGTTTCACATTTATGGTGAAACTGCACGGAAAATAGCGCCGCTTATTAAGAAATACAGGAATCTTTCTGTTTATGATATAAATAAGTATACAAAGTTATATATTTTAGTATGAACATTTTAATATGCAATGTCACAGATTTGCGGAAATAATTATTTTAGAATTATTCCAATAATAGAAATTAATATAAAATAATTAAGAGTAATAAAGTACTAAATGCAGTATAGTAATTGTGGTATAAATGTTTAAAGTACATGATATACAATATGTCATTTTTCTTATTTTATTAGATTACCTCATCCGGTTATTACTAAAAAGAACCAAAATCTATACTTATATGTTTAAAATTATATTTAATAACTATTAAACGGACTACAATATTAAGTAGTTTTATTTGCAAAAATCTATCTGTATACCCTGATTATAATTTCCAATTAAGTCGTAATAAAAGTTCTTTTAAGCCATCGTCAACAAAATCAATATCAACAGTACGTGACTTCAAAGTTACATGCCGTTAGAGAGGATTAAATGATAATTAATATTTCTCCTACCACCTTCTTCATAAGGCGTCGTACTTTACTCCTCTACTTTTATAACCAAGCTGCCAAAAAGTTCCAACAGAAATGTGCCTTCAAAATGAGCACTTTGGAAGGCTTAAATTAAACCTTCTTAGGCAAGATCTCGCGAACGAGGTCAGGGTGCATCGTCGTTGCAACTGCAACGAGTATGCATTTTCCAGTGGCATATTCATCTTCCAGTGTGTCTACTTTGACATTCTCTTTCTTTCGGCTGGAACGTCAATCTTCAATTCGCATGGATCCTTGACCTTATATTTGCGGTCATTTTTTTAAGACGTTGAATGTTGTGTGGGGTAACGGTAACCCTCGATACCAATATTACTAAACTCGAATCAAATATATCGCGAATATTAATAAACTATTAACTTTAAAGTTAGTAGTATGTTCCTAAACTAATAACTTTAAAGTTAGTAGAATATTAGTGATATATAACTGCTACTACTGAGTTTAATAATTGTATTATCGTATTACGTTTAATAATATTACTATCATAATATTTTACTTACGTTAGCGATATATTTGATTCGAGTTTAGTAATATTGGCATCGAGAGTTACCATCGAATTAAATATATCGCTAATATTCCTAAAATTTGTCATACTTTTAACGTTACAATTACGATGTTGTTAAGAATATAATGATCGCCCTATAAATTTATAAAGCCCTTCCAATGTATCTTCCTACTCCGTCGTTTGGTAACTCGAGGCGATGCGCCTGTAGCCTTCTTCTATTTTTTTAAATATCGTACCTTTGCAAGAAAAGTGACACAACTCATAAAAATTTGGTAAAATAAAGTTAAGACTTAATTTTGTAGCTGTGTCACTTTTCGTGCGAAGGTGCAACTAAACCTAATCCTAAAATGGCCTGAACTGGGAATAAGGCACCGCTGCCTTTTCAATCGAGGGACATTTAGTATCAGGTTCTATTATAGAAAGAATGCACACGGTGCTTTTACACGTGGAGTTTACACGGTTTTATATTTATTAGGGACATGATTTGTTATTATACGCGATGACAAATGTTCGTACAGGTTTATTATTATTGTATGAAAAGGAGCTCCCGCCTGCATAAAATAAATATTGTACACCACAGCCTGTCTTGGAATTTATGACATTGGCGTCGTAAAAATGCATGCACGGCGTTTCACAGTAAACTGTGAGTACGTGATAAAATCTTTTCATCCTCCGCTGCTAATGTAACTTAAGGGGTTGATAAAATATAATTTTTCTAAATAATTCTTGGCACAGCTAACAGTCATAATACATATTAAAATACAAAGCAGAATAATAATAATATAAATAATTCCAATGACGACAATAAATATTTATAGAAAATCGCAAGAGGAAGAAACCGAATGCTAATCGTAGTGGAATTTCTGTTGCAGATTTCACGAGGAGATCTAACGAACGGTGAGATGACTCGCAGACGGAGATTACCTTTCGTGTCAAGAGTATGTATAGGTAAGAATAGATTACGAACACGTGTTTCACTGTCAATTACCATACTCGTTAGTCCGCGCGTACATAATGCATGCTCGCGTATTAACTTCGCGACTATCAATGCATGCTAATTCCGATTTCCAAGAAACGATCGATGATTTTCGCGGATTAATTACCGAGACTTGATGTAAAAGTAAACGTAGTGAATGTCACGCGAAGGATAAAGCGAAGCTGACTTTATGAATTATTTGATTAACTTTATTACTAATATCATAATTAATACTGTTTTATTAATGTTACTATTAAAAGTTGCTACTGTAATCAATATTATATGATTTTTCTATTACCAGTTGCTATTATCATCAATATTATTTTATTAATTTTAATATTAGAAGTTGCTACTATAATCAATATTATTTTATTAATTTTACTATTTAGTTAATGATTGTTTATTCGAATAGATGCCAGAAACTCGAAACAATAAAAAGCATCCAAGAAAATATATACATATGCATAAAACTTGCAATGAAATGAAAAGAGATGTAACCATTTGTAATACGACATAATAACAAAATTCCTAGAGAATTAATAGCAAATTATTCTTACTGGTTTGAATAGAAAGTAATTAATAATATTTACAAAATTTAAATTCAAATCCGGATTACTAACATACTTCCAGTTTAAGTAAAGTAACGGAGAGCAATGTAGCTTTTCATGCGAATTAATGTGGAGATTATTAAAAAAGTGGTTTGAAGATGAAAAAAATCTGTGTCAAAGAATATCAATACATTATTTAATTTAACTTAATTTAATTATCAATATCAATACATTATAATGTTTAACAAACATTCCGTAATTATTTCAACTTCAATTACCTCCCAAATATATGCTCAATAAAAAGCGCTACAAAATCTCAGCTCAAAAGAAATGAAAAATGTAAAAAGGATTAAAAATATTCGACCAGATGTCTCAACAAATCCTAATTAACTTATACAAAGTCTTGGATGCAATTAATTGGCTATAATTCCGAACAGCGATCATTAAAACCGAAGAATTGCAACACCTAATAATAATAGCATACTCGTCAAATTTACAATTACATTCAAACCACAATGATATCCCATAAGTTAATAACAAATTGAAAGCTTAAATACACAACAGAGATGTTTAAAAAGATGTTGGTTTTTTGACATGGGGGTTTGAGAATCTGGAAGAGTGTAATGGGCAGGTTAATAAAGTGTAAGAAAAGGAAATTGTGCATTAGAAATACGGCATAACTTTCACGTACGTAACCGCGCTTCCGTTCAAGCGAATACAAGTGTCTTAACTGCATCCTGTTGCATCGTGATGTAAAGGCTGCCAATCGAGGCGACTGCACGAACTGCAAGAGTACGAAGTACTGTTAGGTTTGCTGTTTCGTGCCAGGCGAAACTTAACTGTAACTTGCATTTTAACAATATCGATATTCCTCTTTGTCTAAGGTTACTTCTGCGAAGCTTAGATTTTAGTTTAACGTTTATATTGAGATTTAGGTAGACCTCAATCTTTATATCGAGACTTTTACATAAACCTTAATGTTTATATTAAGACATTTATGTAGACCTCAATCTTTGTATCGAGACTTTTACATAAACTTTAATGTTTATGTTAAGACATTTATGTAGACCTCAATCTTAATTTCGAGACTTTTATATAAACTTTAATGTTTACATTAAGACATTTATGTAGACCTCAATTTTAATTTCGAGACTTTTATATAAACCTTAATCTTTATATTGGGACATTTATGTAGACCTCAATCTTTGTATCGAGACTTTTACATAAACTTTAATGTTTATGTTAAGACATTTATGTAGACCTCAATCTTAATTTCGAGACTTTTATATAAACTTTAATGTTTACATTAAGACATTTATGTAGACCTCAATTTTAATTTCGAGACTTTTATATAAACCTTAATCTTTATATTGAGACATTTATGTAGACCACAATTTTAATTTCGAGACTTTTATATAAACCTTAATCTTTATATTGAGACATTTATGTAGACCTCAATCTTTGTATGGAGACTTTTACATAAACTTTAATGTTTACATTAAGACATTTATGTAGACCTCAATCTTAATTTCGAGACTTTTATATAAACTTTAATGTTTATATTAAGACATTTATGTAGACCTCAATTTTAATTTCGAGACTTTTATATAAACTTTAATGTTTATGTTGAGACATTTATATAGATCTTAATCTTTATATTGAAATGTTGATATAAACTTCAAGTTTTATGTAGACTTGCAATAATATTCATTATATTAATCCAAGATTATTTATATTTATGGAATCTCAGTTTGATTTGAATAAAAGACAAATTTTCAGAGGATGCGATTATTAAATGTCGAGAGTATTTAATTATTATGTACCTTGGTTCAATTACAACATTTTATTTAGGTATTGCAAATATATCGCAAACGTTTTTATTACCTTTCACGAAGGGTAATTGTGTTATGAGGCTTTACAAGTACATACAATAAATTAACACTTATACCCCTTTAAATAAATTACACTTATTTTTCACATCATTGCAAGATACATTCAAGGTACTCTTTTTGTAATCGAATTTCGTTACCTAATTAAAATAGAAATCCTTTAAACAATGATTTCAAGCGAATCCGTGTTAGCACCGGAAAAACCGTTCCGAACCGGTAACTCTGCCTGGAATGCGCCATATTGGCCGAATCGGTTAGGGAATTAGAGAGCGAACTCATTTCTCGAGTGCTGTATTTCTATCGAATTCCGCACTAGAATCATTTCCAAACACCTTTCACCATTATATTTACGATTATAGGACAAAGATCAGCCTGCATCTAACACCTGAGACACTAAAACGGGTTGGATTTGTAACATTTCTTTTCAAACAACTCATAATCACTTCTTTAAGAACAATACCACTGATGAAGACATAATTATGCGGGCCATTATATTTGAAAGTGGTATAAGACCAATTTTCAGGAAAATTATGTGTCTAAGAATAAAGTAATAACAAAATTACTTTAACACTAAATAATCCAGCGTACTATTTTATAGTAAACTAATAATATTAACCACGAAGAATTGAAAATATGAATATGATATTTGTCTACATTAACATCCGCCATTTTAATACGAAAAACACTACAGAAACTTAGAGATTGATATCCTTATTCTATTATTTATAATATCAAAGTGAAAAGGGACCTTTTGTCTTCTATTAAATCAAGGAAATAGATATCAAGATGATCGAAATAGCCATACATATATGTACTTCACTTTCGCATTGTAGAACGAAGAGAAATTAATTAATTTTTTATGGAAAATTATACAATGTAATTCATTGCTAATAAGCACTTAAGTCAGTTAACTTAAGAGGCAGTTTAAATGATAAAGTAATGCAGGAAATCAATTTATGTTCCCCTTCAAAGTGTACGAAAGGTAAACCGTGGGACGTTGATTTGCATATAATGTGATGATTCAACTAATTGTTCGGGAAAACACGTTCCCCGGAATAAACATTAACCTCTTGCTCTTGAAAGACGTGGAGGCGGGTTGCATAATCGATTTACCGTGAGAATTTGTTACGTATTTTAACTTCTATTCCCGTGGAATCGTGAAGTCCTGAGTGTTTTTGGGGTTCATCTTAAGATAGCGAATGTAAATGTAGACAAATATCGTACTCATATATTCAGTTGTTTGAGACTTTTATATAGGCTTTTATATTTATACAGAGATGTTTCTATAAAGTTTAATTTTTATATTTAGCCTTTTATATAGATCTCAATCTCTATATTGAGGTTCTTATATCGATCGTAATCTTTATATTGAGTTTCTTATATTTAATCTTTATATCGTCATTTATGTGGTCCTCAATCTTTATATTGAAACTTCTTTATAGACATTAATCTTTATATTGAGATTTATATGTATGGTTTAATCCTTTTATTGACATTGTTACACAGTCCTTAATCTTTAAATCGAGATTCTTACATAGTGCTTAATCTTTATATTTTTGTACTCAATATTATAATTTTGTGTAAACTAGTAAGCTAGTTACTTGATTAATTAGTGCTAGAGTTATTTGGTTATTACTTTACTGTTAATTAATCGGATCTGTTTTCAGTATAATATGTATCATAATTTGTATTAATTGTAAATGAATTAGTTGTTAACTATTTTCCTAAATATACAATGCTTTTATATCCTACCGCTTAAAATTAATCAAATTGCGGAGGTCAAAGAAAATACATTTTCCATTGAACTGTTAATATCGTAAAATTAAACACAACGATTGAACCAAAAGCAATTTATTTAAATCAAAGTTTCCGTTTTAATCCCCGATACATTTTTAATATTGTAGTCTCGACACATTAGTTGATATGAAAATATTTTAAATAAAAATTGTTTAGTAATTTAATAAAAAAGCGATTAAAGAGTTGTGAAGTTCAAGACTTATATAACTTTTATCATAAACATTCTTTCAAGGCAATTCCAATTTCAAGGCGTTCCAAAAATCGTGAAACAAAAGTTATTAACAAATGCAGAAATTCATATGAATCATAATGAAATATTCTCTATGTAACTGCTAATAAAAACCATCTTCGTATTATCAAACGCAATTAATCTTATCACAAATATTACTTGATGGCAATTAAAACACGGTGCTGTATTCGCAGCTATTTAGATTGAATTTTGATATCAAAGAAACCCTTCGAAAGAGTACGCGGAGCGTAACAAGCACAAAATTAAATTCTGACTAAAACGAAACTCTGATCGCGGGGAAGATATTGCGGAATCCCAGTGGTGTACTCGAATTAATAAAACACATAAAAGCAACTCTACCTCGGTGGATGTCGAGACAAATTTTTAAATTAAAATCAGAGCAAATATTAATAAATACTAAACAGTTTGGGTTTTATGCGAAATTCTCGGTTGATTAATTCCAGTGAAAGTATTATGTATATGTATATATAGATACGTTCCACAGGATTCCACATTAAAAAACCGAACAAAAAAGCTGTAGCTTTCTTGGTAAAATTAGGGATAATTTATTGAAATACCATCTTCACAAAAGAAAGAACTCACACACATTCAGTTGTTCTGTTTTGTTTATGCATACAAGATTTTAAATTCGAACAAGAAAAGCTTTATTTGTGTGTGGGAATTATTATTTTCTCCTCTCTTAATTCCCAACAAAAGAAAACATAAAATGAACGAAAATAAGTGGACAAGCGCCTTCCGCTGTTAAATCTTGCTAGGTTTCTTGGATTACTTATTGCTTGTTTGCTTCACCGCATAATATCAAAACCGCATTAAAAAGGGACGCATAAGAAGAGACTCGACTGTATTACCAGAACAAAATTCTTATCAGCTACTCGGGGATGGATTTTCCAAGAAGAAAACCAACAGGATTGCATTTCTGTTGCAACCAGGCAGAGAGATCGTGCTCGCATACTTAAATCTTCCACATAATGCCGAGGTCTACTTAATATTCCGAGATACAGACACACACGCACCGGCATATATACATGTATATACTTTTACGTTTCACTGCAGCGCAGAATGCGCGGCGAACTGTATCATAGAATCTCATGAATAGTTTCCAAAGGTACCTGGGTAATCCCCGGCAACCGGTTTTTAGATCCATTAAAAGCTTCATCTACTCTCTGTTCATTTTTATTGCATCTCACCGTGAAGGTCTGTCGTTGTTCCTCTCGAGCCAACTTTTAGGTTGTACATCTCAACCGACGCGTTACGCGCGCTAAACATGTAATGTTGTAACATTTGCACACCGAGGTATTTCTGATGCGCGAGATGTGCGGAGTATATAAATATTAAATATGTTCCGTGTATAATAATTATGCGATGCTGTAGAAGCTCCATTTATGCAGGTATTAGGATCTTATTGATCTTAGTGGCAATTAATGTCTATGTTTATCAGGATGTAAGATGATTTTTATGTCTTATGGTAAAATGTTTGGTGTTTGTTTATTGATTCGAGAGAAAGAGTCCTTGCGGATATACCTTGAGGCTTCGTTTATTTCTAAGGCAGAATACTACCGTTTCTTGGATTGAAATCCTTGTATTTTAAATACGATTGTTTGATTAAACTATATTGTTATTTACTTATATAAAGTTTCATAGGTTAAGTCGTATAATGTTTATAATAGTCTCATACTTTATTATAGCTTTTATAGCCCTCCATTAGCTCTTCTATAACTTATAATGTTTATAATGGAAATTTACTGCCATTGTTTCAGGGTTTTTGCTACTCTTCAGCACCATCAACGCAGACACGATAAAGGGTCCCCCGACGGTGTTAGAAAAGGTTCCAACAACCGAGAGTGGATCGATTCTTCAGAGAAATAGAACGATTCTAAGTAAAGTACCATCAGCGTACGTAACTGACGAATTTATTACCTCATCCGAGACTGCCGAGAAAAAGGATCCACCCAGTGAAGGTGTTGACCCAGACCTCGAGGGAGTTCCCAGTAACGTAACAAAAAATGTCGAAACTAACGCGCGGAAAGAGAAAGTGCAAAGTTTACTGGAGAAAGAGGAAGAAACGAAGTCGCAGGACCAAGTAGAAAAGTCGTCGACCCCAGATTCGGTTAACGGTGGTCCGAGATTGGAAGAGGTCGTTTACGGGACATCCGGTAAGAGTTCAAGTACCAAAGCGGTTTCGGAAGACTTTTATAGACTATCCAGAACAAATGGTTTAACCACCGTAACCACGAAGCCTGGTTTCGAGGAATCCAGACTGGAAGAGAAGCGTAACAAAGAAACAGCTAATTTGAATAACGAGGAAGTGAAGGATGTAGAAAATTCACGTAATGCATCAACGACGATGTTGGACTACAAAGATGTCACTAAAGGCAAGGATGAGAAGCGTGACAAAACTGCAAAGACCGAGCAGCTTTATTTGGAGAACAAATCTAACTTAGCAAGCGCCAGAGAGAAAAACGGTGAAAGGGATCGGGAACCAACGACTCCCCAGAATGTTCCCGAGGTGAACATACAGGAGAAACGAAGGAAGATCGAGGACTCGGGCTTCAAGAATTCCGAGGTGGAGGACTTGGAGAAGGTGGCAGAGCAGAATGGGAATGAGGAGCCTATCTCGTTAATCAACGACACGTACGTCAACTATAGTCACTATTACAAAACCTCGACGACCAAGGACTTTGAAGTCCACACGGTGAACCAGTCGAGAAGCTCCGAGAATGGCACGAATTTTATCTCCGACGACTCCACCGTGACTCAGGGGAAGCAAGATCCTAAGGAGGAAGTGGAGGTCGTCAGGAACGTGACTCACTCGTCGATTCAAAAGATAGTGGTGGAGGAAGAGGTTCCAAAGAATCACACATCCTCCGAAAAGACTTCTGAACGTGATAACAAATTCAATAATCAGGACGTGGTGCATGAAGTAGATAAGAAATCTGATAAGAAACTTGATGCTGTTAATACTACAGAGACGAGTATAAGTGTTAGTGAACCTGAAGGTGTTGCTATGAATGGTAAAGATGATCGGAGGGTAGAAAGTACGATGAAGATAGATCATGAAGAGCAGTCATCAACTGTTCAAAATAATTCTAGTCCAGTTCCTAGAGGAAGAACTATCGCATTTTCTGCAGCAAATGAGTTCCCAACACTCGTAACGAAAAGTGTGACGGCGTCTACGAAGGAGATCGATATACCGCTCTTGAAGAATAACATCAGTGCGGATAAGATTGATCAGAAACCTTATCCGTACGTTAAATCTAATACGGAAGTGGTGATCGATTCGAAAGCAAAACATGTTAATCAAGAAGACACCACTGAAGAGTCTTCAGCTTATGAGAATACGATAGGAAGAGGAGAATCCGAGAAGAAGTTCATTGTCACCGAACCTTCTGTTGTCATCGAAAATAGCATTCAACAGATCAAACCTACTTATTACGAAAAAACAGGAAACGGATCTTCGAATAATTCTACAACCGAGACACAATCCTTAGCATCACTGACAACAGCTTCCTTTATCTTGGAGAATGTGAAACCAACGAATGAGTCGTTTGCAGACAAATCTTACATAGATTTGAAGGCTATTGGTGGAGCAACGGAAGGTAAATCGAAGTCAACCGTGGAAAATGATGTTCCCCGAGGAAACGAAGGAAGCAAAGTAATTACGGCGAAGGACGAGAACTTTGACGTGACTGGAAATGGAATAACGGAAGTTAGTTTGAAACCAGAGAATTCCGAGAGTGCCGAAAACCGGCCCACTTACCAAGTACCTTTGCAGACAGAAACTATTAATAGAACAACAAAAGTACCATTCAGTGAGGTCTCCACTCTCAGGCCAGAAGCCGAAACTAAAATGGGTTCCAATGTGGATATTCAAACAGATGCTGAAGAATCCCTTCTCATTCGTTCAACTCTGAATGTAACGGAAGTATCTACCGAATATCCCCTGAGCAAAGAAACTTCTGCGAACAGGTCGACGACGGTAGCAACTCCTGGTGCAAACTTGCAGACTTCCTCGATCGAACACACAACGGTGATCCCGGTGATGATAACTGGAAACTCTACCGAAGAGATTTCGACTGTAAACATACCCGTTGAATCCCAAACCACAGATACAAATGGAACCAATGAGATCCCATCTGGTGTAGCTGTTATCACATTGCAGCCCGACGAACTTCCGGTTACAACTACAACCAGCGTGGAGTACGAATTCGTCGGGTTATCCGATGCAACTATTATTCCAAGTGATAATGTAACCGAGGAAAATGAGGAACACACAACAAGCGGAAGTAAAGAAGTAAAGACATCCACCGTGCCATCTGTTAAAGATATGACAACGAAGATTAACTTCACCGAGGAAACAAATACAGTTACTAATCTCGAAAGTACTACAGAAAATAGTACAAGTGAAGCAGAGATGATTAGTTCCGATGAAACAATGTCCACCATTATGACCACAGAGCAGACCATGGTTCCAACCACGATACCAACAACTGATCTGAACCCTGCAACGCAACCAACCACCGTAGAGAATCAAACCGATCAAAGTTTCACAAAAGAGGATGTCGAGAAAACCAGTATATCGGATTCCTGGAGTACAACTGAGGAGAACATTGTTACCGTAGCTGATACCGAAAACCCACTTGTAACGGCAACCACGAAGGACCTCATTTCAAATGATACCGAAACCTCAATTGCTACCACTACCATGAAGGCTACAATGACCACCATTACTCTTGTCAGTACAGCTATAGAGATGAATTCCTCATCGATTCCCAACGTTACGACAAGGATGGACACAATGACGACAACCACTTCGGTACCCTTTGTACCCACCAGCCTGCGCCCAAGAATCTTCGTCTCGAGTACTTGGAGCACCCCGACCTCCCCCGTCGACGTGCCAACTCCGAGAACAACCGATGATGTCCAAACGCTTTCACCGGATGAAATCACTTCTGTCGTTCGAATTGTTATGAAAGGAACCACTCACGACGTTTGCCCCTATTTGGATACCTTGAAACAAACCCTCGCTGACATTCTAAGGTCAGGAATGAATAAGTGAGTATTGTTCCTCATTCATTACTAATATAAATGAGATTGTATTATAAAATTATAACACAGAAATTGTTTTATTATATTGTTCTTATATTTCTGTGGGTGAAATTTATGGATGATTCTATGGTGGAAAATTCACCACATTTTAAATTTTCTTTTAGTAATGTTGAACAACGTAGTGACTAGTAATACTAATTTTTGGGTAATCAGTAATATTCAATCATATCAGCAGTGACAACGTTATCATATAACATTAGATCAGTTCTCTCACTTTTGCTAGAAACGTACGTTTAATTACATTAACGTGATTTTGTTATGATAGTTTTTAAGGGTTAATACATTTTGCTTTCGAATCAATCATCACTTATTATATTTTATATTGCATCTGCCTTTTTAGATTTGGCATAGAGATGATAATGAGTTATTGTTTAATTAATTATTAGACAGTAAGTACTATATAATTTTTTGTTTTATAATTCAATTCCTGTGCAAAAAAGTTGTGGAATTATAAACACTATTTTTTGTATATGGCGCTTCGATGAGTTTGCAGTATGCAATGAAATTATTGTTTGTTATATGATATGTTCAATTTTCTGTACTTAAAATGTGGAATAATTTCAGAATGTTTCGTCGATTTCATATCTCGTATCAAATTAATAATATCCCACGAGCGCTCAAGTTTTAATTACTTGTTGCATATTTCAATAAAATATGGTTTACATCAAGGAAACTTTATAATCGAGAGGCATGAACAACAGTAGCAAATTATTTTTTATATCAATGAGACTGTATCTAATCTCATTTCTCATTTATTTCGTATATAATTGAGATTTTATTATAACCTTATCACGAAGAACTTTATTTGATTATACTTTAAGATTTATGTTCTTAATTAATCGAATCACATTGCAATTAGTTTGACTTCACGAGACATCACGAAAGACTTCAATATCCACTTTTCTCACCTTTTTAGGCAAAAGGGTATTTTTTTATATACAATAGAATAAACAATAATTTAAAGCGCAATCTTACGAAAATGTTTCGAATAGTTTGACAATGTGACATGTTTCATATTGCAGATCAGTTTATGCAAAGCAAATTATATTCCATCAAAATCCATGCCTGGAATCTCCGACCCCAACTTCCACACCGGAAGACGTCCCACTGACTTCGATATTGGTTTACGTCGTCGACGAGCAAGGGAAATTTGACAAGTCTATGACAAATATGTTACCAACATTGTACAGTTCTTCGTCCGTGAACTTCCCAGTGCCAGTAAGTTAAAAAACGAAACAGCAGAGAAGTTACTAACAGACGAACTACAGAGTTGCAATAACGTTGAGCGGAAGTTTGCAAAAGCACAAACTTCGACAGAAGCTTATTACAATTTCACATAAAATTCTAGCATTTTGAATCCTATTACTTCTACTCTCATCGAAAATATGAATATTGTAAAATTTCATCTTAAAATTTCATCTTATATGAATATGAAAAAATATGATAGTGAAATGTTATGTAAATTATTGAAAGAAAGACTTCATTCGTGGTTATTATTATTATAATGAATATAATAACGTTATTTGAGATAATTCCTACAACCATTATATTCATTATTATAATAATAATATAATTATGCTTTATTGAATTTAAATAGTATCAAAATTAAAGCAGTTACAAGAGTTATATGTTTTTATACGTAATTTGTTATTGTTATTTAGTCTTTAACGAAGCTAAGTTTTCAAAATTCTATATTTCCCTTTGCAGTCTTCTTGGTATTAGATTTTAACGGTGTCTTACAGATAGATCACCGCTTAAAACCCCTTCTTGAGTCGGTCAGGAAACGGATTCGCTTTTTAAGATACTTTAACAACAATGTAGTTAACATATTCCGCCAGTTGACCCACTCTTTTCAGATACACCGCTTTCTTCTGGTACAGGAAACGGATTCCGGAAACGCCATAGCGGTTGTCGTGGTCTCCTCAGTCGCCTTCATCTGTTTGATTCTTCTGGCGGGTCTTTTGGTGAGTTTAGTTTTCCTCAATTATCTTATTCACCCGATTAAACTTTATCAGATAAAACCATAATACGAACAGTCTGAATTAACTCTGGTTTAACACGTTGAGCACTGTGCTGAAATTCGTGTTATACGAAACTTTGCGATATGCGTCCGTAACGTTTATGTAAAGTCTACAAATAAAACTGTTTAAGCGCTCTACGATGCATTGCTTCCTTTATATCGTTATCGTAACGTTATTAATATATTAGCGATATATTTAATTGGAGTATTAGTAACATTTTCATCGTCGGTCAACGTGTTAATTTTACATATTTATCTGATCACATTTTGCATGTATTTTACAATTGCAAACTGCACTTGCAAGTTTTATAAACTCTTATAAACATCACACTTCTTTTATTTTTCTTTGCCTTAAATACATCATTATCAAGTTTATGTTTATATTAGAAACCCGTATTAAATTAATATGTAAGAACTCAATATCACACTTATTATCTAATTAATCTAATTAACATTCATTATATCATAATTAAAACTGAACGTAGATTATATTTTTTTCCATAAAACCGGCTAGTAAAAGATTCCATATATTTGCTGTTCTGCTGATATTGTATTGACACTTTTCGATTTTTCTATTTATTGTTGTTTTTTCCTCAATTTCCTTATTAGCCTACATTTCTGTACATATACCGTCGGAATTTCGTGTAAATTCGGTAACAGGGTCAAGAGTTATTATGATTTTCATATTTGACTGTAATATATTGTAATTACAATATAAACGATCCCGCGGAAAGTGCCGGCGACAGATAAAAGTATTTCCATCACATAAACAAATTCCGTTGCAAACAGTTTAACACTAGAACTACCGAACATATACTCAGTTATGCTTCCACATTTATTTATATATAAATTATGACTAGAGGGTTTAAGTTAATTAATCCTTTGACTGCGGAAGGCGTATATATACGCTGTCATATGTCCACGAATATAAACAAAAGACGTATATATACGAGCAGTAAATTTTGCTCGGCACCACGCATTTACTTTCTTAATAATGTTCTTAAGTTATATGTCATGTAACAACCAATCGTATAAGAGAATCTCAATAACTCCTCGATTGTTCTTCTTTTTATCGACACAATTTAGTGTCAACTACTGTCACGCGAATATCGCATCTTACGATGTTCCTGATTTTTTGTTAGAACACGCCGCAGTCAAAGGGGTTGATGGATTCAATAATTTGCGTTATGTATATCAAAGAAAAATATATCAAATCTGAAATAATGCGCCGAGGTATATTCGAATAATTTATCTGAAAATGGTAGACAAGTCATTTTGACACCTTTGGTAGTTCTAGTGTTAAAACACCATACAAGGTTCTCTTCCCCATGAAATTTGCCCACGAGCATTCACTCCATAGAGATCGTAAAATTGCAGCTTTCGTCTCAGTGCATGGCCACTAAGATAATTACCGCGGCATTTAGAACAACCGTGAGTATTAGTAGACCGGCTTCTGACAAACGACTAACACGCAAAGCAAGCTAGAAAGAACTTTTAGAGCACCTTGGTTGATCAGCCATGTTAATTACCCTGGAAACTATTTGCAGTTTGTAATGAGGAAGAGGCAAACCAGGTTCAATTATGGCGAAAGGTGTCGTCCGGTATCCTTGGACGCTTACAGCTTGGATAGTGTCTCGGCTTACAACAGTGTAAGAAGAAAAGGAGCTGCTAGATCCTCCAAGAGAAGCTACGGTAACCCGACGTTCGAAGATTCGGTGAGTTTCGGAATATTTACTCTTCTATTTAGATAAGAATTTCTTCGAATAACGGTCTGATCTCTCTTTGACGTTCTACGATTAAATAACGGATTGTTTGAACGATCTTTGTGTTTGGAGAAGAATATCGTTGGGAGTGGAACGAGAAGAAATTATGATAAGCTTTAATAACTTATTAGTAATATATAGATGATTTTGTTGAAATTGGAACGAGAAGAAACTGTATTGAGCTTTAATAATATATTAATAGTATGTAGACGACTTCTTTTGAAATTGGAATTGGAAGAAACTGTGTCAAGCTTTAATAATATATTAATAATATGTGGACGAGTTTTGCTGAAATTGGAACGCGAAGAAACTATATTGAGCTTTAATAATATTATGTATTAATATGTAGATGAATTTTGCTGAAACAGGAATGTGATGGAACAATAAATAAAAAAAGAGGTTTAGCAAGAATGTATTTGGTGACTCTTTTTATTTATTGCTGTAACTGGTTGTTATCCGTCTATTGGAAAAACCGTGATTTTCACATGAAAATGCTAATTAATGAATTTTACCGTATCAACGATATTATTAAAGTAATGCCGTAAATACCGTACGGTTCCGAAGCCGCACGGTATTTACATCGCGCACGTGTTACGCGATTCGCAAATGCGATCCAGAAACAGTCAGACGAGATTTGGGAATCCAAGCTGTCAGGCAGGGAGTCAAACTTCTAGAAATGAATCGATACGTTTTTAACTAATAATATCGATATTTGCATTACAATATTCCTTATATTTCTGATTCCACATTAACTGATATACATATTACTATATATAATATATTATCAAAGCTTAATATAGTTTCTTCTCGTTCCAATATCAACAAAATCTCACTGCATATTATTAACATATTTTTAAAGCTATTACTAAACATATTATTAATATATTTATGCACTTTAATATTTTTTTTATATTCTGATTGCACTTTACATATTTATAATCTGCAGACTGACGAACATTTTATTTGTATTATCAAAGTATGTAATTAATACAAATCTTTATAATGCTTAAATTATTGGACTATTTTTATATCACTGATTAATTAAAAATGTTTGCAACTAGAATTTTTCATTTCTCGTTTTATCTCTAGATATATGGTTTTGATATTAAATAAGTTAAATATTTTCGTTAATGTTTGATTGTTAATATCATTTAAATTATACTCGTATGGTGGTTAATCTTTTTGCATGTGCAAGAGTTTTTCTTTCAAAACTGGATTTTTATCTATTTCATTGTGCAAATGATTTTTCTTTTGTTTATAGCTTCCTCTTAATACGACCTTATAGCAATAATTTTATTATCCAGGTAAATCGTGATAAGGATAAGACTCCCTTATATGAAAAATGCTATGCAGCTACTAATATCATTATCCTACAAAAGATCCCTGTAAAGCCTCCTATTTTTAAAAATCATTTTGTTTTGAAAAATAAAGTCAAGTAATAAGGAACTTTCCATCTGTTTGCTTTTTAATCCTGTGTATCGTAAATAGTAGATAATAGATTATTAGTAATTATCGATAGCATATAATAAGAAAATATATTTAGAACCACCACGAAATTTTAAACAAATGATATTTAATTAATTATGATAATACTATTTTATGTAGAGTATGATAGAAAAAGAGTAATATTTCGTAGGATTTTGAACTCGTATTGTTAACTTTTACAATATACACTTAATTTTTGCTGTCATAGTATCCATGTTAGCATATGTATATAAAGATGTAATTTTTAAAGACCAAGGTAATTTTTAAACTAATGAGCATCTCCTATAATATCACAGTTTTTTCAAACTTTTTTATAGGCTTTACAGACTTTTTTAATGTTGTACAACAGTATTCTTGTAGCGTTTAATTTTGTTTGAATTTTCATAAATGTGTTGTTCATCGTACACAATCTTTGCATTATTAAATTTCCAATATATCCTTAGGTTGATTATGATAGAAAATTGTAGGATGAGGGATGAAGGATAACATATTGGATAATATACGGCATTCCTTTCCTAGAATGTCCTTGTTACTTTCTCTCCTAAGGAATTTAAATAAAAGACCATCGATAAAATTGGTGGATCGGAATGTCCATTAATGTATAGAATCTTATCAAAAGAACTTTAATATTGAGTTATTAATAGATTTAATAACAATATAAAACTCTTGAGATTGAAAACTTTGTATCAAACATGCTCGACACATTCGTGGCGTTTATGATATTATTAATATCTTAGCTCAAATTAATACCTCGTAAAGTGTTCGATTATGTCTCAATTAATTATTCATAGCAATTTAATCACAGCTCATCAAGATAAAATTTAATAAAGTCTTATTGCTCTATATTAAATATGTCGTAATGAATATCTTTATATTAAAGACCGATATTTGGTAATAACAAAGCCAAATTTAATTTGACAACATTATAATTATTGAAAATATAATTTTCTGCTCAAAGATGCGTATTCCATTCTTGCCATTTGTAATATTATTAATATCATAACCACCAATTGTGACTGAATTAATTATTCATATCAATTTAATCAGACATTATAATTATCGAAAATATAATTTTGTTATCAAAGATGCGCATTCCATTTCTACCATTTGTGATATTATTAATATCATAACCACCAATTGTGACTGATTTAATTATTCATATCAATATAATCAGATCTCGTCCAGGCAAAAATTTAATAAATTCCTGCTTCTTTATATTAAACATATCTTAATCAACATCTTCATATTAAAACCCAACCATCTGCATTAATAAAATCAAATTTGGCTTAACAACAAAATGGCTTTCCTTATCCGACAAACTTCATTGTTCATCCCTCCACAAACCTGCCCCAATTTTCTGAATCATTTCTTCCATTCCCACAATTATCCAACCATCGATCTAATTAACGGGACCAAAAATTCTTCTGCGCTAACATTATGCT
Organism: Nysson spinosus; assembly: GCA_910591585.2. Classification (NCBI taxonomy): domain Eukaryota; kingdom Metazoa; phylum Arthropoda; class Insecta; order Hymenoptera; family Crabronidae; genus Nysson; species Nysson spinosus. Next base: position 1,790,261 of record OU342841.1, read on the forward strand.
AGCCATTAGAAAGTAGTTGTTAATTACACCCTCGGAAAGGCTTCCCAGGCATCATTAATTAAGCACCACTGGCATAAACAGAATAACAAAAGAACAGTGGTGCATTGTGCCGAAAAACCTGGCATAACTCAATTAGCAGTGCAGCTTCCTGGTGGAATATTTCGGTAAAACGTGGAATCGTGATTGCAGAGCGCCATTCCTTCCCATCCCCTGAACTTCGCCGGGCTTTCATCCTTCTGCAACGACGCGAATGCAATCAACGAGGAATTCACGGGTATCCCTCAGGTCTCCGCGAAAATTGACGAGCTGCCGCCAGGGGCGGAAGTCAAAAATAGATACGCGAACGTGATACCACTACCGGAAACAAGGGTACCACTTCAGAAGACCAACAATGATCCTCTTACGGAGTACATCAACGCGAGCTACGTTAGGGTGAGTACACTATTAACGCTAAGATAGGGTTCTGGATAGAAAACACACGGTAGCTAAGCGAGTAGAGGAGTATCTCGTATCCTATTGGATTCCGGGAAGAAGGCATCCGTGTCGTAAATTTGACATGGAATCTGAATCTTCCATCAATTATATATGTTACATATGTACATATATATTATATATTGGGTTGGATGGAAAGTTCGTGCGTTTTTATTCTACGACATTTCACTATATTGTTTTTTGTAAAATCTGATTTATTTATTCAATTATATCATTTCCATTAGTCCCTATTACTTTACGGTTTAAACTTCGCTAGTACTACCAAAGGAGCCAAAATGACTTGTCTGCCATTTTGATTTAAACTATACGAATATACCATGGCACATAATTTCAGATTTTATAGACTTTGATTGTATGTACATAACGCAAATAATTGAATCCGTTAATTAACTCGCATCTTCCAGCCATATTTTATATATAAATAAATCTGTAAGTATAAACTAAGTATATGTTCGATAGTTTCAATATTAACTATTATATATAAAATAAGAGCCACGATCGTCGTTTACAAGAATTGATTTGGCAGCAGTGGCATACGAATGACAAGATTACATTTCGGGCCATCGATCAATTTTATAGTCGTTCTGCGGTGTGCAACCACAGTTTGTCATTTGATTTGATTGAGTCACTAACGAAAATCCGATATATCGGCTTCTGTCATCCAGAAAGCACAATATAATCGATATATCGGAACCCGAAGTACTCCTATGCACTATCACCAATTATTTCGTCCTTTCTCCTTGCACCTAATATTACCATCCATTTTTAACCCTCGAGTTTATTTTTACATCTATTTATTCATTTCATCTAAAGTCTAATATATGCAAAATAAACTGTCATATTTCATTGAAAAATATACTTCTGCAAATATCCAATAAAACTGGAACATTGAATTTTTCTGATTAGAAATATTAAATGCAGTTTATCGTGCATTCTTTAATCAGATACTATGAACGAACTTATAAACATTTTTTAAAACAAATAAACAGCTTTTGACCGTTTTTTTAAATATTCTACCTTTTCATTAAGTTCGCCGTCCCTTCGTTTAGAAGTTCAGATTATATATCAATAATTATATATAATTAAGTAAAAATATTTAATATTCATAGTAAATTCTTGTACTACGTAGAATAATTGTTTAAATATTTCTTATCATGGAAAGGAATTCAAGCGATGTGTGATAGAAAAGCTAACAACATATCACTTCGACGTAAATCAAACTAACAATAAGTTTGAGCTGGCAGAGGTTAACGGAGCGTTTTGTCCGCGTGAGAAAGGAGTATTACATAATGCGTTACAGACAATATAAACCGTGATATTACACAATATTAAAGCGTGTACGCGGAAGCTAGACATTCTATAACACGTGTTATCACGGCCTTAATGCGGGATTTTAATACCCTACGTTGATAATTAATTCTAAATTAATGCTTCGTTAATACAAGCATGCTTTTAGATCTTTACAATCAACTATTAATCTTATATTTATCTATTATTTTAATCTTGCAAGTTGTCTCAATCCCTTTTAATATCACACATTATTTTGATATATTGAACTCTTGTATTATCGCGAAATTAAAATATTGTATACCGTAATTGTAAGCCAAAAACTATTGTAAACCTTGAAACCTTGCCTTTTTCAATAATTCGAAGAAAGGTCAAAATAACCTCTTTTCGTATGAACCTTTTGGAAAACCGAGTCTTCAATAATTATAAATAAAAATGATGATAAATAATCACGCATAGCTAACTTTCGCAAACAGTGTTCGCGTGAGGCATAAAGTCGCAAACTTAAACACTTATTACTTCCAAAATAATACTTTCCGCGCTTCCGTTCCAAAAAAGTGAGCCTTCCGTAATTCCTACTGTTATCAGAAACACTTGAATCACGGCGTAATCAACAAGTACTATCATCAATCTGCACACCTTAATCCTTATAACCCTTATCAACATTTCAAGCAAAATCAGTGGCCCTAATTAGATATAATTAACGAGTACCACAGCACAAATTAACGACGCAGATCCAACTCAAATAAGTTGGACGCGTCAAGGTATCCATGGAAACGGGATCTCCTTGAAGAGCGATAACTTGTCAAGCGTTCACACGCTTTCAAGAAATAACAGTTGCCATTAGGATTGCTTCACCAGGGACATACAGTGTGCGCAAAAAGTATTGGTACATCAGCGAATATTATCAGAAACCTCCTAGAACCTTGTTTATTTAGAACATATCAACAAACAAGTAGTATGTACGTACATATTCTCAGAGGTCTACGCGATGAATTTCGTACGAAAGGATATTATTTATCCATATCTTTTATGGAAATATTCGTAATTTGTTTCATGTGGAAACAAAGTTTTACGAGGTTCTTATTAAAATTCGATGCTGCACGAATACTTTTTACACTCACTGTATATGCAGGTGGTGCACCAATGGCAATACTGGCTTTGCCGGTATACAGCAATTACGCGACATGCAAGCATTAATGCATATCGAATATGCATTCAGTGGAACGCAGTCTGACGGTGCAATTAACATCAGGAACTCCATGCTAATCGATCACATTAGTGAATAGTGCACCAGAATCAATAGAACCATTAGGCTTCGACCGTTAAAATAGTCAGATTTCATGGTTTCGTGATATGGCGCTTTACACGGTGGTTAGTTATTACAATATTCGATAAACGAATTTGCATTTATATTCCTTTACGCGTATGCTGCTTATTAATTATAATTTTTACGTGAGTTATGACGTAAGTTAGATTTGTGTTGTATTAGTGAATAAATTGAGTCGCATAATTCTCGAGTAATACAAAATTCTAGATGAATTTTCCGATTGATGTAACTCGTTTAAGATAATTAATTAAAACGGGGCAGCCATTAATGCATATTATATGGTAGCTTTAATGGATGTAAATGGATGAACATTATAATTTTAAGTCAATTTTATGATATGAAGCAGGAAATATTATAATCAGAATCATTTTATATTCATATCGTATCATATTATATTCGTAATCATTAAAGGGATTAATTACAATTTAAAATTTGCTGTAGAAAATACTTTGAAATCAAATTTTTTTGATGCACGTGGAAGATATTTAACGGGTTATCTTTATTAATTCATAAGGCATAATCACTATGTTACATAATTTAACCATGCAAAGTTATTAACCGGAAAAGTGGTTATTGTGCATGATATTTAGGTCTTGATAATTAATAGTGATTGGTAAAAATCTGTTATCATTGTTCAGGGAGCAAGAAATGCAACAAGGTATTATATCGCGTGCCAAGGACCAATGGAATCGACAGTTACCGATTTCTGGAGAATGATTTGGGAGCAACAATCCAAAGTAATTATAATGCTGACTGATCTCGTGGAGAATGGAGTTGAAAAGTGTTCGGAATATATTCCACCCTCGGAAGTGTCGGACTGTCATCGATTATACGGCGATTTTCAAGTCACCCTCAAAAAAAGGGAACCCAAAGAGAAATATGCCATTTCAACTCTCCATTTGAAGGTAAGAAAATTTGAGATTATATAAAAATTACTTTCAACCGTGACATTAGAAATTCACAAAAATATCAAATCCGAGCATACCTAATATAAGGTATCGAAAACCCATGGAACATAAAGATTCCTTTTAGAAAAACTAATCGAAAAGCTTTTTATCAGTTTTCAATTTTCGCTTCCGCTTACAAGATATTAATTTTCAAAGTTTCATAATCCTACTTTCGACTCCTAAAATTTAAATCTTAATATCCCCTTAATATCCCCTAAACGGCATTGAAAATTAGAAAATAATAAGAATAGTAAACGTTTCTTTTTGCACAATGCATCTGTATATTCCGTGGCGACCCATTATTATAAAAAAACCTATAGAATTACATTCAGAATTAATTATTTCTTAAAAGAGGATGAATACCGATCTACCGACCAGAAAAGCACCTTTCAAAAGTTGCTAATAAATTATTCGATTATACAATTTTTTTAAATGAAAGCACATAATGCCGAGTCTTCTAACTAAAAATTTCGAAAATTTCGATTAATAGAATCTGGAGAATAACACGTTCCGCGAGGTATACCATATATGGTACCTGTGGCCGGTGAATGGCGTGCAATCCGATGGAGCAGGATTAATAGCTGTACTTCTCGAAGCAAGAGCACTCCAACGTGGTGGGCCCGGACCCATCGTGGTTCATTGTAGCCCAGGTACAGGTCGCACGGGAACATTAATAGCCCTTGACCTTGGAATTAGGCAATATGAGATTACCAGGACGGTGGACGTGCCAAGGGTCGTTTACACCATCAGAAGAGATCGCGCGGGGGCTGTGCAAACCAAGGAGCAGTATGCTTTCATTTACAAGGTAATCAATCCCTTATCATTTTGTGATACTTTTAACATCTTCATTTCAAAATTTCCTTGAAATATTGTTTTCTTTGTTACACTTATAAAGTACAGCGTAATTTAAAGTATTTTCAATTATAAACCAGAAGTTATAACGGTTTGCGTATGATTACAAACTTCTAACTTCTATTAGGTTGTCCCAAAAATTTCTTTCGCGATCCGTACGCAGCTGCTTTGTCTGCCAGTATTTATGTAAACATGCAACCTTAGCTGTCAAACGTTGATGTTATTATTTTCGGGCATCATTTAGCTATTGTAAAATATGAGTTTCGCATTGAAGTGTTATATATGCTCTTTCGTGCGCTTAAAGTATGAAAAGTCAAAAGAAGCATTTTTTAAAACCTGGGACACCGTGTATATGCGTTATATCACAGTTAGATATTTTATTCAGTAACTAAATACTACATTATTTCCTATTATATTCAATCTTAATGACAAACATAAACCTTTTTGTTTTTCAGTCACTAAACTTATATGCGACGAAACTTGCCGGCGGGGTGTTGGAATCGACTTGAACAACCTTCAAAACTGACTCCAGTCTCCATAAAAAACAACCGAATTTACGTCAGTTAGATTACGGTTTTAACCAATCAAACGTAGGAAACCCAGAGCTCGTCGCAGAATGCTGCCTTATCAATCAACGATAAAAATACACCTGACCGAAGCTACGATAAAAAGCGCACATTCCGACGAAGAGCCGAAACTATTCTCTGTCTCATATAAGAATGCAATCGAAACTGGACCTACTTTCGATCGTTCTGCGCATTCTCCACAGTCTTGCATCCTATTGGCACGCAGCATGTTTATGCGCCAATGAAGACTACGCTGTTAGAACACGAGTAGAGGAGTGGGGGGGGAAGAGCCTGAATTGGGCCTTGCTTGGGCCAGATGCGCAAACCGTGTGCGTTCTTATTTGAGGCCAGGAGTACGTAAGAGAAGACGAAGGATAAGATCGAAGAGATGAAACTGATTTGTGATACGTGGACCATTCATCGATGATATTCCATTCCGTATGTTTTTCTTTTAGACCTTAATTAATATCGAAGCTTTTCTTAGATATATTTCTTTATAAATATGATACGTTTACTCTAAGTTCGTCTGTCTCTTCGTTTAGTAACCTAGATTATATATTTATATAATTGTGTATAATTATGTAGAAGTATTTAATATTGATATTATGTTCTCGTACTCCGTAGAATAATTGTTTAAATATCGAAAGAGAGGGACGAATATTATATGAAATATAATATGGAACTTACGTTCTCCTGCATCCTGAAATCAGTTTTTTTTTAAATAAATGTTCCATGTTAAGCACGACCAAATGAATTGTCAGATAAATATTTCCCATTTGAATATCACTAGTATGTATAGTTTACATTTTTTTCACGAGCAGAGGAGTTAATTAATCGTTAAGATGAAAAACAACGATGCGTGCGTAAATGATTTGTTTCGAGAATTCTGATCGATGCCTGATTTCTTTTTTTCGAACGACCTATGTATTACTATTATTGTTGTTACTGTTATTGTTGTTTGTTATCATTGTACAGATTGAATTTCTGATTCGTAGCACGTCGCTCTCTATGATTGTGTATAAATCGTAAATTAAGTGGACCAGGGATACCATTAATAATTTCGTCGTTAAATTTCGTTCGCGTTGTTTACGACATTCGTTTGTGTGGTTGATTTTTGCAAATTTTTATACGCGTTCGTGGCATGGCTGTTTGGTGCCATTTTATTAGGAGTTCGTAGAAAGTATTTGTAGAATTTCGAAATCTTCATCGTGTTGTACTAATATTTACGCTAGTAACACGTAACACTAATTCATAGAATAATATATAAACATTCTAATTCTTTGCTAGTGATAATCGCAAAGAATTCGTAGCCAAGTAATCAAGTATTAAGATTGTGATCATTATTATCGAGAACCAATGGAATGTCGAGATGTACGAAATGTGTTGAACATATATCGCACTTACATTGAAAATTTAACATAAATTATAATAATATTTTAGAGTTTAAATCTCTTAATTTTCACGGTGTAATTAATCATTGAAAATCATAATTTACAACATATCAAAAAGAAGTTGTTTCAAATAGTGACCACTATTGATTATTAACAAAGCATTCAGAAAAATTAATGTGGTCTTATTTGTCTTATAAAAGCAGTGCTACACAATAATCTCAATTAATAAAAACAGAATACAAATTTGTCAGTTTCTAACATAATCATATCGGCAAAAAATCCTTCTAATAATTAAACATTAATATAAAACATACATGTATAATATAAAAAACCACAACACATTTTTGTACATGGCGATATTTCAGTTTCGTTAAACAATAAGAAAAAATAACAGAATTTCTAAGATAGTTGATAAGTGATCTGTGAACAGCAATTTGGAACGACAATGAAAAATTGAGTTCAAGATGGCCGTTCCTTTGCATTAATATTCCATCAAGCTCTAAATGTAAGAAGTTAGTATCTCGTCTCATTTAACTCTTTAGTACCCCGTGGAACTCATAAAACTGTAAGTCTCCTACCATCAATTAATTATCAAAGTTAATAACACAAATATCAAAATCAATAATGTTGACATCACTTCAAGCCTAATCGGAGCAACATCAAAGAAGCCAATGAAATAATTCTAGGGTACTATAAGCGTTAAAATTGCAATCGCCAATTAGTTAGAATTAAGAGAATCGTATATATAAAAAAGGATAGATAAATAGATTAGAATAATATGCGTGATCTCCGTGAGTATGTGCATAAAAAAAGGTTTCAGTAACCACCGGAAGCCAGCACAGGAAACGACCCCCTTCCCTCTCGCGATTTCGAATATACTCAATTATTTAAACCAGTGTAAACGCGCCAAATGTGTAGGGTTTAATTAAGGACTAATTAACGAGGTTTACCGAGGTTTAACGAGGTTCCGGAGGATATTTATACGAAGTCAACGAACCCAAAGCAGAACTATGCTTATGTCGTATACAAATGAAAGGAGAGGTTAAGCTCCAAGAAAGACTTAAGATGGCTGAATCTTGTAATGAATATGTCTCTTGGTTTGTGCACCGAGGTGTATTTGTATTTCTAATATACATATTGACGTGAAAATATATGAGTAATTATGATATAGAAGTTATAGTACGAACAAAGCATAATAATGGTGTTCACATGTAATCTGCGAGACAATTGATATGATTGTGTCTAAGCGCATAGCTGGACCAACGAAATAAATGTATTTGTTCGACATAGATTTATGGGTTTTATTTCGGAATTATGTTACCCCGAATGTTCTCCTTCATTAATTATTATAATTAACCCTTATTTTAATAAAAACGTTCAAATTTATAAGGTTCCACTTTCTGAGATTTTTTGCGGTGCAGGTTGCGCGTTGTTTAAAAAAGATAATACTTTGTAATGATCCTGCATCCATTAAATATTGAAATATCAAACTACTTTTTCACATTTCGAAGCTTTAACAAACTTCAAACACGAGCGTTAAAATTGAATAATTTTTTTTAACGACTTATCTTTAACGACGATAATCTCCGTCTCAAATATGGCGACGAGGATTGAGATAGAATTACTGAAAAAGAAACACAACAAACAATAATGTAAAAAGTATATATTTCTCACATGCTTTCGCGTGCAATGCCCCGACGAGACACATGAAATTGTTATAATTAAATTTGCAAGTTGTTCGATATGTTTTTAATAAGGTCTAACTGTTAATTAACAACTGCATCAACTCCCGAATCTAATGTCTGTAAAAATGTACAAATTAAAGTATAATTAATGGCTTGTTTGACGAACAAAACGCCGATCACCATTCCACAACAAAGCATAACCGTTGCAGAAATTAAAATAATATATCTACTATATCTTTAGTAATTGTTTAAAGAAATTATTTATCCTGGCAACGATCATTGCACCTATCGTGCACGAGTCGGAGGTATGCACCCTGCAACCTTTGGTACAACCGGAAGCTGCAGTTTAATAAATTAATGGAAGTATAATTATCTCTGAATCGTAATATTCCATCGCCTCAAGAAGTGCAAGCACGAGGTAAACTTTATTCTGCATCGATAATTCAATGCATTTATTGCGACTTAGTTATTACAATATTACTTATATTAATTAATTATTGACAAAGGATTCGGTGAAATAATAACAAATTAATAAAATCTCAGGCGAATCGGAAGGAGTTTCTTTATTAAACGACTGCTTGTTCGTCACTGAAAGGGAATCGTTTCAGTGTATTGGTATCTAATGCAACAATTATTACGATTTGCAGAAATCTTCGAAAAAGCCTGACAAAATATTTTCCAGAAAGCTAAAAAATTAATAATTATACGAATATGATCGATCCCGATCGAAGAAAGTAAACAATATTCGACGGTTAATTCTTCGAAGAAGGAGAGATCGCGATTCGCCAGGGGAGGGGTCTGCCCCACCAATTTTCACCCCTTCCTGGTTCCTCTGGAACCGAGGTGACATGGTTATCCCCCTGCACAACGATTCTTCATTTCGTGCGGTGCAGTCGGGGAGCAAAGACGTCTTTCCTTATTCTCCCTTCTGAAACTACCCCTCTTCCAAACCAACGATCCTCCCATTTCTAGGATGACCAATACCGGCCAATACTGACCACTGCTGACCAATGCTGACCAGTACTGACCATTTTGCAGCTAATTCAATTTTTGTTTCTGATCTGTTCTAGGGGCTTATTTTCAATGTATATACATAATTATTTGATTGATTGTTTGACTGTTTATTGATTATTTGTTGATTTGCTCACCATTTGACTATTTATTGGTTATCTGATTATTTATTGATTACTTAATTATTTACTAATCAATTATTTGGCTATTTACTGGTTATCTGATTATTTCCAGATTATTCGCTGATTATTTACTGACTATTTACTGATTACTGCTTAATGTTGTTTATGTATCGCATGCTTGCTTGGGTTAATGGTTCGGTAGAATAGTTGGTAGTTATTATAGATATTATATTTATTTAGATTCATAGTTCTCCGAAGATCAGCTAGAAGAAAGAAGAAAGAATTGTGCAAGAGGATCACTGTTTTGAAGAAAATTAGGAATAGAAATAAGAGTCGAAATAAGCTTATTAGGTATAGTTGTTCCAACGCTTTCTCTGCAAAGAATCTTTTGCCTGATTCATATTGTACGATTGACTTTCCACTTTGATTCGATTAGTATTTTAGAATTAGTGTAAGTTACAAAGCGGCAGAGAAAGTGTTGTTCTAGAAATTAAGCGTAGACCTATGTAAATCACTGACAAACGTATTTGCGAAGAGCGAATATTTGCAAATTCCCAAATTTGTAGCTTCCGCTTTCCTTTGGTTTGTTTCGCGATGTGAACTAGTTTATTTTGCATTGATGAGCGACAAGTTTCTCGCTCTTTCGTTACTCTCTTCCAGAGTATCGAAATGAAAATTTTGGATAGCATAGTTTGTTTCCGATCCTGAGAGGGTTCCTTGTGGACCTTACTCGGGTCTGTTCATTCTGGTTCCGGTAATCGGGCCAGGGTGGCAGATTTCGAGGTAAATGTCCAGTGCTTGCGAGGAAGGGCCATGGCACATGTGGCGGTCGTGGCGTAAGTCACGATTAAGCAGGACATTCCTGGACGGGGTGTCGGTAATCCGATTGGAGGCTGCGTGCGGTTCTCGGTCGTTGTCACTCCTAAGGGTTTGTTCTCGCGCGCTGAGACGCGAGTGCCACGCACTCGTTGTCCATGTGCCATGGTTTCGACCGAGTACGGCTCGGCGGACTTGAGGTTGAGGTTCAAACTTTTAATCGCGACTTAGAGTTAGAGTCATTTACTTTCTTAGAATCAATCCCCCCCAATTAGTACATTCGCTCTTCGAAATATACATGTTCGGTCAGTGACTTAGCGATAAGTTTATCATAAGAATAGTTAGTAAGTTAGAACATTGTATCTGCGACGATATTCCAAGTCCGATTGTCCCATTTTTCTCCGAGTTTAACTCCAAGCAAAATGTGCCTTGAGAACTTGGAATAAAACGGTGGGTGGTTCGGTCGCGGAACGCGATCCGCCACCCAGCCACCCACCAGGGTCTCTTTTAGCGGCAACCTCCACGTGGTGAGACCTGGTAATTGGTTATAATTGTAGAGAATTATCATTATAAATCTTCTACAAGTATTACCAAGCTAATAGCTGCTTGTATACATTCTCTTTAATTAAGAAATTAGGCATCACATTCGGTACATGCTTGGCGTGCATCTACCGGGTGTGATGTATGGCAACTATCTTATTTACAAGTGTATATTTATTTAATATATTTATATATAAATTATATTACATTACTTGTAACTGTATATAAATATGTTACAGATCAAATTTTGATTCTCAAGAGCTCATTTTTAAGATACCGGGATATGTGGTGCTCGAAACTTTCCTACAAAATTGACGATATTATCACTGATATTAAGTCTCCATAATGGCGGCGTGGCTTTTAAACTATATCATAGTTTATCATTGGAGTGTTATTAGGCTTTTACTATCGGAAGTCGCGAACTTCCCAGAAGCTTTCCTGAAAATGGGGTCAATTGTTTATAACCAAGTAATATTGATTAAATCCTTCAAACAAATATCTTTTATTGATTCCATTTCATTGTTTCTTTCTATGCAATATCTTTCTTTTATTTTTGATTCCTAAGGAATCCAAGAGTTAAAATCTAAAGATAAGAATCTAAACACTTTCTCGAGGAAGAGTTGCAAAAGATATAATAATTAACCGGTCTTTGGACTTTCTAGAAATACGAAGTATTTTTTTATATTCTCAGTACAACTAAATTTAATACATAATGTGAATCGATATAATTTGACACATGATATTAGTTTAGTATATAACTTTCAAATTCTGGTAATACATCTCATAGGAGTGATGTATATTCAATAAATAATTCGTGTTCAATTTTTTGTAAACAATGTGCACTCAACAGAATTTTGAATCAAATGTGAAGGAGAACCGTAAATTTGGCAGCCATTTGCAAGTTTATATCATCCAATCTCTTTTGAAGATTCGGATGACATAAACTTCCCGGGTCACACCGCGTGGAGGTTGCTGCACTTGGTGACCCAACTTTCATTCTTTAACATTTAATAATTAAGAACAATAAGTTAAAAAGTAAAAAGAAGGTTTCTAGTACTCCAAAATCAAATGATACAACATCTGATTACTATAAGTATATTAACAAATAGTAATTAATTTGTTTCACGTCAAATTTTCTAACCCAAAAGAATCCCGTCGATATAAGAAATTTCTTTATAAATAATTATGTTTGTGCAATATATGGGTCTCATCTTTTACATATATTTGATTAGACAGATTAATTCAAATTGTGTGCATTAAGAAGTTAATAATATATAATACTATTAATATATTATATGATTTTATCGTTATTAATTCTTTATGCACGTAAATCATAGAGTAGTAATTATAAATATATCGCGCGGATTTATTTTATCACTAAATCGAAAATATCCACCTTATGTCGTTTTTTGGAAGAATTCCCCGGTTAACTTATGTTCACTTATGCTTGCACATTTATTTCTATATAAATTATGGCTGGAATATTTAAGTTAATTAATGGATTCAATTATTCGCGTTATGTATATAAAATCGCAAACAATTCGCCGTGGTATATTTTAATAATTTAATTCAAAATGGCAGGCATGTCATTCTGACCCCCCTTGGTAGTTCTAGTGTTGATGTACCAATTTCAAGATTGCCTCCCGCTAAATGATAATTCTTCGGAATACCGTGTTATCACGATGGGGAAGATAAATGAAGAGCTTGTAAAACAAGCTCCAGCTCCAGCAGGGCATAAAGTAAGGCAAGCCAAGAATAACAATTTATATTTGTATTTCCACGGCTGGACGTTCCGAAGGGAACCTTAATGTTGGTTCGTGTACATACGAACAAGTACGAAGTGATATTCCACTTGGCAGTTGTTTACTGACTGGCCACACCATCCTGGGTCGATATCCAAACGTTTTCGTGATGGTTCGTTCTACGACGAAGAAAAACCTCCATCGATACTATTATATTCGATTCTTCAGAACAGACATCAATAAACAATTAACTTCTTATAATAACTAGTTTTCGAAGACCTAATTTCTTTGCTCTTTTATTATAATGCTACGCTTGATTCTTTTTTGTAATTCTTTGTAAGTAAATCACGATCCTTGCGCTATCAATTATCAACAATCAGCGATCCTTGAATTTTAAGATCAAGTTTGAACCTCGCTTCTCCACGTTTTGTCGTCGATTTAACCGTGACATAGTTTCAGTCAATTAAATCATCATATTTACTCACATCCTACGTGTCTGTTCTTAAATAAACTAATTGTGTACAGTCGCCGACATGCATATTATTATGTAATAAAATAAAACGAAATAAAATAGATATTGTAACATGTTCAAAGAAAATATGGTCACAAATGTTATTTCTTTCATTTATGCTTTCACTGCATTCAAATAATAAGTATTTTGTTTAAGAATGTAATAATATAAAGGAAATTTGTGAACAATCGTGAACTTTTAAATAGAATCTAAAAGTAGTGTGGAATCGAGGGTAATTCAATGTAAATGGCTGAGACAGGACAAAATACGAGGCAGGATAAATATAAATGTCGAAATTAGTAAAATTCTACCGAACAATCCTTTCAGTAATAAAAATACGACGGATAACAAATCCATTAAAGGTCAACGGTTTAGTTTTCAAGAACTATGCGGAACATCGTAGAAGTTCTGTCGAATATCTTCGAACAGAATACTTAATAGTTTGTGACTGACAATAAATAATATTAATGATAATATAATAATAGTAATAGATGTACTTTTTAAAGAAACTACATAGAATTTTGTGGGATGAACTCGAAACTAGATTCATGACAATCTAAAATAAAGTATGTAATGCAAAGTAATTATTTCAAATTAAAAGCTTCGACAATATTTAATAGGTACATTGAAACCATCTCTATTTAATATTTTTAATATTTAATGGTATAAGTAATAATTTAGAATTTAGAATTATTAAAATTCCTATAAGAGTGTACCGGTTTTCATGTTTTCCACAGAATTATAATTTCATTTCCAATGATTTTATCATTGTATTATTCTATTTTTTTACATCGGTTCCTTCTGTGATTTTTGTGATTTTATGATTAAGTTTTATTGCTGTTTCCGTCGTTCTGTGAGTACACAATTTGTTAATTGGTCTGTTTTCAACTCAACGACATACATATGAAATAATAAATATTTCATTTAAAAATATACTATAATTAGAACAACAGAAAACTGTAAACAATCACGAATTCGTAGAAATAGAATTTTAAAGAAGTATAAATTCAACGATAATTAAATGCAACACATTCTTTCCAATCGTCGAAGTTATGACTCAACTTGTAATGAACTTGAAACGGCAACTTTCCCTTTCAATTTGATTAACAATTTCCAATAAATTCATAACTTTGAAGTCATTAATTTCTTCTTAAAGCTTTTCGCCAATTAATGCAGATAAAAGAATGCCTACCTTGGGGCAACAGACAGTCTTAAATTAATTGAAATGTTTCTAAGAATTAACAGTCAAACGAGATCATTATTGCCGTAATATTGCCGTTTCAACTTTGTTATATGACATTGTATTTTTCTATTTTATATCCTTCCCGATATTCTTCTAATTACCACTAATTTCTCTTCTAGAACATTTTCCACGTTTCCTTTTGTCCTTTTACTTGCACCGCTCCCACCGTTTCTACTTCGCCGTGCGTCCTTGCGGTGACTTATTCCACTGTTCGCATAATTAAGCTGGTACCACTGTCTGTTCTGTTTCTACCACTACCACTGTATTTCTTTCAACGACTTCAAAGCAGAAACGGAGCTATTCAATCGACACTTTCATATTTGTAATTCTTAAATAGTTGCAGAAAAATACAAATACTTATTCTTGATCATTTTATGAAATGTTATTAACACTAGAACTAAGGAAGCCATCAAAATGACGGGTTCTCGGAATTGAATAAAAACGTTTAAATTGATAAGGTTCCATTTTTGTACTAAGATTTTTTTGCGGCTCAAGTTGCTTAATGGACATAATTAAATCGATTAATTAATTTTTTACATCCATACTTATTTTTAAGGACGTATACTTCTTTATCAAAAAACAGATTCCATAGAAATAAAGGTCCAAGATTTCGCGAAATGCGTTGAAAAAAGAGTAATTATAGTAACAATCGTATTCAGGATAATAGTTGAAAACTTTAGGGAACACAGAGATAAAAAGGCCGAAGAAACCCAACTGCCAGTGGAAAAGGAATAACAGTGCGGACGATCGAACAGGAAACCAGAAACAGGAGAACCAATAGAAATATCGTTAAACGTAATAATTCAGTATGACAATCTATATATCGATAAATTTCAAGAATTTGTTTAAAAATATATCACTCCATTTATATTATCACAATATATATGATTCTGGATAGTTTCAAATCATACAATACTGGAATATTAAACTCATTCAGTTCGTAGCACTGAACAGTTTGAATAAGTCTAACTTATTGTCTATATAAATCGTTTATTATGAAAGTGGTGCAACTGCATTTTTTAAAACAATTTAATTAAATCTGAATCTGATTAGAATTTAATGTGATCTTTTAATTTGTGTTTTACGATCCAGATTTAAACTGAAGTTACGCCATTTTCATAATGAATGATTCATATAATTATAAATTTCAAGAATTTGGTTGAGGTTTAGCATCACCGGGTTCCATGTTCTCGTGAAGGAGATTTTTGCCGTGTTGTACTTGGGTTATCCAGGTGGGCTGCGGCATCGTCTGGATCGCACTGGTTCGAACTGGATCGTGGCTGTTGGATCTCGAGCCGTCCGGGCTGGTTTACTCAGTTGCTGAAGGAAACCCGCTCGCAAATTGAGCGCGCACATTCGAGGAATTATTGTTTACAAATCGGCAACTATTCGGGGCGTGGCCCTTCGAGCGCCGCGGCTCCAAGAAGCCAATGTATCTCCGACCGAAATTTTACGATACGAATATGAATAATATACCTTGAATTCTTTTTCTGTGTACATTTGTAATCGGCTTTAATGGCGGATGTATGATAACTGTAATCTTGGGATCGACGTTTGATTGTATGTCTAAGTTCGTTTATGTTAGGTTGGGTAATAGGTGTCGATTATTATTGATTGATTAAGAATATTGTAGATCGTATATTGGAAATATTATTGGTCGATGGTATTGTAGACCAAATGTTTAAGATATGGTCGATCAACAACAATCTCTGCCAATATTGAATAATTAATGCAGGATTATTGTAGATTATAATGTAGTTATATATTAACTACAATAGTAATGTAACTGTAATGTAATAAATATTATATAATAATCTATAATAGTCAATTTATTATAGTTAAATATATGTAATAATAATGTATTTTAAAAAGATGATCTTGAAAAGTAAATATATATCCATATTTTTTATGGAAATATTGACAATTTCACGAATTTAATGAGGAAACAGGTCTACGGGGTTTCTGTTAAAATTCGATGATGTAAGAATACTTTGTCACCGTATATAGTGAGAGAGAGGAAATTATTATAGAATACAATTGTATTTCTTCTGCATCATTTCACTTATTAGCTAGAATCTGTTAGTTATTTCCACGATTAATAAATGATTAAATTCCTGGATATTTTTGAAGGTTTTCAATGAAAGTTCTTGGAATCGAGAAGTGAACGACTTAACTAACGCGGTTCGTAGAATCGATCTTAAGACCACCAAGAGTGACGGTGTGTTAATCAAGGGATGAAATAACACTTCGCTCGGTAGATTATTTCCTTTTCGTCGTTTAATCGGAAAATTGATTTTTCATCGGAGGAATTTGTGTCATTTTGTCCCCTGGATTTTGACAGATATGAAGAAACTTATTTCTCTACTTATTGGAGTCAGATATTATTCTATCAACGAACAGCTATTTCTGACATAGATGTCTTCTTAATCGTGAAATAAGTCCATTAAAATATCTTTTATCTATAACAAATATGGAACTTGGATAAAAGAATAAAATTCGGAATTTTATTTGGCGACTATCAAAATTGTAGAAAATGAAATTAGTTTGCTTGACTGATGTTAAATTTCTTTAATGTCGGATTATATTCAGATATATTATTATTATTATTTTATGCAATATATAATATAATATAATATAATATACAATATATAAAGCAATATACAAAGATTTATTATTATATATCTCCTAAAATAAAAGTTTAGGCGGAAAATTATATTCTAATATAAATCGAAGCAATACATTATCCACGGTTGTTTAGAGAATTATAATAAACAAATTTATTTGGACAAATTCGCTACAATTAAAAAATGTAATTAACATCGAAGTGTACTGTTTACCTAATAAAAATATATTTTGTTCACACTTGCATACTTCTCACATATTTCATGTTAAAATTTGTTCGATGTTCAAGTTATCTATTTATTTCTTCATATTTACAGACTATTTATCCATTCATTTAACCTCAATGAATAATTACTTTAATTACCAACGATTTACTTAATGAGACGTAACTATCTTTGCAACCAATTAACCAATTAACGTGATAAATAGCCCGTAAGTAAAACCACTTATATTAGGAGCTAATCGAGAGCTAATTTCACGGATGGTTTCAATATAAATAATGTATTGATATATTATTATTATGGAAATGATACAGGTTTTGCACTCCAAATTAATCTTTTTGCGGATCACATTCACCTTTTTGTACTTCCAGTTAACCATTTTGCAAATCAAGATTTTCTACAAATTTGTCTTTTTAAGCAATTTTAATAAAAATAAAATCCAGTGTTAAGTGAAGGGACGAATTTGATTCGCAAAATGATTAATTTTCTGTGCAAAAAGGTGAATATGATCTGGAAGTGTTAATTTGGAGTGCAAATCCAGCATTAAGTTTAGTTATGTATAAGATTTAAATTCAAATAGTAATATATTATATAACGATTAATGAGGGTGTAATTAAATGCTACATTATAATTTGATTCCCCTTTCTAATTATTAAATATTATTATTATTATTGAATTGTTTAGTCTAATAAACCAGCTAAGTTATTATTGGCTACTTTCTACTTGCATTACACGGATTAAATTAAATTTATTTAAGTAAATTCAAAAAGGCTGTTATTTTTTCATACTCATTTTATATGATCATTAAATCCTGTTTACAAAACCACATCCCTCACATTATGCTATTACGTCATATTTGGTATTAATTACAAAGAGTTGTAAAATGTCTAACATTCCATGTTTGAGAATCGGAAGATGAAGGAAATGGGTATTCATTGAAACATCCACGTTGGCAAGTAAAAAGTAAACAAAGATTCGGGATCCAAAGCCAAAGAGTTTATTAATGGCGCTTAGGTTAAACAACCTAGGAATCATCGACCCCGAATGAAAATAAGACGCTTCCGTAAGCAAAACGTGAAAAGTGAAAGCTTCGTGTTCTAGTAATAAAGACGTTATGAAAATGGCTTGCACGTTAAAACTATTTTTGGAATCGATTTAAGGGTCAAAACTAAACGAGAAGTAGTTACTTTGTAAGAGAAAAATGGTTTCTTTAATAAATCCCTATAAAACTATGAGACTTTAGAAGCTTTGTATTTCATTGTTTTTATATTTTGTCTTTTTATTTACTTATCACTGTTTATAATTATATTCTATTCGTCTACCGTTCGATCAATAACAAATAAATTCATCTGGAATATAAAACCATTTGCTGTTCCTATTATTAGGTGCTCGAGAAAGTCCATACGGTTTTCCCGCGCTGACTATTTTATTACTTTTTGTCGAAATGTTTTTATTGCTTTACCTGATTTAACTTTCGTAAATGCGAGGAAGAGTAAAAGTGAGCCAATTTATAGGAAAATTTATTCGCGCATGTTTAATATACGAGTTCAAAATTCTAATAAAAATTGAATTCCCCTTTCTTAGAACACAGCGTATCGCACTGATATATTTTGCACGTTTTTCATAAACAAAAGATCTAATTACCGAATTTCAAATCTGAAATTTTAATACTGGAACCGTAATCAAAGTATTTAATTAACAACCACGCGATGTTTATATATATATTTGTTATAACCGTGATCGTTAATAAAATGATTTAATTACAGTGCTGATAATTAAATTATGTGTATAAACAATATGACTGTTATAATTTTCCATGCTGTTGGAAGAAATATTATTTTCACGATCGACAAAAGGCTTGTAAAAATAAAGGGTTCACAAAGAGACTCGGGAAATTGCGATGCTTCGAGAAGCGGAAGGAAGCACTTTTGAGGGACGGAGAAAAGCTCTGATAAGAACGGAGAATTTAAATGGTAGGTTGAGGAGAAAGAGGAAGTTATGCATTTTTGAAGCGGAAACAGGAAAAGAGGTAATTTGGAATATGGAAGGTATTAAAATATAATTATAAATATCCGTTCGTGCGCATTTTACCAGATTAAAAGAAAGTGATTTTTATTTAATTTTGCATATTGTCTCGATTTTCTATTCGTCGATAATGTTTTTTCTGTGTTCACGTATAATATTAAATATGGTTCTTATAAACAAAAGCTCGCGAATTTTGTTACCAAATTAATATTTGCCTATCTTTTGGATAGCTTCTGGATCCCGTGTTGATAAAAATCCCTCCATTTCCTGATGCAACAAATTGTTCCAAAAGCGCACAAACTTTCTGGCCAACTCAATAATTCCTGGTCGAATCAAGATGGAGTCGCGATAGCGCTCGTGTGTCTGCCTTTTATGAAGGGACGACTTAACCCGCCACAAATTCCTGCTGCTTTATTTAGAATCCCCTCGAAAACGCATAAAACGCATATAACACCCGGCCATGTGTATCTAGGAACTTAAAGCGAGTATAAACTTGAAGTGGCTTAAACATTTATCTGTACTTCCTTTCCCCCGTTGCAATGTAAAGTGTGTGTTCTGTAAATGAAGCCATTTTGAAGTTCACACTGGACCACCATTTATGGCGTTGTAATAAGTTTACGATATTCATGTAAGAAGCCGTAAAGTGTTTAACTTTCGATTGCACACTTTGTGCACTTTTGTCACCGCGATGTATAGATTTGTTAATTGAACATCCGGCTGAATGACTGGTTCTAACCAGACGTTTTCACAGAAATTCCTCCTCGGAATTGAAATAATATCAAGCGTAAAATCTTTCGTAAATTAAGCGAAGATTCGCGATTACGATTGTCACGTTGGAGTGAATCGTAATAACGGAAGTGGTGATTCACGAAGTCGCGAAATCATCGACTTCCTTCGGATATTATAGCACGTGACATTCATTTAAATCAGATCTATTTACTATTCGCTCATTTTGCAAGAAACTTTGTTCCTTGTTGTATAATATTTCTTGTGATGTCTAACGCTAACAAAATATAAGAAATATATTCTAATAGCCATTTAATAAAAGACATTTAAATACGGTACAGATTCACTAAAAAATAAAACCAAGGTTATATAAAATAAGTCTGTACAGTCATTAAATAAAAAATTAGAAACTTAAAGTTGATTAATATGCGTTAATGCAGGAGGGTGGAACCTAATTAATAGCAATTAAGTATTATTCATTTTAAATAGCATTATTCTTCAATAATTGTATGCTAATTTTAGTATGCAACCAGAAAGTAAAAAAACATTTTTGGAATGCTAAAAGTAGCATAATATCTATATAAAACATTAATTCATTTAAGCGGAAATGATTAGTACAAACATTTCAAATAAATTCTGCTGTAATATATGCACACAATTACTAAATTTAATTGGCCAAAGGTTTCCAGGAAACGGATCCAATAATGTGACTCAATCACGTTTCGCATAGTTGACACTAATCGAATTCCGCCGATACGCTATTCTCGGAAAATCTATCTTCATAAATAATCTCGATTTCATCAACATTTCTATCATTCACTGGCAGCGTATCAAATCATCTAATTTTCGCGCTGTTGAGTTGCCATTTGCGCGTTTTGCATACCTGCGATATTACCGGTCATATTAAGCATTACTATATATAATAGAACATATTAAAATAACACATGATTTAAAATATATCCTCTTAGTTTAATTTCAACTATTTTAGGTGAAATACCTAACATTTACACCTATTATCCATTACAAGTTTCTGAATTTCGTAATATATTTTTGGAACGTAGATCAGTATTGTGAAACTATTTCGTATGGTATTTTATAATATATGTATACATTGTATTATATTTAAATCTTTTGCACCTTTTTTGTTATATTATAGAATTTAAGGCTGATTGAAGATGGCGAAAAACCGTGCGCCGAAACTTATAATTTTTTAGAAATATCTGGTGTAAGTTAATCTTAGGAACATAATTAACTGTTTTCCTAATAAATCTTAAAACATTTCTAGTAGGTTATCGATTATTATTTATCATGCATATTTGATTATATTCGTATTCCATCATTTTTGTCGCACGATATTTGATTCTTTACTGAAGTTAATTTTATAATTCATTAGAGTTATTACATATCAATGTCAGTTATTACATTGAAATTCGATTTCTAACTGTAATTAAGGATTATAATACACTTAATATTGTAGATAATATAGTGGTGTAATTAATTTTCGTACGTAAGTAGTGCATTATAAAAACCGAGGGTGGATAGTTTATGATATTACTATCAAACTGAAATCTCAATTGACATAGTAGTTGCACCGCGTAATTATAATGATTGAGCGGAATCATTATCGTTGGTAACGATCTGTGATCCCGGTGACACTTTACACACTGTTGCATGCCATAATGTTACTGTCGCGTAACTTAAACTTTGCAAATTTGCAAAAGTAAATTGAAATGGTGATTAAAAATAAATTATTTGAATCTTGTGTTCATATTTTTGTAAACATAAAAAGAACGATGACAAACTTTAAGGTTCCCATTTTGTTTTATAAATTTAATATACTAAATCCATTGGAATAATTTTTTAAGTAATGTTACATAAATTTTATCGCAACTTTATCAAGAAATTCTGCCGATAAATTTTATCAAATTTGTAAGAAAATTCTTGGAATATTAATTAAGATAGCTTTCTAAGAAATTTGAAAAGGTTCATTTATATAAATATCAATGTTTCATTTTTAATGTTCCTGTTTTGCTGCATAATGTCAAGTTTTATCACCAGCCAATCAATGCATCACACCCCCGTTTTACAAAGTAACATCATATGTGACACCCACACATATACCACCACACACAATCAATGCAAATTAAACTCACGCACTGCCAGTTTCAAATATCCACAAAAGAATTACTTCTCACGAGCTCCAGATTACTCCATTTTGATAACATTATACTAGGATAGGATATTACATTACCTAATAACAGGTTACAAACAACATCGCCAGCATCATCGTAACTATATTAATTACCAGTAATTAAATGCCCAGGTTAATTACCCATAATCATGTGGGAATATAAATCAAAGGACAGATCTGATATCAAATGTAATTAAACTTACGATTTTATAATAGAAAATATTTTAACCCATTAAAATTCAAAGAATTCAAAACTTCGATAAAACATTCCTATTAATCCTGTTACACGTCAAATCTTTGAGCGACGGTTTCGCCATTTTAAATTGAAATTCCGCAGATGTAACAAAGTAAGTACGTGTCGCTTAGTGAATTGCTAAATAATAATTATATAACGCTTAATAAATAATGATAATGAATGACTTGCTATATTCGAAGAATATTTATTTATTTAGTAATAAACGGGCAAACATTTTGAAATCATTATAAAGCTTCAAATGAAGATAACTAACAAGGGGACGACCTGGTTTGTATTTCTGTTTTTCTAACGTGCGATAGCTCAAATTGTAGGTCTCAGTGCGTAGATTACGATGCTAAAATTTTAGGCATATAGCCACGCGTTTTTCCAAAAATCGCCCTTAAAGGTGAAAAATCCGAGATCCTCCAAACAATAAAAACTTAATTGTAAGTTATGAATATGAATATTATACTAAATTAAATATCACAGAATTTCCGAGTGACACAGATTCACTGACGAGAATTTATGAGAATACATGCTTAATAGCGTCTAGTTTACGTCTGTTTATAGAACCAGAAAAGAGATCGACTCTGTCAGCAATGTCATTGGATATATTACATATTGACATTTTAATTATAAAAAAATACAAAGATCTCTGTAACTTGCTTGCATGAAAATGTTAGTTAATGAATTTTACTTTTAGAACAACAAATTGGAGGTTAAAGTCGAGTAAGAAGGGAAGGCCACCTGGTGCGCCGCCGATGGGAGGAATCGCAGAAGGATGAACGACGAACGATCGACATCGTCTTATCCGGTAATGTACTAGTAATGATCAGTTTTATCCGGTATAATAATCGAATACTTGACAGGGCATCCGTCATCGTCCAGTAGACGACATTTTATCGATAACCGGGGAAGACGACGGTCAATTTTCAATTTACCTCCGTAGTTTGCCTCCTCGAGCTTGCAGAGAATGGATTTCATCCTCCGCACGCGATCTGCGAGCTAAGCCCAACTTCCGGCGAATATTTCCTCGTTTAGTGACATTATGTGGGTTTATTATACATTAGTTGTGATTTCGTGCCATTTCAAATTAAGTTTCATCCCTTATTTTTGGGGCTATTTATTTTCTACGAAAGTGAAAACAGGTTTTACGGAAAAGAATGCCGTGTTGCAAAGATGTCGATGTTTGAAAAGTTTATCTCTCTGCGTGTTATTTTGTTACATTATTCCGTTATTATTATCATTATAGATAATAATGATAATGGAATATTATCTATAATAGTACAATAACAATAATATAATGTCTTCGTTATCACCCAAATATTATTAAAAGTTAGTAAATTATGCTAGTTTATAAATCTTAATTTTATATTTTACAAGATCTTATTTGGTCTCTTTAATACTATGGTAGATATATAATAAAAGAAGTATTTCATAAAGTAGTTGAATTTGACACTAAATTTACTTCACTGCTGCTTCTTACGTTTATGTTTATTTTTTACTTCCACGTAAAATATGCCGAGAAGACGTTAAGCAGAAGAAATTTTTTCATTCGTTACTTTTTGTTTGTTCAATTATTTAAATAAAAATGGAAGTACTGTAACATTGTGGTTAAAATATAATATAGTTTGAAATCATACGATTTTCTTTTGGACGCGGAATTGGGTTAACGAAGGTTAAGCATTGAATTAATTACTTTAAAAAAACAATAGAATATATTCTATGAAAAGAAACTTGTAATCGGTATTCCCATGATAAGAATGAGGAATGATTATTCGTGTCATCCAGTATTGCAGTAACAGATCGAAAACAAATACTCGAGCCGATCAACAAAATCAGCTTTATCGTGGCCTTCTCGCGAAATCAGTTTTTACCGGAATATTTTGGTTATTTCCTTCCTGTCGAAGAGTGACGGTTAAATACGTCGGTATCTCAACCGCGTACCGGATCGTCATAAATCAGACGGCCGTATATATTTTATTATGACACTCCATGGTTAGTCATATAATGTCAAATTTCGAGCGCAAATACCGCGGATAATTAATGCCTTTAGAACTTACGTGCCGCGCCGGTTGACGAACCTATAAGTTTCAAATACGACAGTCAATAATATCATTATTGTTCACATATACTATCATTTTAATATTAAAAATAGTTTCATTTCATTTTTTCATTCAATTTTGGTAACTAAAATATAATTCATTAAAAATAAATGTATTCATGAAAAATTATTAGTTAAAATGAATAATGGAAAAGTCTACAAAACGTGATAATATAAAAATCAAAACGCACGATGCAACACACGAAAGTATTTCAATTCTACTTTTTATTAATCATTTTTGTGGTTCTCCCTGTCAACTTGTAGACACGAGTCGTAAATAATAAATAATCAAGATTATCTTTTTTGGGTTAAATAATTTACATGTCATACGACATCAAAAGTTAAAAGCATGCTTTAAAAGAATCCATTAATGTTATACTTATATTAACAAAGAAAATTAAATTATATCAAATTAAAATCGCAGATTCGACTTTGTTAAAAGATTTATTTCAATATCGATAAGTGTCGAAGTTTTAATTTACTTTCCTCATTAATTTTATCGTGTGAATCTTATCAGACTTTATGCGATTCATATCGTGAGGTGTTTCACCGGTAATCGAGTACACTGTTCATCCCGTTCAAACAAAGTTAACAATAAAATTAGCACAAATACTGAAAATAAAACAAATTCCTTAGATTATTAGAATATAGTTTGGTATAAAAATCAACGGATATGCACTATTATACAGTTAAAAGTCATTAATTAGCGGGTTTGCAAAACAAAGAGGAAGATCATGTGACCTGGTTCACCAAAATGGCGGATATCACTGAGAAAGTAAGATTATCTGTACACAAGAAATGAAACGATTTTCCGGGGGATTATCCAGTAGTTATTGGGATCTAATCGCGGATTGGGTAAGAACATATAGTTAATCATATTTTTCTAGGTACTTTTATCGGTTCTAAATATCAAATCAAAGCTTTATCGGTGGATAATCCGATGCTTCAGAGTATCTGCGATTAGTATCTGTCGATAGCTTCATTCAATTTTTCCACCCTGAGATCAGTTTCACAAAAAGAGTTTAACACATTCACGTTGTGGGATTTTCTAATAAGGCAAATTCGCTTAATTTTGATAAATAAAGTTATGTTGACAAAAAATGCTATAAACACCAACGTATAACTTAGTCAAAACGTACTCAAAGGTTTTGAGACCGAAGTGTGACGTATCTAAAGACTCATCTGAGCGAATATCAGTAACACATTGCTAGAAAATATGGAATAGGATCAAAGTCATAAGGAATGAAAATGATATTTATTGATTCCGTTATATGCAGTGAAATGAATCAATTATTGCGCAGAATTAACAAAATTCGCTCGAAAGGCTTTCGTTAGAATGATAAGATAAATCTTTTTCAACGAATTGTACAACATTACGTTATCTTACTTCCGGTTGTCAAATTGTACATCAAATTGTACTCGTCAAAGTACTTCAACTTTACACCTCATACTTCTGATTTATCTCTTATTAATTGCCACCCTGAACTTATCAAATATGGATGCCTCTAAATTTATCAACATCCTTCCAATTTCGAAATAGGGATACGCAGAATACGAAAAAGCCGATAAACGACGCGGTGTTGCAAGTTCGATAATTATGTTAACATATAATGAATATTCCATTGGATTTCTTCATCGCTTTCTCAATCGATCCGACTATTTACATGATTTCTCGCACTGCTATATTAATAAAGTCATCAAATATTATAAAATCTGCAAGCTATCGATTAAATTATTCTAATCAAGCTCAATCAAATACCATATATAATACCATATAGCTCAATTAAATACCGTAATTCATTGTATACAATACAACGAATAATGAAAATAAATACTTCATATCATTAAGAAACATAACAAACAAATAACATCATATCGTTGACATAATTCTGATGAAATATGTGGAGAAAAGCTATGAAGTAAATTTAAATATCAATCAGCGCAAGATTTCATTGTAATTCATTATATACGATAAAAAAATAATAAATTAAATACTTTAATGGAAATAAACTTCATATCGCTTACATAATTTTGAAGATATATGTCGTGCAAAACTATGTGATAAATTTTCCTCGTTTTCTGAAGCTAGGATCGTTAAAAAGGTGTTAAAATGCACATCCTCTTCTTCCAGCATTTTAACAACGAATGGCCGTGAATTTCATTATCGGCTGCATAAATCTAGCGGTAAACTGTTGGCAAAGTATTGAAACTCTTCGTAACCACAAATTAGTGCAAAGGAGATCATGCATTTTCTTGGAATTTATAATGAAATATTACATAAATAGTGCACTGCATTTAACGTCGGAAATGACATTCTTTATGTGACACACAATGTAATTCCTTTTGTATCTATAATAATCATTATATTTACACGACCTCAATATAGATTTTATTTGCGAATTATTGCAGCATTAATGCATAATGAAATATAAATAAATTATTGTTAGTCTTAACTTCTTCGATATCTCGTTTATAATGTGTCTGGTTAATAATATAATATTTAATATAATTCTAATATTTATTCAGTCTCGTGGAAGGTTAATAATATTTGGAAACTGTAATAAGAAGTTGGTCTTTACACAGGAATTTAAGTAATGCTGCTTTCTTTCTGTTTCGGAAAAATAGCATGGGCCAAATTTTTAATATTTTTTGCCATACACATTATATAACCAAAGGAGAATTTCGAAGTTGAGAATCAAAATTTTTTAAATGTGGAACTTAATGTGTCATATTAAATGAAATATTTAAAACATTCGGTACGGCGAATTGAGGCAAGAAATAAAATAATTAATACTCGGTACATGTATTATAATTCTTTTATCAAAAGTCCACGGAAAGAAGTTTTCTTAATTATATTACTTTATCAAGGATACACTTTGTATAAAGATGCAGCTCAAAAAAATAAGAAAAATGGCCGAAGTTGCTTCTCGACTTTAGATTGCCAGCATGAATCTCCCGCGGGATCAATTTAAGGCTACTAATGGCGATATAAATTTATGAATCGCCATCTTTTAGCGACTTTAATATACAACACTAAATAATGCTAAATCATCCACCTGACGCAGACCTGACCCATAGTTAATAAAAAAAAAGATTCCAAACTTTACGTAAGTGAAGAAAATAATGAACAGAAATGAAGACCGTATCACAACAAATATTATAAATGCAGACAAAAATAAACGTAGAATATCTACAACATAAATTAAGCCGAGTAATCCATGAAGAATAAATCGAGCTAATCCAGACGAAGCTATTGTTTCCTGCAAATAAAAATTATTTCATTTAAACACAAGTTTTCCATATTCAGTGAGAACTTCGCACGAAGTAAGAACAAATAGCTTCCGGAAAATTGCACTGCGAACGTGATAAAATTATTAAAACAGAGGGTTGCATAGTAATAAGTGACACAGGGGGATTCCCCGTAGAATTCTTGGTGTGTAAATTCACTTAATAACGGATGGGTGACTCCCAAGTTCATAAGACACGAACGATCAACAACCGAAGTCTATCAAAACTAATAAATCCCGTAGCAACAATGAAGACGTCAGTAAATAATTGTTAATCTCAGATGAAACCAGTTTCATATAAAGTTTACACTAGATATTAGCGATCTTTTTAATAGTTACATAATGAAAGAGACGACTAATTGTAACATTAGGAAAATGATACAACAAACAGCTCTTTGGATTCTGAGCGACGCTTTTTATTAATAATGACAAGTTTCGGCGGTAATTGATAATTAAAAAATGTACGTATTCTTAAATTCGGGGCCAATGTGTTATCTCGAGCATCGTTCACAGATAACAGTTTGGAACCTAACGCCGAAACATTTTGTTATTGTTAATAAAAGAAGCCGCTCCAAATTGAAATTGATTTTTAAATCGTTATCGAAATGATTACTGATCGCGTGGTATAACAGGAAGAAACTTAGATTCTGTTATAATTATATTATCTGAAAAATTGAGATTATATATAATATATTAAATTATATTGCATTAATTGGCCAAACAATTGGATTAACATTAATAATAATTACTGATTACGTTAGTAAGTAGTTAATTGCTGACAATAGATATGATCTAAGTCTTCGTGATAATATAATATGATAGAACCTAAGTTTCTCCTAGTTGTGTCACGTGATTGATAGTCCACGGTTAATTAAATACTATACGGAATCGGATATTAAAAATGGATATTGAGGAAATGGTTGATAATATGTAGATAAATGGATTGATAATGATATACAGTTTATATCGTATAATGATATAAACACGTACTTTGATAATCAGTTTATAAACGTACTTGAAGTAGTTTCGAGTGGTTTCACCGATTTCGATATTATTGATTTCGATATTTTGGAAAATATGATCGATTATTGTAACTTTTGCACATGATATTCGCGAAATAAAAAATCTTAAAAGAGCAGGGATTTCGAATTTACTTTGGCAGACTATTTAACTGTTTATTATAACTTTAATTAAAATATCGTTAAAACTCAACAAGCGACGAAATTAGATCAATAATAATCCTTAACTAATTGATAAAATTATATGTTTTAATTACCTAGATTTATACCCCAAAAAATTATTCGGCAGAAGAGCAACATTTAATCAGTTATATAGAAAATCTGAGAATTTTATAAAGAATGGAGGCTTATAACAAATTAATATAAACAAGGTAGCTCTATACACACAAAAAACAAGCATCAAATTTCAGTATCAAGTTGTCAAGTTCCATGCAACACGATCCAAAGTGGTTTTACAAAGGGAGGCTTAAGCGAAATTAAAGGACACCAATTAATACGACGGCGAAAGGGATAGGAAGAAGAAATATCGAGTATTCTGCCAGGCCAAATGACACGACAAATCACTTAAGCGGAAGGAAGGGCCGCGAAGGGTCGTGGAGGGCCATGAAAAGCCACAGAAGAACACAAATGGCCACAAAAGGATAGGGATGACCATGGAGGGTGATAGAAGGCCATGGAAGACTACAAAGAACCAATGCAGGACCACGTGACGCTAATATTGTACCATGAAGAACCAAGAACGTCCAATACAGAGTCAGGAAAGTTCAAGATTTTTCAATGCAGAGCCACGAAGGAGCAAGAATATCTAATGTTGGCTCCGGAACAATGAAAAATGGCCAATGAAGGATCAACTATAATGAAACCCTACGGATATTTTATATATTCAATTATTATTTCCTTCGAAAACAAACCATTGAAAATACTACAAAAGCATGTTCGAAGACTTTCCCTTTTCAAGATCTATTATTATTATCAATCGATCTAATATTAAAATCAGTCGCGCATGATTCAAATAAAAATTCGAAACCAAGAAATGCGATTTCGAAAGGATCTCAAGATAATCCACGGCAGACCAATTCGCCTTACGGATTCCCGAAGTTTTATGATTATTATTACTATTTCACTATTATTATTATTAGTATTTTACTATTTCATGACTCTATTATTCCATCGTTCTATTATTATTATCAACCGACCTAATATTAAAATCAGTCGCGCATGATTCAAATAAAAATTCGAAACCAAGCGAAGGGTCCCGGAAAGGATCCCAAGATAATCCACGGCAAACCAACACCCCCCTACGGGTTCCTCTGCTACGCTCGATAACGTATCTCGAGAAGATCGTCTTAGAAGCGTAGGCGTCTATCTTTCACTGTGCACCGTTAACGTCATCGTACGCATTGACAGTTCTTGGGAGTCTATATAATGTTGGAGACACTGAAAAGCTCGCTTAGTCGACAGCAGGATCTGTTCTCAAGCCGCGGCCATGTCAACTTAACATATGCATGATGACTACTTATCTCTAACTTGAATTAAGATAACTTAACTATTATCAACGACGTATAATTAAAGTAATAACTCGAGTCCGCTTATTTTGACTGATAAATAAAGTGACAATCCTTCTTGGTTCAGTGATATTGAAGCTGAAGAATTAACTTGGCAACTGGAAGAGTACTTTGCTTTATGGGACCCTGAATTGGTACGTGATTTTAATCTGTGATTTTTATCTTGCGAGATATGGGGTTCTGTGATAAATGAATGTTTCCGTTGTTTTTCGTCGAATGATGGAATACTTGTTTTGTGGAATACAAGATTATTATTTGTTTATGTACTTCATGTGCATAAATAATTTAATTGAATTCATACTCGGAATTTTTATTAAATGAACCTGCTACGCGGTTTCAATGTACCTGACTACGTTTATTGTTATTTTCACAATAATAAAATGTATAGTTTTGTTCAATGCATATTGTTTATTATAATAGTTCCCGTGATCGAAGAGTTCCGCGATAACTTCTGCATAATTTGTTGATGTTAATCAGAAGGATAAATTCGGTGAACGGTGTCGTGGATCACGTTTTTCATATTTTTCTTTTGCCGGGATAAGTTGTATATATTTGGTCGCATAAATTGTTCCTCTTCCGCTTTAACTAAACACGTGCCACCTGTTGATGAGAAGAAACTTCTTGCGTTTGAATCGAAGGGCGCATTGTTAATGTTTATTACATTATATTTGTTTATGATATTTGTCTATTATGAATCCTTTTCCAGGTTTCTATTGTAATTAATGTTTAATGTCCTAATTACACTATAATGAGAATCAGATGTAATTTAGAATTTTTGTCTTTTTTGCGGCAATTCAAAAGATTCCTTTAATCTAATATTAAGGCTTAAATAATCTTGAGACTTTTAAAGCCACCAAAATTAGACGAATTTTCGAATTTTTTCTTCAAGTTATTAACTCGTAATTACTTTACATTAATTCTATCTAAATAATGCTAATTATTTTCGATTTTTAAACATTGAAGTACAAACTTTGGAAGTTTTTATGTAGATTTAAGTTGCGACCCTGAATACTTTTGCAAATTTAACAAAATAATTCTTAATGAAGAATTTCGTCGATCATAAACAGGTTAAAATGAATGGCCAAGTTATTTATGGAGATTCAAATTATTTATAACCTCCGTGAATGTTTATTTACGTTAAAACTTGAGCGAAAAGACTCGCGAAGTTTATAAGAATGCATTAATGGTATGCATCTCGCTGGCAAAAAAGCTTTTCATCTCAGGAAGTGGTTCTTTCTTCGCGGCTGCAGCTTTTCACCCATCAACGGACGATCCTCAAACGTAACTAAACAGTTCGTCGAATAAATCCCGCTTGCGATTTACATCCACAGCTTTTCCGGGAGCTTTTTAAACTACTCAAAGAAACCATGTTCTTCGTGAAATCGTATTCGCTTTTCGAAAAGATCAACTTACTCGCAGGATGAACGTTCGATCGTGTCATCATTTTTATTTACTGAATTTTATAGCACTAAATAAAAAAGTTGTAAATTATAATTGGTCATCCAAACGATGCAATTTCATGACATCTTTACAGAACTTTATTTAAAAGTTCCTTGTCAGTTTGAATATTAATTATGTTGAAAATAATAATAGTTTATAGAAAAAGGGTAGTTTCGGATAATTCTCAAGATTGTAGTTATAGTTATGCGTGCTAATACATTGCAAATTGAAGTTAATGTTTATCGAAAATGAGAGCACAGAATATGACTTATCGTTCTGTTAAACAAATTAGAAAATCAGAAATGTTCTAAGTTCGGATTTGAACAAAGTAAAGCGTGAATTAAAAAATACACTCTTGTGATGTAAACAACTATTTCAAATATTCAGAATCATTAAATTGGAATTAAAATCATTTAATAAAATTGGCTTTCAAGCAATTTATTCCACATGAAATACGAAGTTAAAAAGGCAGAGCTTAAATCCTCGACATATAACTTCACACATTTATTGCTCGAAAAGTTTAATTCGAGTCTTGAAATCACAGAATCTTGATAATAAAAATAGACTTACTATTGCTATCTATTCTCTCCCTGTGAATGAATGAAACCCCATAAAAACCTTGAATTATGTATCATACGAATTAAGTTACATATTCAGAATGATACAGCTACAAATACCAATAAAAACTCTTCCCTCCATTACCCATCATCGGGATAAAAAGTTCCGCCGTGATTTTTGCGAAATGCAACATCCACACGAATTTCGGTTACGTAAACGACGGTTAAATTGCTATACATAACCTTAACGAGATTTTTTACTTTCGAAGAGATCCACGTGGCTTTCCCCAAACCAGACGTCTGCACGCATATTTCATAGGTTAAGCAAGGAAGACCTTATTCGGAAGGTCAACTGTTTTTAAGTATTTTTTTATCTTTCGCGCAATAAATTAAATATTGCGTCTGTATCATCTGATATTGAGTTTAGGTGTTAACGATAAGATATTATAAAAAGATCGTATATAATATCCTAGGATCCGAGTACAAGGATCTTGTAATAAAGTTACTTCATATATTCATTAAAAGTCAAATATTTCGGCGTGGGAATCATCGATTTTTTTAGTCACCATTTTTAAGTGTAAAAATGTAAAAGATAGACAATTTAAAATACAGTCCAATGAAAATAATAATACGATATAAAACAGGTATTTAGTTTATTACAATTAATGATAATTTATTAAACCAATATCCTATACTTGTCCTTCATGTTATATAATCTCTGACTTTGAAACTTGTTGTAATATCTCCCCTAATAAAAATGCAAAATAGTTTGCCAAAATATAACGAATTTCAAAAATTTAAGAAAATATTTGGTTTATTACGAATTGATCCTTATATTACCGTATTATATCAATCATAATAAAATACACCAGACATCCTCCCCTTTCCTCCACCACGTGATCATATCTCAAACTCGAAATTCCGTAAAAACAGAAAAAGATGCTATCAATTCATCCATAGAACTTCATCCTAAGAGTCTCTCTCCAAACACTTCATTATTCAATTAGAATTCACATTGAAACCACGAAGCCAGAGGCACGGTTTATGTAACCCACATCCGTTTCTAATCACTTAATATCATCTTTCTTCTTAACAAGAGTTACCTAAATTCCCTTTATTCGTCCTGATCTTTCTCCCCCATTGATGTAACGGCATTTGTCGTAGCATTAACGAGTAATCTATCAATGTATTAGGTCGCTATCGATACGATTGATTTACGTGTTTCGCGAGGACTTTGACTGGCATTCAATAAGAAATGTCTGCGTTCGTTGCTCGGTTCTTTTCGCGTGCGCCACGAGCTTCGTGTGGGCGCTCTGATTCCACGTGTGTAGGAGTACGCGTGTGGTTTTATCTGTGCGCCGATGTTCATAAGTGTTCCACGGGGGAAAGGGAAATTTGACGCATGCTTCCTTCCTTAATGCCGGCCGATCCGAGGGAACCAAGTTTCCACGGTGTCTCAGTGGTTTGCGATGAATCCTGAGTGATCGTAGTCCGAGCCTTCGCGTATCGTCTTAAGTCCGACCGGACAGTGCATTAAGGGTCTCATTCTCCTTACGCAAGATCGAATACATCGTGAGTGATCATTGCATTTGTTGATCTTCGATACCATGCACTCGATTATTGTTAGTGGAAAATAGTGTTATCTTTTACAAAATGAAAGAAAAACGGTAGTTTTTAAGGAGCTTGTATTATACCGGATACAAACCAATCGACGACGATTAAGTTTGTGTTCATTGTGGGGGACTTACTCTTCGATTCTTTCAAACGATGCACCCTTACTTCGATGTACTTTTGTGACCGCAAGTAATATTACTGTATTAGACGAATTATTTTTTATTCTTTCCTTAATACGATAAATATAGTTCCATATTCCTCGAAGATTGTTTGTTTGAAATTTACTTGTTGATTGCTCCATTTGTACGCATAAAACGTATCTCTTCTTGATGAACGCCACAGGATTATTGCAACGAAATTATTTCTTCTTTTTCTTCATCTTATTATTATTATTTATATATGTCTGTTACGATGTTATCACTGTAATAAAGCATCATTTTTTTAAGAAACTTGTGTTATACTAGATTCAGATTAATCGTCGATGTTACAGTTTGTGTTTATTTCGGTGACTTGTTATTCGATTCTTTCAGTTTGGGCATTCTTATTTCGGTAGATTTTGGCAAACAACAGTGGTATCACTGCAGTAGTGCACGGATAACCCTCGTACAACGCGATTTCGATGTAACGCATTTATATAATCTGAGTCTCGCATAACGCGATTTTTATAACGAGACGTTTCTCTGTACGAGGGTGAACTGTAATTGTTTTTTTATGAATGTTTTAACACGATGAAAATAGTGTACTCTGTATTGAAGATTGTTTAAAATGAATTTCTGGGTGCTCCATTTTTCCACATAAAATATACATCCGTATTATAAATGTCAGAGCTTGCATGATTATAACAAAATTATTTCTTCTTCTAGCCTGACTATTTTAGGGAAATTGTTTTTAATAAATGTATTATTACCATGATAATAATTGAATACGCGTCTAAATATTAATTATTTAATTACTCTGTTCAAGTTTCAAAATTATGTAATTTTAGTGATTACAACTAACACCACTATCTCAGTAGAATTATTTTCAAGTTTCAACTTAATATCAACTGCATTCAGTGCATACGATAATAAAAATATCCGAATTGCATAAGAAAATTGTTTCTTGAATAACGAAAATAATAATAACGTAAACAATTTAATTTTTTTATTAAATGTTTAAAGTCTATACTTCTTTAATTGTTCACGAAGTTTATACCTTCTACCCGTATTTTGTTGGGAAATCGTATTAGATATTTGAATTGGCATTTGATAGCTCGGACTGATAAGCTTGTTTTACGTAAAGCTCAATTATCGCGGAGCAGTATTCAAATGATTGCATTTTATGAATATTGAAAAGTGCAGACTGAAGGGGAGTATTAAACTTGAATAATTCATTTGCAGGAAATAAAAACGCGAATGATATTTCCGTATTCGTAAAAGTCTGTCTGAGAGGCACCTCTGATATGACAGTAGAATATTCGAAACAAAGATGACATGTTTTCATGCATTTCTAATGGAACTCTTTCACAGAACATATGATAACAAATAATATCGTTAATAATCAAAAATCTCTGTGCTCTTCTCGAACATATCTATAAACACATTTGCCTTCATGATCTGATTCGTCTTTCGTTTTTAATTCTTAAATTTGTCTAAAATGTTTATATTAAAAAATCTAATATCGATGCAGAAACCTATAATATAACATATAAAGTACTAAAGTTTATAGTATAAACTATATGTTATATAATTATAACAATCGTTTTCTAGATTTAATCTCACTTTAATTGGTCTTTTATTAATGTGAAGATTAACATTAATGCACGCACTACTATTTTATCAAATTTGGAACTCTTACAAGATAAGTGGATGATATTTACGATTTGAAATCTTTTATTCGAGAATATTAAATTGAGATATTGTTTGGAAATATTATATTACAGAGAGGAAGTGTAAAATAATTCTGAATAACTATAAACATCTGCCATACAATAGTGAATATATTAAACTGAATTATTTCTGGAAATATTAAATTACAGCAGGGAAGTCTAAAACAATCCTGAATAACTAAAATTCGTTATACAAAAATAACAATGTTAAATTAAACATTTAGGGTTTCCCACAAAATTCCCAAATTCTCGAAATTCAACCCACCATCTTAACAACATCTTCAAAAACGTAACAAAACCGAATCGTGGATAAATCCAAACTAATCTCGAAGGACTAAAATCTGTTATTCGACAGTTTTAACATTAAATATAATATTTTTGTACTATACACATGTATAAATGATTGATTACTTATTAATATTTGTGTTCGCCTTTCTCTCACGATATCATCAAATCTCCGATATTTAACCTATGAATTTAAACAGTACTTTCAAAAATGCAACGGAAGCGAATCGCTGAGAAGTCCAAAATAATCCTGAATTGTTAATTACTTGGAATCTGCTTTTTTCCGGACATTCGAGTCAAGGATTCAGCATTCGAAACCGAATCGATATAATCTTCCACGGGCAGACGATAACGTCAGAGACCTATGTTAGTCTACTTATACTCCTGTTGACTCGGTGATTAGCGATCGGATATATTTCATGTACATTCCATTAAAGTGGTGACATGGAATTACTAAATTCCCCACATTCCTACTAAGATTAATAGACGCTTATTTATTTCGTGTTCTATCAAAATATCTACTCTTATCGATGCTAATATTTCCAACGGTTCTTAAATAATTATTGATCATCAACAAATTGAGTGCCGCGACGAAATCCGTGTTATACGATACCTCCGTATACGCGTCTGCAACGTCCACATAACGTGCCAAAATAAAACTGTTTAAGCGCTCTACGATACATTAATTACTTTACATTGTTATCATAAAGTTAAAAATATTGAATATTTCGCGAATAACGATATATTAGGGGTACCGGAAAGTTGTCAATTATTTTTCGCATAGCGTTGAAGCTCCGTATATTTTTGTCATATTAAATATTATTCAATTATGTAGATAATCCCCAATGTTATTTATGATCCTTGACCGATGACCTCCCAATGCCATAATTCCCCTTTTTAAAAAAACAAATTCCCAAACTTCTGTGGTGAAAAATGCTCCACTCCCGAATTGATTATTCTTAGACGCTATATAAACGTTACGGACGCGTATCTCGTGGTATCGTGTAACACGGATTTCGGTGCGGCACTAAACGTTAAGGAATGGGGTAATTTACCACAACGGGAAATTAAGAATATACAAATTGATACCAACGATTTGGTATCGATTTATATAGTTGGAACTATTATAAAACCAAGGATGTAATAAAAAATATTGGAACATTTTGGTTTCCTTACATCACGCGGTCGAATCGATTTCATATCCATTTAGTTGCGATCGATGCTCCTCCCATCTCTTCTATTTTCATTCGGACTTAAGTGCGACGCGTGCAATAGGAGAAAAGGTAAACATTCCCATATTTGAATTAAATCATGGCTAAATATGGACGTTTCGTATTATGGGGTTGTAACGTGCTTTCAATCTATCGAAACCCCTTGGACCATTTACAATTCATTATCTTGAAATTACAATAATTTTGTACATAAATGTGTAAACAGCGTGGGGCTGTTTGAATGTTATAATTTTCAGTTGTAATTTAATAGTCAAGTTATTTGCGACTAGTTCTACTAATTATTATTTACGAAAATTCCTTGGGATTATATTCTCCGTATATATTAATATTTGAATGACTTCATGAGTTCAATATTAATTCAATAATTCCATAAATAATATTTAACTTATAAGAGGTTTATATTATTTTCGAAGACGAAAATTCAATATGAATATGAATACTTTTATATTATAATACTTCAACTTTACTTGAAATTGCAACAGCTTCTATATATATTAATACTTAAATCGGTTCACGAAATCAATATAATCAGGCAAAATTGAAAAATACAAGAATCTACGGAATTAATTGAATTATTAATTATTGCATTATTAGTCGTGTTATTACGCAATCAGATGAATTAATAATACGATATGACATCCGACAAACTACGGAAATAGTTGTATTATTAGTTCTATTATTACGGAAGCAGATGTATTAATAATATGATATAACATTTGAGAATTCAAAACATAATAGTTTCGTATCGAACGTTTCACCGGGCGATAAAACTGGCCGAGGATTATGAGATTAATATTGATCCGCGATCTGATATATTGCGATTCTGATCCGTCGACAAGTTTGCAGAATGTCTAGGAACCGATTAATCTCGGCTAGGAATCGAGAGTTTTCGCGGAATGATAGATCGCAGTTTGCCGAGTACTTTAGTGGTTGCCTCCTCGTGCGTTTCTTCGCACTTTTTAACTTGACACACAAGTTTTCTGGAGTTCAACTTAGAACCAATACGTTTCGTACAATTCGATCATTCATTCTCCTTCTATTAGGTCGTGTAATATGAAATGTCGGATTATTCAAAGGGAAAGAAAAATTAGTTTTTTAATTCAAATAAACATTTTTGCCAACGCGTTTCCAACAAAACAATTCCTCTTTCGAAAAAAGTCGCGGTTTTTAGAGGACCCGAAGTCTGTAAAGGTCTGACAAGAAATCCGACATTTCATATTAATAACAATATTTCTTCATTTCGTTTCCAATCATCCTAATATCTTTATATCGATAATAATGATCGATTTTCGACTGTGTTTAGAGTCGTACAGAGTCGTTAGCATAAAAAATATATTTTTACTTTGATTATTTCTGTAATCTATCAAATTTCTATATAATTAAAAAGATCAGTATTTAAAAAAATGTCTGTATATTAAAAGAATTGATTTCTATACTGATTATTCATAATTAATTATGAATAATTATACAGCTGTTCAAAGAGGTTTCCATTGAAGAACTATCGATTAAGGCTGACGACTAAAGCACTGCTTTCTTATCAATAATTTGTACGCAACAATCTTTTAGGTACATTTCAAAATTCCACTTTCTTCACTAACTCGAAATAAACACTAATATCCAATAATATCCAGAAAATGAAAAGACGTGTCGAGTTTCCTTCACAAAACAGAGCGTTTAGAAGTAATTTGCGTGTTATCAGGAAACGATTCCAAGTAGAATAATTCGGTGAGTCATTCCATTTCAACTGCGTAACAAAGTAATTAATGCTTCAGCAAATAATAATTATGAATAATTAATTCTGCCGTTTAAATCACCTTAAAATAATATTCATTAAACGCTCTAACTTTAAATAATTATTTTGCTCTGATAACTTATTCCTTCCCAATTGCTCGAATTTCGAAACGTGCAAAATTTGAAAACTACTTCTGTCGAATATTACGATATGTCAATTGTCGAGGAGGAAATAAAGGAAACAAAGTGGAGGGGAATAAAAGTGGGAACCAAATAGAGCCCTTTGAGGGCGATAAGAAATGTGCTGTCGCGTTGGTTATCAATAGGTCGATCTAATCGTGGCAGATGCAAGATCCCAGTATCATTTTGATTGATTATCAGAGTGGCTTTTAGATAAATTGCTGGTCATCTCGTCTCAAGTGTGTGATAAGGAAACCGATCGTCAACGTCGGACATGTTCATGGCCACATCCTTACAGGGCCGATCAAAGAAATTGCGAATATCAATTTCACTGAGACTTGACTGTCTACCGATATATCCAGGAATTACGAGATATATTATCGCTTATAAGTCATTCATAAGCTCATAAATAGTATTCATTAAAAAATTGTATTTCTCGTAACTAATTAAATCTTAAATAACCTGCATTTTGATCTGAACTATCATTTAAACATAATTTATTAAAATGTCATAAAAATATCATTATTATATTATATATTGTACATATACTTTGGATTGCCTTTTGTAAAGTTACAAATATAACGAAGGTGAAGACAAACTAAAGGTTATAAAACTAAAAGAATTAGTTACATTATCATCATATACATTGTATATCAACTTTTATTAAGTATATATATATATATACTTTTTGAGCCCATTTACTGAATATTTATTTATGTTTTGTAATATACTGGTATATCTTTCGTTATGAGCCATCTTTATTGAGTTTTTAATTCGAAGTGTTCTCCGAAAATAATTTGTTATGTAATGTTGGTCCTGCATTTTTTATGATATTGTGTTAGCACCGGCATTTGGTTTGATGTGATGGTATTATCAGTATGTCAAGAGATTATTTTTGCTTATCTGTTATGTTAATACATTAAATACGCGCATCGTAATAATTATCATGCTCAGATTTGTAAAAGTAAAGTATACCGTTTCTGAAAATTATCAACTTTTACATGATCTGATTAGTAAAATAACTAACGATAAATATTGAAATCCGAAACTTTCGTACGATTCAATTATAATATAAAAGTAACTTAATTTTAAATCTGAAACATTTGAGAAATTGAAGTATCAGAATAATTAAGTCTTAAAATCTACGACTTTTGAGGGATTTAATCATTAAAATGATTAAATATTAAAAATTACATCTTAAAATTTACCACTTTTGCAATCCAGCAATCCAGTTATTAAAATAATTACATGTTGACCATTTAATTAAATAACACAGTATTTATTAAAAATTTGTACAAGCAACAGAAAATTGCTCCACGACTGATATCGAAATTCGTTTAGACTCAATACATCAAAGTAGTGCGCAAAATAATGTTGGATTCCATATTTGATCTATTTTAATACGTTTCCTTTATTTTTAACTAAATATCATTGCACGATGATGACCATCAAAATAAATCATATCCTTTCGACAAGTACACTCGTACGTTTACTATTGATAGAACAAACGATCTACCTTGAGCATCAAAATATCTCCTGTAATGAGTCAAAGTGGTAACTCACCAATGAAACCAATCCGCGATTCCAAATATTCGAGTAGAACCCAAAGCCAAAAATACTCAGGGAATTTACTTCCTACGAAATTCACTACGTGACACATTCCTTCCAAAATCGACCGTGTGATAAATTTCAACTCCCACAAATTAGTCAATTCAAAACGTAAGAATTTTAGAAACATTTCCAAAGTTTATGTTTCTCCCTGATAACTTCATGCGTAGAATTAGTTTCTTCCTAATAATCCTTCTGTCAGTAAAAGTAGTTAAAAAACTTGCAAATATTGTGGTTTCGGAATCACGAAATTAATTCCATCGAAAATATGGAGGACTTTAAAATGCTTTTCTCGGCAAAGCTTATTTTCCATTTTCAAAAACCACAAATATTTGGACTTAAAAAACGATCACGAGGAACTGAACACAAGTTAAAAATTCCATTTTGCCGAGCGTTTTAAGTTAAGCAGTGCAATTTAAGCTCATATTCTTTATCGTGCGTTTTCCAAGCTTTCACTGTTTTCAAAATGGCAGTTATAACCAAAGATTTGTTCGGGCGATTGGTTTCCCTCGAGAATTTACTGCGGCGTTCGTTTGTAGATTTCAATGATTCAGGTTCAGGGTCGAATTGGCAAGGAAAGGGTCATCGAAATTATAAATATCGAGGTAAACGTTGGCGCCAACCATTTATTTGTTTTGGCATTGCCGGCGCGGGTTATGCTTCCTAAGCGGAAGTGGGGAGCCTTATGTTCCCATCCGGACGGGAACTTGCCAAATTCTGTTACGTCGAATGTTAGAACGATTTAATAATAATCAGCTCTAAATAGTATTAATAATTATCCGCTGAAGGGGAAAAATACAATTTTAATTGGATTAGAAGCTTTAAGTTAATTGCTATACTTTAATTTAATAGCGAAAAACACAATCAATTATAATATTAGGACAATTATACAAAAGACTATTACCTCGATCTTAATCGACTTATTTTATTAATTTTTACGAATGTTTCAACGGTAATTCCTGCAGCAATCGTAAACCAATCGTAAACCAATCGTAAACGAATAATCAATAATAATATAATGGTTGTAAATATAATAACGTAAAAAGATCGACAAGAAACAAATTGAAGTTAATATAAATTCAGAAGTAATATAAAAAACAAGGAAAAATGCGAAAAGACAGAGAGGTTTACTCTACTTTAATAATATCATATGTATCATAATATCAGTATCTTTTTTAAGTCCGAATATTTTTGGTTTTTGAAAATGGAGGAATATACTATACTTTAACAATACGAAATTGGTATTAAATACTTCATTTTTGCAAAGATGGGTATTTTTCACTGCTACTGGTACTGTTTCTAGCTCGACAACGTTCAGTATTATTCGTTAGTTACGTAATAAAGTTAATACACTTTTCAATATGCTCATTAATTGTTAGAAAAGGTAACAATATTGCTGTTTTTATAGACGTGTTTCTTATCTTTTAGACAGAAGGCCTTCATTCTGAGAATGTAAATTCTTTTATTATTATTTATGGACAGAAATGAAATTTTCGGTGAAATTAAGAATATTGAAATCTTAGATGAATTAAAAATGTACTAATATATTATAATATTATAATATAATATGCAATAATGTCCAGTACAAAATTGCTTGCAGTAGATTCGAATCAAAGGTATGAATCGATCAAAAACAATGTCAAAAGTAACTGTAAAAAGTAATTTTAATACTAATAGAGTGTCGATTAATAAATGGCGTCCCTTAATAAACTTTATATAATTGCAACTGTTAGAAATGACTGGAAAATGTAATGATTATCGTAACAACATGCTCTGATAAGAGTAGTATAATGAGAATAATAATTTCTTGCAAAAATGTTCCGCAAAAAGATAAGCCGCTTGCTAAGCACTTGCTTCGAAGTAATTAAGTACCTTCCGCCATTATGTTAAAATTAGCCTAAACTTTCAGGCTATCCACTGAATGATATAAAATCCAATGTTTTTTTTGCTGTTAGATAAATACTGCTAATTGTCAGTAACTGTAAAACAACATTCGTGAAATCGAAAACTCTGAGGTGGCTAAAAAAATGTAATTTGTGTCAAATGAGAATCCAATATTCCGAAAATAAATTAATTTATATTTTTAGTACGAAGACCTTCTTTATCTAATGAGTAGTAGATTTGTATATAATAAATTAAAATCTTCTAGTTTTACTAGTAAAAATGT
This sequence comes from Nysson spinosus, assembly GCA_910591585.2. NCBI lineage: Eukaryota > Metazoa > Arthropoda > Insecta > Hymenoptera > Crabronidae > Nysson > Nysson spinosus. The sequence goes on from OU342841.1 coordinate 1,833,472, forward strand.
GGCATTTAACTTATTTATGAATAAAGTTGCATCAATTTGTAAATAAACGAAAAGGCTGAATAAATAATAAGTCTGATAAGTTTACACTAAAAGCTGAACAATTAATTTAATAATGGAGCATGTAATTTAAAATTTCACGTAAGAATAGCAAGTTTTTAAGGATCGAAAAACATTACTTTAAATAATATTCTCAAGAATGCCGATAGTGAATCATTCAGTGTCACCTTCCGTGAATCGGAATTCCGTAGTTATTTTCAAAAAGCAAGAGTTTCAAAAATAAGGGATATCTCAGATTTACCTAAAACTCATATTTCCAATGAAAATAGAAGATTCGCGGTAAAAATGCGCGAGGGAAATAGAGATGAGTCGAGAAAAGTATGAATGAAATTTGTAGTTTGGCGAGTTGTCAAAAGTTAGGAATTCCGGGATTTCGGCCAAATTGTATCGAAAGAATTCTCCACGAAATATGTACGAATTACATTACAAGTAAAGAAACATTTCAGAGCAACAAATCCTTCCTATATATTTATAACCAACAATCAAAATGATTTACTTTCTCGTGAATCTTAGTTCTCATTATGTCATTCTATATTACAAAATGAAAAAATGTAGGGTGTCTTGCGCATTTCTATGTTATAAAATAAATAAATCTTGACTTTCTAGCAGAATTTGTGTTCCAATATATAATTTTACTTTAAAAAATAGAAGTATTTGGGTTTCATGCGCACTTTATCTTCCGTTGTGCAATTTTATGTTATAAAATGGAAGACATTAAGCTTTCTCGTGCAGCTTATCTTCAACCATACAAATCTATGTTATAAAGCAAACCAATCTTAACTTCCCCTAAATTTCGTTTTCCATCGTGCAATTCTACTTTATGAAATAAACACATTTTTACATTCTCACGAATTTTATTTTTCACCGTATAAAAATCCCCAAACAATTTGCTTAGTTGTGTTTCTTCGAATTTTTTGAAATTTTGAAAAATGGAGCATTTCAAGGTATACAAATGGATGTAACGTGTTAAAATATCTCTGTTATGTTATGCGTTATTATTTATTGGAATACTAAAACCCAATTGGTTTCACAGAAAATATCTTTAATCATTAACTAGATGCTCATATTTTTTCCGGATTTCTTGGAATTTTTTATTATGTTTATGTGGAATGTGCTTTTGATAATGGTCTTGGCAAAAACACTTTCATATTTTAAACTATTTCCGGGAAATTTATTCATGCATGTCACGTGTTCTGTTGCTGAATAGTTAGTTTTTTTAATCACATTTATTATATATTCAAATAATGTTTCCAGCATTGAATTATTACTATATTATTATTACTAGCTTAATTTAATAAATAATAAGAATAGCATAATCTTCAAAACTAAACGAATTCGAATCTGAAGTGAGAGTATATTAAATTTTGAATATAATTTTTCAATTCTATGTACAAAAAAATAATGAAGTCCCGTTTTAAAGACATAAAATCCATTCCCAAATATCACGTTTCGTTACAAGTATAATATAAATAAGCTTATAAAATTATTAAATTTATATTATTTTTGTTTTCAAAATTTGTCTAAATAAATATATCCTTCGCAAAAAAATAGTAAGATATGGATGCAAAGAATGCAGTAAACAAAAATATTGTGCACACAAGAAATTCTTTGCTGCATTTCAAGTCCAAAAATATCTTTCCTGCAAACTTGACACAATCTGAAGTGCAAATTGAAGTACTTAGAACTGAAACTAACTATTTACTCACTGACTTCCGGTTTTAAAGTCATTCGCGGGAATCATGAATATCTGATTATCAGTTAACAATCATCGAATCATATTTCCAAGACTTATTGAAGTGTCGTTTTTCATGAAAATTTATATGAACGCAAGATAAACGACGAGAAATTAATGGGTCAACAACAAGAGACATTCTTGTGCTTAGTTTCATTTTCACCGGCGGTTATTGCGGTTTAAGCTCCCAAAGAAATTGATTGCGCAATCACTTTGATTTACGTATCACAGCGAAACTGAAAGTACCGTTAAACCGGAAATGCAATGTAAAACTTTGAATCTCGTGGGGATAAGTGGATTATTCTAACGTTTGTCAGACCAGAAATCACGAAATTAATTTATGGAATGTATATAATAATATACTTCTTGTGTCTATAATTAATTTGTAGAATATAATTATAAAATAGTTAAAATAATATAAACTTATATTAATAATTTTTTTTTTAAATGAAATAGTTTGAACATTTGAAAATGTATCTGCTTATCTGTTTGTAATATCCTCCGAAATTTTATTATTTTCCACTGGTTGTCATAAAGGGATATTAAAAAATTAATTTTTTAATTCTAAACAAATACCAGCAAGTTCTTTAAGCAACATTTTAAGATAGCTAATTAATAATTGCTATCAACTTAAAAGATTACTTTATCATTCAAAAGTTTGTTCTTCCAAAATCTATCATTTTCTTACGTTCCACGAGAAAAGTTTCTAAAATAATCGGATTATCCGAGATTTCGTAGAAATTTATAACTCAGAGATAAGAAAATCGTGTTTTATCAGCCAGTTTTGGTTAAACGGGACAAAAACCTTCACCTTAAACCGATCCACCCCCCAACTCTCCCCAAAAATTCATTTCAGCCGACATATAAAAGATATCTTATAGTAAAGTTAAATGGCGCGGATACAGTAATGCGAAAATAAATTTGAAAAGTGTCTTCGTTGGTTCTTCTTTGTCCGAGACAAACATCACTTCAATTATATCAAATAGGAAAACTCACGTAAAAAGATAAAATTTTACAAGCATGTCAATGCCAGCTAAGAAACAACCAAAAAGTTCAATTCAATAAAAAGACGCCTCTGTAAACATTTTCACAATAAAACTCTATAATGAATAATGTCGAGTAAAAAAACAATCAAAGAGTTCGATAGAATAAATCAGGATATCGTAAATCTTTATAACATAAAACTCTATGTGGATATATTTTCTAAAAAATCTACAAATACATTTATACCAACTTAAACAATCACAAAGTTTACTTGAATACAAAAGAAGACACGCAACGAAGACATTAAAACTTTATAAAATAAAAGTCTATATTGAAGTATTATATTATATAAAATATTAGTGTTACACATAATATTATATCTCTATAAAAAAGATATAATTTTAAGGACAGCTTAATACGAACTGTATCTACTTATTCTTGTTTATATAAAGTTAGTCACCACTTTTTAATTCGCTAAATATTATATCGAGACCGATAATTATTACTAATAATAATTATTATGTAAGTCTTGTACTTTCAAATTATATATTACACTATTTAATTATTATAACTTCGATATTTCTCTATAAGATTATTTTGTATTATATAAAAGGGAGTATTATGTGAAAATCGAGAGCAGTAATCGTTTCCAACTACCTTTCTTTGTTAAAATAATGAAAAATGCATTTTCGATGAAATACGGGTTTCAAAATTCTGACAAGCTACAAGTTAATTCGGTAAAGTAAGATTGCGTAAACCATTACTTAATAAACTTCGAGAGGGAGTGCATTCGAGGGAATAACAGAAACCCCATATTTGCGAGTATCCTTTGTAATCCTGACTCACCCCCTAATTTTTTTCCAGATTCGTCAACATGGAAAATCGATTTCAGACGAAGACCATCGAGGACGATGTTATGGGAGGACTGCAGAATAACAAAAAGTCCCCCATGACACTTAATGTCAGTGGACTCTGGGATGTTGTCCCTCGACTGGATCATTACAGGTTTGCCGAGTACTTTATTAAATCAATTTTTGTTATGTAATATCAAATAATAATATTATTTAACATGTAGCAAAGGAAAGGCTGCTGAATAAGATTCGGTGGATGTCATCAATTTTTGTTATGTAATATTAAATAATGATATTATTTGATATGTAACTAAGAGGGGGTTGATAATGTATGAAAGGTTTCAGGGTATTATCCTTTTTCGTTATGTAATATTAAATATTGTTGAATGTCTATCTACGAAACGGCTACTGAATAAGTTCCAGTGTGCAATATCAATTTTTGCTGTGTAATATTAAATATTAATATTACTTAATTTATAACTAACAATAAGAGTTGTTGAATAAGTTTCAGTGAATTTTATAAAATTTTGTTAATGAAATGGCGATGTTATGTACTCTTTTAAAGCACAATCTGTAGAATACTATTTTCTCAAACGTCCATCTCTAATGTAATTTATTTTTTTCAAGTATCATCCGGAAAATAATATTTTTATCGAAGCACTATCCGCAGAATACTATTTCTTTCAAAGTACCACTTGCGATGTAATTTTCTTTTTTTAATACACCACTCGTAATATAATTTATTTTCTTAAGGCGCCATCCGCAAAATACTATTTCTTTAAAAGTAATACGTTTAACGTTTAAAAGTAATAGCGATATTATTTTACTAAAGATTCGCATTGATCCTAATTCCATCAACGGCCATTATTGCCATTACTTTTCAATAGTTCAATTATCCTCGACATCTTTTCATAAAGAAAATGCTTGTCGAGTAGTCGGACAATGCAGCATTATCGTGCGCCCGACAATCTCAATCTTGCTGGTTCGAGTTATCGGAATGGCATTAGCCTTTCCTAGGAATCCTATGGAATTGAATCCACTCCATTTAATCAATTCGATTCTTTCCTGAACACGACAGCTGTAAATCACCGAAAGAAATATCTCTTTTGCAGATTGAGTCGTCGCGCTAAGAGGCCATCACTGAGCACACTGCACGAAGGAAATCTGATAAAGGTAAGATCACCACTCCCTATCAATATCATTGATTACGGGGAAGAACCTCGTAATATGGTGTACTATGTATTGTTACGTGTATTACGGAATCGCGAAGAATATGTACGACGTAAGTGGATATAATCTACTTGGCCAAGTATAGCCTTCCAGTAGACTTTAATTATTATTTCATGTACTGTACATCTGTTTAAATATACAATATTAAAAAGTGAATTACTTCGAGATTTAGTATAAAATTTAATATATATCGAACACATCACGATACAACAAATAACAATAACGCAAAATATTACAGAAATCAAAATAAAAATTAGAATGAAAGAGGAAATTAAATATTATAGAAATCTACTTTTTGAAAGGCATAAATAGATGAAATTGAATCTGTGCTAAACAAATAGTAATATAGTAGTAGGCCCTCTTAAGTCCGTTTTAGGTCCCATCGTCAACGAGACCTATATAAAAGACTCCTGTCTCATCCTTCTTCAGAGAATTTTTTATATTACAAATCAAAAATTAATATGTTATCTGCTCGATTAATTTTGTAGTGCCAAATGTATTCGTTAATGGTAGAACTAACATTTGTTTGTTTAACAATTAAAACTTCCAATTTCACAAAACTTCTTAATTCATAACGTTATGATTATTCCTAACATTTTCAGTCACTTTAGGTAACACGCTTGGAAACGACTCCATGACAGAAAGTAATAAGTATCACGTGGAATTTCGATCCCCCATTGGTTATATATCATATGTTACATATTACATATTTTATATAATATAGTTTATATATTAGATATTATATAGAAACTCATGTATCTTTTATATGAAATTATCTTCTCCCTCCCCTCTAAAGTCACCGCGCGCCTTCTTTCCAGAACCCTTCAGTGCGCCACACAAAAATCATTCGAGCGGATAACAAATTAATTTCGTTTGGCAGCGTGTCCGTGATATCGGATTTGAAATCACGGCTTCTCGACACTCGAACGCTTCATAAATTCCTGACATACTTTTCCCGCCAATCGTTATTAGATATACGATGCGATAAGGAGGTTATTATCACTGGACGTAGAATCATTGAACGCGTAAACCGTAATTCCTTTGAATCACCTGCAGTGTGTGAAGTCTTCTAATATCTTTATGATACATATTTAGTGAAATTGTAGAAAGATTAACGGAAGAAACACATGGATTCATAATTTAAATCCACGCCATTGTAAACAATACTCTCGGTTTCGCGCTTTTATGATAACCGATTATTACGTGTACTGATAAGAGGATTAAGAATGCGACGGCAATGACCCCAAATTTGAGTAGGCTATTAATGATCCAAAATTGAACATATAACATGGAATACAAAGATTTATATTTATATATAATTTATATATAATATTTCTATATAATCATTTATCAATAATATGAATATTTCAGTTATTAACAAAATCCTAAAAGTATATTGATTATGATTTTAAAAACTGACCTTTATTTATTGCACATTGGGTCATTGATTTTATAGGAATTTTTTATTAGATATTCTGGAAAAGCAATGGAAATTAATGAAGTAGTGACTCGAAAATTTCAATTGAATTTAATCCTTTTGCTTAGGTTTTGATTAATTGAATTATATCAGTGTATATTGAGATAAAAATGATGATGGAAGTAATATTTGAAGGTAGTTTTCGGGATTATCTTTTTTCAACCGAGCTTTTTACTTCGTAATTATCAATTTTGATGCAAAGATATGTGCAAAAATATTTGCAAAGGAATTTCATTATCTATCCGATAGATAATAAATGGATACTTAAGAGATACTATAAAGCAAATATAAACAATTATGATCTATGATTATTTCATTTGTCGATCACCGAAACATGCATGGATATATCCAGTATTTTCTTTTTAATTCCAAGTGAAAGATATATTTCGATTTTGCTTGTAGCTTTGAGCCAATTCCTTAATCAATTATTTTATACATTCTCTCCTCTTTAAGTGTCTTCAATTTAATTATTGTTTCCACGTTTTAGTTGATTGACAATAAAATAAAGGACTTGAATTTAACAACAGGCCACCTGAAATTCGATTTTATCGAGATAACTTCGTTTCGTAGGAAACCATTTTGAAATTAGACTTTAACAGTAATTTCGTGCATGTACTACTTTAATTTGCTAAATTCGCACTGAACTTTTATGAAGAAATATATTTGGGTCATCTTTAAATCCTTTTGAAAAGAAAAACTTAGTGCGAATTTATCAAATAAATATAACGGTAAAAACTCTATACAACGGTTGAAGTCTTCTTAAAGGAGGAGTACCAACCCCTTCAACCCCTTTTACTCGGCTCTTACGACGAAAAGGATACCGAGGGTGAATTCTTCATCCCCCAACCTCGGGAATAAAAAATTCATAACATTTTTATTGCCAATTTCAAGGGAATTGGAAACGTACTACTCAACTACCTGAATTTAATATAAATGTTACAAGGTTTATACATTAATGTTGGAAAAAGAATGTTCCGTATGACCTTATTTTTACAAAGCTCATAGCATATTGCAAAATGTATATCTTTATATGAATATCAAAGTAATCAATCGATAACTTTCTGTTATTATTGCAGTTCCACTATTCGGCATGATAATTAGTTACAGGAATCGTAATTAAGGGACACGATGTGCAAATAGGTTGCAAAGAAAGTAGTAATTAAGTCAGCAAACATCGGATATTGCGACTCAACGTTGTACGTGTTTTTCTCGTGGGAAATTTTTGTAATGTCCCTTTAGACAATTACTCGCTCCTATCGTTATTACTTTATTATTAATTACGCTTTTATCCAACGCGAATGCAATCGTGTCAAATCAAGGTGTTATCGCCACCTTCTTTGCGATTATTATTTTCTTTACTTCTTTATCTTGCAGTTACTATTTATAATAATTTAAATCGGTGTCAAGAAATCCTATGCGTTTATGACAAAGTTAATAACTATTTTATTATAATAGTTTTTTTGTCATAATTGCTAGCACCACAAGTTTGAAATAGTATAATATTTTTATACATATTGTATACATTTATTTTTCATGAGCAATACTGCTCACGAATCTTTCGTATAATATTATATTAAATTCATAATATTACATAATAATTCCGCATACAGAAGGAATTTTTTATTAAAAATAATCACCCTCGTCTGTTTTATAACATTATTTCATTGTTATAGAGGTAACATTCATTAACTAAATTTCTTTCAAAAACTCTTCTTTTGTATTTATTGCTGTAACTTTGTTTTATCCGTCTCAACAGATGTCGTGAGTTTTGCTTGAAAATGCTATTGAATGGCAACTAACAACTTCAATTAAACAAACTTAGTTATATTACACAATGTGTAATAGTTTCAATTAATTATTGTATATTTTAATAAACTTATTTCTTTTACTTATGAAAAGAAACTAGTCATCCATAATATTATCCATATATTGCACAACAATTTCCATTACTTGTTATTATTTTCGTTATACATATATTGTATTGTACAATTCCGTGCATAGTCCTTCTACTTGCATCGTACAAATTTAATTTCCACGAAAAACGATTGTATCGAACCTTTTGATAACGGAAGAATACATCTAAATGATAAGGGGTGTTGCGTCGTAGGGTTAAATGAAGGCTAGAAGGCCAACCTCCCTCATGAAAGGCGATCGAAGTCCTAGTGATAACGAGGACCAGCCATGGGGGAGATAGTTTATTAAGTTTGCGCAGCAGTAAACAACCCCGTCGGGTGAAATTAGAAAAAGTACCGTCAATTCCTAAAACCTCGCTCATTATCGGCCTTAATTCGACAAATAGGCTTAGAAATGGCAAACAGATGACCTTATTGAATAATATCATTCCATCTTAAAGTCCACCCTAACTAATATCTACCTCCATCATCATTTTTCTCTAAATATACTATCGCAATAAAAATCAAATCCAATACAAAGCTATTGTTCTGAAATAAAAATTTTATTGCATGTACGTAATAATACTTTAACCGAAAATAACATAAAACATTTATTTAACACCAAGATGAAGTTACATACGTATATATTAATAAATATTTTTGATTTAGCCAATTTCTATTTCGGAAAATATAACTTTGCTTTGGATCTTATTACAACAGTTTAAGAAAATAAATTCGTAGAAAAGCTTGATTTACAAAGGGATGAATTTCATGGCTAATTTGGATTGAAAAAAATTTATAAGAATATGGTATCCTTGCTTCAGGATCCCAACGTGGAAGCAGGGCAAATCGGCAGCGCGCAACAAGGACACACGGGAATAAAATTAGGATGGATCCAGGGTGTCCTTATTCCATGCCTCCTGAATATATGGGGTGTGATGCTTTTCCTTCGGCTATCATGGGTGGTGGCACAAGCCGGCATTCTGCAGACCACCATCATTATTGGAATGTCTGCGGTGGTCTGCGTCATCACAACGCTTAGCCTGAGCGCAATTAGCACTAATGGGGAAGTAAAGGGAGGTGTGTTACCATACCCGCATTTTCTCGTTTTTTTTCCAAGGTGTGGCATCGCGTACTTCATTCTTACTGTTCGATAATCAGATAATGGGAGTCCTTTTCCGAACAAATGTGACTTTGCATAACAAAGAGCACGTGTCTTACAAGAAATATCGAAGAAAAGTGTCGTTTTCTTTGTTCCAATAATCGACGTGTAATCAGTATTTCAATGATAACTGCTATTTATTACTTTTGTATGATGCCTGCATTGTTATGCACCTGCGGTAAACAGTTGGAACAAAGACTCGAGATTAACAAGTGTTTAGATGCGCACGAGGTATATTGTTATTTGTGTAATTACTTTGATAATTATGGAGAGTCTTTTAAAAGAAAAAGAAACAAGTAGGAAAACCGTGAGATAATAATGTTTGCTAAAGTTTTTCAAAATTAGCATATTCGTCTAGAGGTTAACACGTACGTTTTGATGGCATTTTTAAAAGCTTCACTGATAAAAATGTTCGTTTTGCTGTCAGGATTTTTTTAAATCACTATATTGTTACGTAAAGTAATAATATAATTGTTTTATGCGCCGTTTATGTATTTTCTTTATCATTAGCCAAATATTTAAACAAATGTTCGAAGCCAGCAACAGTGCGGATTATTTATCTATGCAAATTTCTGCACAAATTAAGGCCCACAAATAAATTAGATTCATAAATCAACTTAGAAAATGTTGACAAACAATGAATTAATTTTAATAACAATGAATTATAATTATATATAATCAGACTAATTGTATGAAACTATTTTATGTCAAATATAACTTCACTTTTATAGAAAACCATCCATAAATATAATAATAAAATAATAGTAATAAAAGTCGATTCAATTGCGCAACTTAGCTCGCGATTAACAGGCCTTTAGATTGCAATTAGTTATATTGTAATTTGATTGTTTAAGGCCATTTAACCTGTTAATCAAATCGAAATTTATTTAGGACCAAAAATAATCAAATAAATCCGTTTGATATATTCATAATTACGACATTTACATGATTTTGACTATACGTTAGTGAAATTGATTTAGGACCACTATTGTTATTTTGGACCAAACGCTAATCGGTCGAATTTTTTATAGGTGGTATATATTTCATTATATCGCGGTCATTGGGCCCCGAATTCGGAGCTTCCGTCGGAATTGTATTTGCATTTGCAAATGCAGTCGCTGCATCCATGAATACAATCGGTTTCTGCGATTCCCTAAATGACTTGTTAAGAGGACACGGTCTAAAGATCATTGACAATGGAGTTAACGATGTTAGAATCGTTGGTATCATTGCCCTGATTGTGATGATTCTAATTTGCGCAGTCGGGATGGAATGGGAATCTAAGGTACTTAAAAATATGATTTCATTAATTAATAATCATGATTCCACTTATTCCAATAAGATTTAAGAGAACTAAAAATAAGTTTGCATATAAGTAGAATGGAATACAGTAAAAAAATAGTGAAAATTGTATCAGTCCACTTTCTAACTGATTATTAAAAATTCAAGTATCGATGAACTGATTAGTTTGAATTTTGATCATAATTATATTATCTGAGAGCGATCCATAAAGATATTTAAGTAGCATCTATTTTTCCTGATTTCTATCAAGTTCTAGTAAATTTCTGAATTATTGAAAGTAGTGAACGAGGAAACAACTTTAATCTTATTTATAATGCAAAAATATATTATTTTATTAGGCACAAAACTTCTTAATAGCCATCATAACTGGTGCCATTTTCGACTTCCTAATCGGAACCATTATGGGGCCCAGATCTTTAGAGCAAGAAGCAAAAGGATTTCATGGATTCTCTTGTACGTAAAAATAAATATAAATTTTGTTCTAATAGCAAATTATTGAGTTGAGTCATAAATAAGTTCCGGTCATCCGAGTTTTTTTATTCAAAACCACCAGAGATTTACGCAAAGGGAATCGACAAGTTGCCTAAAAATAGCAACAAGTTATTTATAACGACGGTGAATTAATAGATTAATGTACATAATAGTTCATTTTATTGACGAACAAATTTGATTTTAAAAAACGGAGATTATTTATGACTCAACCTAACGTACTATATATTTGGAAGAAAATTAAAAATAACGACGAACGTAAGAAATTTGGTGATTCATGAAAAGCATCAAGCGTTCGGTGAAAAATAAATGTGAAAATATCGTTTCTTCTAAGAATAACTGACCCACTTAGGATTGTTAGTGCTAGCTAATAATCAATCGATTTTCTTTCCTAAATCCGCAGCAAAAGTTTTCTTGGACAACTTAGGCCCGGATTACCGCTATTCCGAGAATAATAACCAAACTTTTTTCTCCGTCTTCGCCATCTTCTTCCCATCCGTGACCGGAATTCAAGCTGGAGCTAACATTTCCGGGGATCTGAAAGATCCAGCGAGCAGTATTCCCATTGGAACTTTACTGGCATTGTTGATTTCCATGATCAGCTATGTCACTTTTGTTTTCTTTGCCGGTGGTGCTGCTATCAGGGATGCCAGTGGAATTGTTGTTAATGGCACCATTGTGAATTGTATTCCACAAGAAACTTGCAATTTTGGATTACACAACAGCTACTCGGTATGTAACTCGATGAGTGGAGAATTTTTGGATAATATTTTTAATATCTTTCAAAATAATCTTTCCTTAGAACCTTTTTCTTACTCATTCTTTCCTATGCTAATATATGGATAATAATTATGTATTTGTGGTGTTAAAATACTTTTGGTAACCCAATCCAATCGGAAAATTTGTAAATGATAAAGCATTTCTTAAGTTATACATCTCGCTGCTAATTGTAGTATTTTTATCTTATAAAACTGATACTTGACGCAATTTAAGAGTAATTGAAGGTTGATTATAGTTTCCATAATTAATGTTCAATTACTTTTAATTAACATACTTGTTTAATAAACGTTTGCACCAGTAATATAATTATTATATTTACTATATTTGCGGAAAATGCATTTGAATTTTCCCGTAGAAGCTAATCAAGTATTACAAAACAACTAAATACCTATTTGACATTTTCAAGCTATACACAAATTTTGTAATTCTTTTCGTTTGTATTATTATTTTATTATTATTTGAAATCGACAGAGGTTTCGAACATAACTAATTTGATAAATACTTTCAGGTAATGCAACTTATGTCAGTTTGGGGTCCATTTATTTACGCTGGTTGCTTTGCAGCCACACTTTCGACAGCTCTGACAAACTTATTGTCTGTACCAAGATTGATACAAGCATTGGGCCAAGACAGGATTTATCCCGGTCTGATTTACTTTAGCAAGGGATACGGGAAGCATGGGGAACCCTACAGGGGATACGTGCTAACTTTCTTCGTCGCTGGCTTGTTCCTCCTAATAGGTAGAACAAACTTTTTCCATACCCATTCAATGGGCCAAGATATAAAAAACAATCCCTATTATATTACTACATAGCTAGATATTGCATTTACTTCTGAAAAGAAACATTTTTAATTTATTGTTTCAATTAATCTCTCTGCAAAAAGTTTCGTTTTACTTACATGCCTTACGAAACACAATTCCATAATTGTATCACTAAAAAATACTTTGACGAAGGAATTGTATTTTATAGGATATGTAATTCTGTAATGAATGTGTTCCAAATTAAATGTTTTATTCTTCGAAATAAACGCAATATATAGATATGTATTAATATTGTATAACAGGGATTGAATCCAAAATGCTGCCTTTTTTATTTAAAGGGGTGTTTTAGATTTACGTGTTTCTCGTATTTTAATTTGATAGGAAGTTAAAAATATTATTTATGACAAATTGAAAAGATTCTTTGTCACGGAATAAACTGATAGGCAGTTTTCCGTGTTTTGGTTTATATTTTACATTATAACCAGTGACAAGTCGTAATGTTAAATAAATAATATTTGTGTTTCCAGCTAATCTGAATATCGTGGCACCTTTAATTTCCAACTTCTATCTGGCATCGTATGCTTTAATTAATTTCTGCACCTTCCACGCGGCATTGGTTCGGCCACTCGGTTGGCGACCCACGTTTCGGGTAAGTTACAAAAATTACTAAAATTTAAATTAACAAACCAATCAAGATCCTACAGAATCGATTGTTTAATATTACCGATTGCTATCGAATTTATTATTATTATATTTCAATCATTAGTATTAACATATTGGTATGGTGATTATTATTACATTCATACTATTGCTATTATATTGATAGGATTACTATTATTATATTGATATGCTATTATTATAATTTTATTATTAACCTGATAGATTGAATAGTATTCATTCTGTGGTGCATTCATATTAACACATTCGCACCGGATGACGCACATATGAGTCTTTAACATTTTTTACCAGAATCCGGATAACTTAAAGATAACTTAAAGATAACTTAAAGAAGACTTTGCGAGTCTTTAGATAATCTACACTTCTGTCTCAAAATGTTTGAGTACATTTTGATTGAGTTAGATATTGGTGTTTATAGCATGTTTTGTCAACGTAACTTTATTTAACCAAATTCCGAGAATTTGCCCCGTTAACCGGGTGATATTCGGCTGAAAATGGCCCGACGCGAATGTGTTAAGTAATCGAGAATAAGTAAAATAATGAGTAAAGTGAAGATAAAGGACGGAAGTTAATGGATGCTTTTCTATAGTATTACAACACCTGGCTCTCATTATTTGGTTTCACCGTTTGCGTTACCATCATGTTCCTGATCGACTGGGTGACGTCACTCGTCACGTTTGTCATTATCTTTGCATTATACCTGATAGTCGTTTATCGAAAACCAGACGTTAATTGGGGTAGCAGCACGCAGGCGCAGACTTACAAAACTGCACTTTCCATAGTTTACAGGTAAAACACGGCTTAATTATATTATTAGAGAAAACATAGTACTTCAATGATAGAATAGTGTTTCATCAGATGTGCACAGAAAAGGAAACTTTACACAACGAAATTAAAACTTCTTATAAAAATTGAGACACCTAATATCCCTTATATTGAATTGTTTTATAACTTCCTTTTCCTAACAACTTAAATGACTAAATAAAACCTTAGTTATAACTTGAATATTTCGCCATGTTATTTAATATATAACATTAGAACTATGAAAACCGTCAAAAAGACACCGTGGAATTTGATAAAATCGTTCAAATTTAAAAGGTTCCATTATCTGAGATTTTTGGTGGCTCACGTTGCACAATGGACGTAATTGAATCGATCAATTTATTTTTTTCCGTCTGTTCTTAATTCTAAGGACGTATACGTGAATGTATAAATATGGCTGAATATATTCTCCGTAGTTCTAGTGGTAATATTTATTACGAAATTTTCAGTATTATTTAGTGATATGTTTTGTACTATCAAGAAACTCTTTCTAAAACCTCACAGATTAAATTCTATCGACGAGCACGTAAAGAATTACGCACCCCAAATTTTGGCACTCGCTGGTCCACCTGGCTCAAGGCCAGCCTTATTGCATCTGGCAAATCTCATTACGAAAAATAACTCTCTTCTGATATCCGGCGAAGTATATCCGGTAAGTAAGATGCTAATCTAATTTCAGGATAATTTCAACTACTTATAATCCACCCAAAAACCTAAACGAAACTTGCAAATTTGATGTTTTCCAAAAGGGAATTATAATGTTTATTATAATATTGATTAAAACCTTAATGAATTTCATCTCGATAACAACGACATAATGTATGTTCTGATACGAATACTACAACAGTCGTTATAATCTCTATAAACTAATTAAATTAAATGAATTATAACGTATATTCTGATAAGCAATAGATATAGATCACGAAGAATCGGGATAAATATCATTATTCTGAGGAAAGTGAAATTTTCGACAGAGTATTTATAAATGAAATTCCTGTGTTTCAGACTCGATTGTCGTATCGTTTACGATCGGTGAGATTAAGAAATGGTTATGCTTGGTTACAACAAAATCGTATAAAGTCGTTTTACCATGTTGTGGAAGATCTGTGCTTCGAGCGCGGTGCGTCAGCTTTGATGCAAGCATCAGGTGTCGGGAAATTAGCACCTAACGTGGTTTTAATGGGCTACAAGACACACTGGTCGACATGCAATCACAAAGACCTTCAGGAATACTTCAACGTTCTTCAGTAAGCAAATTAAATTTTATCGGAATTCCACCAATCGAACAATTCTATTTTATACACGATCACGAATATATTCATTAATTGCTTCCGATATTAAATTCTGAAGTAGAATAGCAGTGCGAGTAAATGAATTTATTAAACAGGATTAAATACAAAGTACATTCTGGAAGAAGCTCTGATAACAAAATTAACGTTTCTTTTACATGTGTATGTATATACGTATATAAACAAAATAAATAGTACCGTATTGTATCATTAAAATACAAATGGAATGCAAACTAATTAAACTTACGATTAGAACGTAAAATAATGAATATTGTTTCCAATGACTTTAAGAGCATTTTTCCATACAGTAATTAAATATTAAAAACTCTGTTGTTTTTACGACCGCGACGTAACAATACTATAATATTT
The DNA here is from genome assembly GCA_910591585.2 of Nysson spinosus. NCBI lineage: Eukaryota > Metazoa > Arthropoda > Insecta > Hymenoptera > Crabronidae > Nysson > Nysson spinosus. The sequence goes on from OU342841.1 coordinate 1,849,349, forward strand.
GAACAGTATATTTGTGATTATAAAATTGCTGTATATCAATATTAATTATTTGAAATCTTGTTATTTATATTCTTTAACATTTTATATTCGGCTAGGAAGGCAATCATAGTTGCTTATTGAATATTAGTGTTTATAAGAACTCATAATTATTTATCATTCTTCCAGCAATGCCTTCGATCAGAAACTAGCAGTTGCAATGTTGCGAATCGCGGAAGGTCTGGACTGCTCGGAAGCAGGAAACGGAAACGGTGACGAGGAACATGGAACCTTGGCTCAAAGTAGTTACGACTTAACTGGGAATACTTTGATGCATGCAGATAGTAACTTATCTATGTCCAGTCAAATTCCAAGGGTTCAAAGTGTTCCAACAATAGGTAATAATAAACATTCATTCAATAAATATTCATTGTTCCAGATAAATATTTAACTCCTAAATGCTAAAAGTACAAAGAGTCCTTCACTCTGCATTGCATAACGTATCCCCTTCATTTTTGCACATACTAAACGAAATTTCTTTGCGTAACATCTGAAAACTAAATCCTAATATTTTCGCTTCTAATATACGCTCATTATACGTGTTATTAATAACTTGACAACAATCATTTTTCTTACTTTATTATTGAGCACGAAGTACTTTAATATCGAGTTACAAGATTGATTATTATTACTATTAATATTAATTGGTTTTGAGGTCTAACGATAAGTTAGTAGTAAGAAAAAGTTGATTTCGACTATAATTAAGGATAATGCTGATTGTTTTATATTATTTTCATTGGAGGAACCCAATTCGTAACAATCGACGGCCCTCAAGTGATCAGGGATTCCCCGACACATTGGAGTGCGCGGGAACACATAAAGCACAAGAAGAGGCACGCGGCTGATAAGATGATGTGAGTTTTGCGAACGAAAAACATAAGTATTTATTTATATTTTACTGGTAGTATATAGTATAAAACGTGAAAAATAAAAGTTGATATTGACATGAAAAACTTCATGTGACTCTGCAGGGATAAACGACATGCAATGGCCGCCATTCCGGAACACTTAGCGATCTTCCAGAGGAAGCACAAAAATGGAGTAATAGATGTGTGGTGGCTGTACGACGATGGAGGTAATTCAGGCAACAATATTTATAATTCTGTAGACGATCAGGATTTTCGAAAATCCCGAATTCTTTTATTTTTAATGCTTGTCATTAATCCTGATCGTCTGTAATCCTTAACGGTTCAATAACAGATTTTTTCCTATTACAGTCGAGTCTCTTTTTACGCGGTGGATACTCTCCTCAAAATTCCGTCTAAAAAATGCACGAAAAGGATATAGCTTTCTTGGTAAAATTAGGGATAATTTTTTGAAATACCAGCAGCACAAAAGAAGTGACTTAAACACAATCAGTTCTTTTGTTTTATTTGTGCATAAAAAGATGTTAAATTCGAACGAGAAAAGTTTTATTTGCGTATGAGAATTATTCTCTTCTCTCTTAATTCCCAAAAGAAAAACATATAAAGAACTAAAATAAATAGATAAGCGCGTTATGTTGTTAAAACTTTGTAGATTTCTTGGATTACTTATTTTTTCACGTTTTTTTGCTTCACTGCATAATTTCAAAGCTGCATTAAAAATAGACGCATAAAAAGAGACTCGATTGTATTTAAAAATCGGATGGTTTCCATATTACTTGAGAAATTTTTATAATTTCCAAGACAGAAATGCGAGCGTACTTAATCGAACATAATCAACTTGGCAAAATATGGATTTTAATTAACCAATAACACTCTTTAGAAAATCCTGAGTTCAGAAAGGAAATTATAATAAATATCCATACAATAAAATGTATATACGCATCAAATTATTGTAAACAAAAAACAACAAATTATTTTCTTACGTTTTCTAAGAAACACATGATTTTGCGATCTTGCAGACTTAAAATTAGAAAGAAAGTTTTGTGTGCTACATGAGATCCGTTTTAATGACGATAAGTATCCGGTACGATTGAAAACTTAAGTTAGTTAAGTCTTGAATACGGCATAAACAAATAATATTAGCAATAAATTGATGCGTGAAGTGTTGAATTGGACCGTTAAGGGTTAAAACAAGCCAATCAGAATGTCGGCTCATTTGTAAGTGGCGAAAGTTTCCATACGACAGGTTTGACGATTCTTTTACCGTACATCATAAGTACGCGATCCAACTGGGAGAACTGCAAGATGAGAATCTTTGCCCTGGCCAATCATAAGCAAGATCTATTAGCTCAGGAGAAAGAGTAAGTCGAATTTCTAACCTTTTGTTGCAAACCACATAATTTTCGAATTTTAACGATCATTGATTTATTTTATAGAATGGCGGAAATAATGGCGAAATTTAGGATAAAATACACCAGTTTAAAGATGGTTGACGACATAAGCGTTCAACCGCGGCAAGAGACGCAGGACTTCTTTGATAAACTGATAGCTGATTTTAGAAAAAATGATCCTTCGGATTCAGGTAAGGAAACTAATGAACATTATTTTTTATTGGTCGCTGTCAAATACTCTGCGATATTAATATGTTAATATTCATATGGTTTGGAATTTCAGATTGTTGTGTCACTGACCTTGAACTTCAATCACTGAGAGATAAGACGCATAGACAGTTGAGACTTCGAGAATTATTACTAGAAAACTCGAGCAAATCAACTTTGGTTGTAATGTAAGTATTCATTAACTTTATAGAAATTTTATCACAGCATATCTTCAGATTTTTGGATTAAACTCTGCAATTTTTTAAATTTCAAAGTTGATTATGCCTTTGTCAATGTAGTTAAAGGATACATATCTGAGCCTGATCACAGTTTTTAATCTGTCTATATATTTCTTTGCGACTTAACTTTAGATAACATTCAATCCTCATCATTCTCAACGTCCAAATTAAATTTTCCAGAAAATTAAAAACGCACTTGTAACACGTAAATAACTTCTAAAAACCAAACTGTTCAAGTGCTCTACGTTACGTTATTTACTTTACATCGTAATCGTAACGTTAAAAATGTTAAAAAATTTACAAATATTAGCAATGTATTTGATTCGAGTTTTAGTAATATTCTCCTCATCGGTCATTACTGACCCTCACAGTAATCAACGTGGTAATAAATCTTCAAAATTATAAATGATTTAATTACAGGTCATTACCGATGCCAAGAAAGGGTGCAGTTTCAGCACCTCTTTACATGGCATGGTTGGAAGCTTTAACGAGGGATATGCCGCCAACATTATTAATACGTGGAAATCACACCTCAGTACTGACTTTCTATTCGTAGTCTATCGAACCTAGTCTAGGTATGGATTTTTAATATTTAAACAAATTTACGTGGACCCCACTGTTACGTGTTGGTCTAACGATAAGTAAATATGACAAAGACGTATTCTGATGCGAACAGACAGTATTCGGGATGTTCATGCCAAAAGTCTTGTAGATACATATGTATGTCAGATACTCCGATCTGTTTTCCTTTTTTATACAGTATTTATCATTGTGAAACGCTGGCGTTGCGATATTTAATCACTCACGTACTTGAGCGTAGAAGAGACTACGCGGCATGCGTACTAGAGTAACTTTAATATTTCTAGAGATTAAGGTATATTGAGTACATCAATGAATACGTAAGAATTCGAATGGCGTAGGTTCACGAAAAACTTGCTTGCTATTAGATTTCAATTGAAACGAAATGAATTGGGAGTTTGTTTTCTTTATGCTCATAAATAGCAGAGAAGACGTGAAAGCCTTACTTATATATTTGAATACGAAGCTTTGCAAACATATTAAGTAGTGAATTCTAAACGTGGAGATACTTTTTATTGGCTTCCAGAACAGGTTTAGAGATTAAACATCACTAATCGACAGGACATGAGTCCAATTTTTCAAATAATAAGAAATATTTGGTTTGTCTTACATGAAACTGAGCATAGAATAATATAAGGCCTATCTTCAATTAAATCTGAACTAATGCAATCTTTAGATATGCGTTAATCTTCATTATTTTCAGCATTCAGAATAAATTGTCCCCACAAAACGAAAAACATTTAACCCTCTATAGCGCCATGTAACTTTGAAGTCACAAACTCGCCTATCAGTATCTTTCATTTCAATTTATTTGTTTCGTCGTAATAATAATTATAAAAATATTGCGCAAAGATTGTCACCTTTTTCGGAGCGTTTAAGTAATAATTTCGTTACTATTTTCACGTAATGTACCTTCGTTAGAAACGCGTTTAACTAGATTTGCGTTGTAAGTTTCTTTCAGATACGAAAAAAATGGGCTATAGAGGGTTAATAGACTTTCATAATTATAAAATGAAATGTTTAACTTCCAAATCCAAGCAAGTTAAGAGTGAATCGTCCTTCGCGAACAAATAGTATATTTTTAAAAGAATACATCGGTATCCCGAAACTTATAATCTTAACGATATCTTTTGCAAAAAGATTAAATCTAAGAAGTCGACAACATTTGAGGGTGAAACATTCTTTCTGTACCTTTGAACATTTTTTAGTTCGAATCAGATTTGCTAACTTCTTAGATAATATTCTTTAAAATATGCAAAGGAGGATGGTGATTTTGGGATCCAAATAAAGAAGGATAATTCGTTTAGAAATATATCTTGCTCATTTCGATCCCAAAATGGCCATTTTTGACTATTGTCTTCTCGTGAAAACCAGTATTTTCAACTTTCCGGTGTTTCGTTATTAGTTGTAAAATATTCCTTGTAAAACTATATAATTATGCCTGCAACGGATTTAGGAAAAACTGACTCATGTATTTTCGTAAAATATTTCTGTTATATCGCAGTATTTCGCAAGAGATTTCGAAGTTTTAATTAACTACTTGCTTTTTCTCTGAATCTTAATTGAACAAGCATACTATTATTATTTAACACGGAATTTGTAGTGCGAAGATGTAGGAACGAGGTATATACATGTAAATAAAATCCAAAGGAATTCAATTCTATAAAAACGGATAGCGGTTTATATTATTTTAAAAAAGTAGGAAAAATTCTTGTAGTATCTTACTGTTATGTGTATATAATTTATAAAACTAGAATAATTCGCGTGTTAACGTTTGTCGTTGTTCACAATAGTTACTTTGAAAGTGGCGGAATAAGTTATGTAAAGAATGTATCGGTAACTTTTGTGTAAAAATATGCAAAAACGACTTGTATACAGCCGATATACTGTTACAATTACACGAATTGTAAATATCTGCGATACTTCAAATATAAGGTTAAAACGAAATTAAATTCGTTAAATTATATACCAACTTTTATTTATTTTATAACGTGTCATAACAATGTATGAAAATCCATTTCTTAATTATAATAAAACGAATTATAAATGCATTCGAAAATTCCCAAACTTCAGGTATGCAGTCTTTACATGATTGTTTATCCCAGATCGATAAATGATTATTGTAACATATAAGAATATAAAAAACAATGCATACAGGATTCACCAGAGACCCTTGTTCAATTTCTTCCATTAAATGAAGATGTTCTAAAAACCAACATTAAAACCATTCTAACAACTCTAAATGCATATATGTAGATTCATTGTCACACATGAAATGTAACATAACTGTAGAGTATCACAATTCATCATAAACAACAACAAAAAATTAGATACATTCTTCATCATCCAGCTCACTTGTTACAATGAGTTTCACAGAGTCTTGCAAAAACAGGTTGTACTTGCTCCAACATATCTGATGTCAACATTCCTCTTTGTTTGAGTTTGTATGCATAAGCATTACATTCTCTAACTAATCTTGAAGCTGCATAACTAGCAACAATTGGAGCAGACAATGAGCTCTCACTAGCTCCTGCACAAATGCCCCACCACCAAAACACAGAAAGTGTACCAACTAAAAGGTCACCTTGACCACCACATCTTCTACCAGAACCACCCAAACCACAAGATACAGTCTCTGTACCTTTGTGTCCATCAGCTATTACATCTTTAGCACCTTTGTGTAGGATTAATACATTTTTGCCAAGAGCTTCAGCCAAATATTTAACATCATTGGGTTTTACCATTGGTGTAGGTTGAACAGTTTTATCAAAGACACCTTTTACCAAACGACTAAACTCCATTGCATTTGGTGTCAAAATAACACCTGGATAATCCTTTATGATATCAGGTTTCTGACTAATTAGGAATAATCCATCGGCATCAATGACTAGGGGTTTCTTAATGTCACGGCATATTGAAATTAGCTCAGCAATTGTTTTGAAAACACTTTCATCTCTACCGAGACCAGGGCCTATGATAATCACATGCAAACGATCTAACCATGGCCTTATTTGCCTAATGGCATCTGGCTGATCTAGAATCGGATGAATGATTGGTTCAGGACTAAATGACTTTATTGGTATGCCTGTATCTTTTGCACAGAATACGTGTACTAGATCTGCCCCTGTTCTAAGTGCACTCATCGCCGCAAAATATGGTGCTCCTGTATATTCCATACTACCACCAAATATACCAATTCTACCATCTTGCCCTTTGTACTTGGTATTATTCAAATTAGGGACTATTTTTCTTATTGCTTTTAACATACGTTCGTCAGTTGATACCGAAGTTGACATTGTGGACACAAAGAAAGTTTTGATCAAATTCCTGCGGGCAGAATAGCAAATAGCAGAGGCCATTTTCCGAGACAATGCTTTTTGCAATCACTTTTTAGTTTATTTGCATTTCATAATTGTTTTCTTTAATAGTTCGCAAGTTTTACTTGTATTACAATGTTCTTTGATTTTTCACGTTAATAACTTATAAATCAACATATAGCGTCATGTAAATAATAAAAAATATAATGGGGAACGAGCTGGTTTGATTAAAAAGCTAATATTACCTGTAGAATACCGGTAATATTTTGTGGAGGGGGTTCCTTTCTTTAACACTTAACAGGACATACACGAAATGATTTTAGAACACAAGATATTAAAATGAATTCAAAACTTGAGAATTTCGGACGAAACCAAATTAATAAGCACACACAATTGTAAATCAAATAAACTTTCAAAAGGTAAGTGACTATCAGCCGCCTGCCTCTGAGTTTCATGCGCCATCTACGACGACATTCTATATATATCAGGATTTATAAAAAAAAGTCGTGTCATGAAAAAATGACATGCTAAAAATCTTCTATGCCTACAGTAGGACGAAAGGGTATGCAACGAATCATGTTGATGTGAAAAATAAGATCGGGTTACCGACGCAGAATAAGATAGATTAATAAAAAAACAACCAGCTTATTATTTTATATAGATTTCATGTATAAGACATTATATTCTGCTGTGGTCACACATTATATCTATATAAAATAGCAATGATTACTCAAATTTGTAGATTATATTTTGCAGGTCTCCAAATTATATTCTATTCTTAAATAGAAGATATAAACTCAACGAAAAACAATCCTAAAACGATTTCCAAATCGCGATCTTTGACTCATAGCGCAAAAATTCTAAAAATTAATGAATGTTTCGCTAGAGCGTTCAATTTAACTTGGGCTTTTTAAGAAAGTTCCTCTTCGTTCACCTGGAAGAGTGGGATTCGTAATATTATTTATCATGCTAGATTGTAAACAATTCTAAATCTCTTGTCTTACGTGTAATTGTTTATAAGCCTAAAAAATGCAGCCATTAGCCGTGATTATTTGGAGACATATTTCATTCACGATGTAATGAATGCTAGTGTGATTTTATTTACAAATTATGCTATTCATGACGATTATCATGCCCCGAACAATCACGCCCAGGTCTCACCAACGTGGAGGTTGCTGCATGTGGAGACCCATATTTTAATTATTCTTTTATGTATTGTACATCTGTTTAAATATACAACCTCAAAGATTTAATTACTTCGAAATGTAGAGAAATGTAGATGCAATTACACCGCAACATGACATATTCCGTATATTCTTAAAACTTAAAAGCAATCTTAGATTACTAGAACTAAAAAACCATAATTAATCTTACTAAACATTCTTGAGGAACATTCAAGACTGTTAAGAATATCGTCGGTATAAAGGAAAAATTCATTAACTAACATTTTCATGTAAAAATCACGGCTTTTCCGTTAGATGGATAACAAACGGTTACAGCAACAGAACAAAAAGAGTTTTTGAATAAAATGTAGTTAATGAATTTTACCTATCTTAGTAATTTCAGTTAATTTTATTTAATGAATTTTTACCTCTGTAGCAACGTTATCTAGGATATCAACAGCGATATTAAAGGTAAGAATAAACACTGAAGCTTTTACCCCAGTATCTAAAACACAGAACCAATATGGCGCTCTGAAACTACATAGTCATCGAAGGACGCGTAGTCCTAACAAATAACGAAAGTAGCGGAATCATGGTCTCGTTAATGTGTGCAGTAGTTTTATTGATACAATGAGTAATTACTGTTCATTAAAAGATTCATTTCAAAACACTTGTATAATGCATTAGGGAATATTTTGAAATGATGGTATAAGTAAATCAAAAACTCTAAATTCGGTTTTCATTATTGGATCTACTCAACTACGTTCATCAACTACTTTCCACTGCTTTCGTGGAAACGTTGTATGTAATCACACCATTATCTCCTCCATTGTAAAATGACGCGGGGCACGTTCAAGATTAATATAAACTATATTTAAAGTAATGAAAAAATATCATGTGTCATTAAAATGGCTAACTACGAAACTAATAAATAAAACTAATATATTATGTTTATTACCTTCATCATCAATTCAAATTTGCAAATAACACGAAAATGGGGCACAAGGAAAGTTACGTAACAATTGAAAAACATAAAAAATTGGCAGGCAAATATTTAAAACCCCATTCGCGAATGACACCCACATACATGCGTGGTAAAAATCTCGTATCACGCCGCGCTCTGATTGGCGGTTCGCGAACACTGCGGCGACAAACACGGTGTTCGCATGATAAACCGTGTATAGCACATTGGGTTGCTCTCCGATCTCCTATCGGCACAGATTGATAAGATTAAATCTTATCGTTTCTTCGTCGGTTGTTATAGCAACGAAACAACATTCCCGGGAATAAAATTTGACCGAAGGAAACAGGCTGATACAATAACCGCGATTCATCGTGACTCATGAACTTTTAACCGTTTTATCCGGCCGGGATCATATAATTTGCTGGAGTACAGATGTGTAGTGGCATTGCTTCCGAGGACGTATCAGAAACTGCATCGTGCTAGTTTGCTTTTCGAAGCACGTCATTGTGAAGCACAGTTTAAAAGAACGTCTAACAATCGCGCCGTAATAGCGCGGTAAGTTCACTAATTAACATTACTTAAGTGTATTAAGGTAGTTAATTCGATTTCCTCGGTGTGACTATTTCATTTCCTCAGTGTTCAAAGTGTTAATTGTACGTTTCAACTATGACTGCAAATGGCACCTTATATTAACCCTCTATAACCTTTATCGTTATCTTCCTGTGTAAAAGAAAATTGTATAACGTAAATTTAGTTAAATGCGATTCTAACGAAGGTACATTACGTGAAAATAGTAACGAAATTATTACTTAAATGTTCCGAAAAAGTGACATTCGTTATGCCTACTTTTATAATTATTATTAAAACGAAAAAATATCAAACGAAATGAAAGATGCGGATAGACGAGTATGTGACTTCAAAGTTACATGGAGCTATAGAGGGTTAACCAAAGTAAATTAACAAGTTCTCTTATCACTGTAACTACACTTTCTCTTATTTGCAATACTGCATTCCTGTGATAAGCGCCTCATATTATCCAATAGTTTAACGTGATTAAAGTGATATTTAAATGCACAAAGCAATGGCTGATGTTAAAAGTGACATTTCCGTAAAAAGTGTTGATCAAGTATGATTATAAATACATGATTTATAACGAAGTTTGAATCGTAACAAATTGAAGTGAAATTAAGTTATAATTCGCATTGTTTAATCGTAACGATTTAATAATGATTCTAATATAATTAGTGTTATGTAATCCTGATCGTTTATTGACATTTACGAAGACATCATTTTCAGTTGTCCGCCGATTTTTCTCGAACGTGAAAGAAGTTTCTTTAATAATCTGCATATTTCATTTTACTTTTATAACTATATAATTTTGTGATTACAATATCGGAAGGAAAATCGTTGTTTTTTATTTGATCAAGGGATTTGTGCAAACAAGTAACACGTCATATTTCATATCAATCTTCCTCGTTGCATATATATATACATATTGATTATATCTATATTGACGTGCTCTTATCAATAGAACTGTTATTTCGTTCTAATGTGTGGATATAAATATGCATAAATGTACAAACATTGGTTTTGCATTAACTTTAAGTAGTTGTTCTTGATTATAATTTTTTTCGACGCTGTTATACAAATATTTTGTTCACTTTACTTGGAATTTAACGTGCATTTTACATGATAATATAAAATATTCTACAAACAATATGCAAAAATGTATGAATTTTTATGAGGGAAATTATTTTCTCTTTTAGCAATATTTTATAATTTCTACATGTTTTAATACCTTAGTCAAGAAACCGGCAATGGTTTGTAAATTAAAATAAACTTCATTACAGTAATAATAGAAAATTGTCACATAGTAAGTTCTTAAATAAGGAAGATATAATAAATGTTTTCAAATTGTTCCTATATGATACAATTAAACTTACATCATAGATGTAAGAACTGCATGGATAGGTTTGAACGCTGAATCAATTAAAATTGTATAACATCGATAACGCAAAACACTTCCAAGAAAAAATCATAACCATATTTCTTCATCTCTTAATGACTTTCGTAATGTTTAACAGAGAATTATGTAAGCACACTACTCTATTATTTCAGAATTGCCAGCTTCCTCGTTTGATACACCATCGGAGTTAAAAATGGCGGAATATTTTGAGATTCTCTGTGGTGTTGCCGCTCTACTCTACGCGCTCTACTATTATTTGGTTTCGAATTATAATTTTTGGAAAGAACGCGGTGTACCAGGCCCAGAACCCATACCACTATTTGGCAATGCGAAAGATGTTGTACTTGGAAGAATAGGATTCGGCGATTATTTGAAAGAACTCTATCTAAAATACAAGAACGAACCCATGGTTGGGTTGTTTGTAAGGAGATCACCAATCCTCCTCATAAACGATGCGGATTTAATTAAAGACGTCCTTATTAAGGATTTTTCAAAGTTTGCCGATCGTGGATTACGAGTTCATGAAAAGGTATGTGGAAATACAGGATCCGATTACTATTTTGATGAACGCAAAATAACGTGCCATGTAATAATTTTGAAATTTGAACTGATTAAAGACCTCGATGAGGTAACAGAAATTAAATCACAATTGAATCTTATCTGATAAGATATGTCAATAATAATAATCTCATAATCTAAGAATCCGTTGTCTGATGCTTGTAGACACGGTCTTCAAAATTGTGTCATTTCATAATTCGTTCAAAATCTGTAATTTAATACTAATTAATGATTACATGGTCTTACTACTGGCATAAAAGCAGATTGTTTTTGTTTTAAGTTTAAAACATACGTTTTAACATACTGAAGTCACATAAGTCAGTCGAGTCACTTTTTATACAGTAGATACGTTCCACAGAATTCCGTATAAAAAAAACCACACAAAAAAAGATATAGTTTTCTTTGTAAAATTAGGGATAATTTTTGGAAATACCAGCTCAGAAAAGAGGTATCTTACACACATTCAGTTGTTTTGTTTTATTTATGCACAACAAGATTTTAAATTCGAACGAGAAAAGCTTTATTTGTGTGTGGGAATTATTCTCTTCTCTCGTAATTCCCAGCAGATAAACATAAAATGAACGGAAATAAATGAACAAGTGCGTTACGCTGTTAAAATTCTAGATTTCCTAGAATTCCTAGATTTCTTGGATTACTTATTTTTTCTTGTTTCTTTTTTGTTTCACGGTATAACATAAAAACCGCATTAAAAATATACGCATAAAAAGAGACTCAACGGTATTTAAATATACTCCATTATAAAATATTTATCGCAGATAGATTATATACATATATTATAAACATAGAATGACAATAATTATGTAAATATGGAAAAATATAAAATAATAGAATTTAACTAATTTAAAGAAAATATTTAAAGACAATAAAATAATTAAAATATTGCCAATAATTACAGGCGGAACCTTTAGGACAGCACATCTTCAGCTTGGAGCCAGAAAGATGGCGTCCACTGAGAACAAGACTCTCGCCAGTTTTTACATCCGGCAAACTTAAAGACATGTTTTCCCTGATTTTCCAGTGTGCCGAACACTTGGAACAATATGTAGACAAACAGGTAGCAAAAGGTGAACCAATAGAGTGCCGTGAATTGACAGCAAAGTACACCACCGACGTAATCGGAAGCTGCGTGTTTGGCATCGAGATGAACGCCATGTCTGACGAGGAAAGTGAATTCCGGCGAATGGGCAGAAAAGTCTTCGAAGTGGACTTCGCACGAATAATTAGAATAAGGCTCAGAGAATCCCTGCCGAGAGTTTATGGTTTATTGTCTTATATTATACCGCAAACCGACGTTACGAAGTTCTTTACCAAAGTCATTTCGGATACAATGGCTTACAGGAGAAATAATAATACAGTCAGACACGACTTCATCAACATACTCCTCGATCTCGAACGAAACCCGGAGAAATTGGGGAACATGAGTAAGTTAAATCTCAGTTTTAATAACAAATATCAGATTTAAAACGTGATTCGCGTAAGATTCGTTGACGATATAGTTGATAAGACATTTAATCATTTATTTATTTATGAGCACTTTAGTGTACTTAAATGAAATATAAAAGAAATATAAGAAATAAAGAAAAATGGAAACAACAACTAATTGTGTACGTTAAAGGCAGAAAAAACTATATCAACTGTATTGCCATGTAAGTTATAAGAGCCGTTATTTCTAAAAGGGGTATAAGTCCCGTTTTTATGAAAATGGAGATAAATATAATTTTCCGCTACAGATTGATATCTTCTTTTGGTTAGTCATAATATTAAAGTAAATAGAAAAAGTGGATTTATACCACTTTCAAAAATAACGACTCATATACTGAGTTAGACTGGAAGAATTCATTAATTTCCAAGAATTGACATAAAGAATTTCGATCGATACCAGAACACATAAATTATGAAATCATAAAAATTCGCAGATCTAAGATTGTCAAAGTTGAGACATAAATATCCGATGTGTAAAGATATTTCAAAATGAATACATCGTATTTTACTTAATTGTTAGTTAATGATAATTATGTTGTTTCCAATAACAGTTATCTTGCATTGTACAAATTACATAAGAAACGCGGAAATATTGATCCAAGAATTTCAGACTAATTGAATTATAAGTTGTCTATGTGACACAAGTTGAATGATTGTCTTCAATTGTTATCTTTTTTCAGAATTGACGGAGTCTTTGCTTGCTTCCCAAGCGTTCGTCTTTTTCGCGGCTGGTTTCGAAACCTCTGCAACGACGATAAGCAATGCTTTGTACGAACTTGCTCAGCATCAGGATATTCAAGATAAATTAAGAAAAGAAATTCGACAACAGCACAACAAGTGCAATGGCGACTTACAGTACGAAAACATCAAAGGGATGCCTTATCTCGACAAAGTATTCCGAGGTACGTAATTCTATACACTTAACCCTCGATTTACACGCCATTCGAATTGCACGATTTCGGTTTAACACGTATCCTTAAACGGAAAATAATGTCCTCGTTTATAGGCTTAGGATGATAAATAAATTATGATTTTATAAACCCGTCTACATTTCTTTTTGCAGAAACATTGAGGAAATATCCACCAGGAACATTTTTAATGAGGCAATCAATGTGCAACTACACTTTTGAGGGCACAAAGGTTTCCATTCCAAAGAATCAAAAAGTATGGATATCTGTATACGGAATTCATCACGATCCCAGTATTTATCCGGAACCAGACAAATTCGATCCCGAAAGGTTCACGGACGGGGAATGCGCAGCGAGGCATCCAATGCATTATATGCCATTCGGTGATGGACCAAGGAATTGCATAGGTAATATTGCACGTTACATCCCTCAGTTAAATATTTTCCTAATTAATCAAGTAACTTCTAGCATATTATCGAATTACAAAGCAATATACTTTTTGTGTACCGTAGCTTTATCTTTGCTCTAAAACTTATATCTATAAATAATATCCTATAAGCTTTATTTATTAAGAAACAAAGCAATTTCGTTTTAATTAACAGATAAAGGCAGATAAAGGCACCTCAATTATGATCTCCTTACAATAAATTAAAATTTACAAGTTGAATATTGCTAAAACTGTAACGACCATTTATACAATTTATAACTAGGCATAGATAAATATAATTAATGCAAAAATAACGTAATATTTAACTATATCCTTGAAATTGTACAACTTCAAAGTTTGAAGATCGTATTATACGGACTTTTTTGACCCACTGTCTATATATTATATAATGTGTATAATAGACAATATCCTATAATTCCTTATCGAATATAAACCTCTCTATATATAAAAAAATATAGGTATTGTTTTATTGTATATCTCACGAATTTCAAGCGATCTTCCACAAACAATATAACTATAATATTCCTTTATATAATGCGCATGTAATCGTCAATTACTGCTTCAATTTTGAAGAACTTATAATTGTAATTAATCGGAACTAGTATTAAGTTCTCATTAATAGTAACCATTCTTAGCAGATTATATTATTAATAACGAAAACTAATCTCTTGTAGGTGCACGTTTTGCGGTTTACCAATCGAAACTCGGAATGTTCAAAATCCTCCGGAATTACAAAGTCGACGTTTGCGAGAAAACGGTGATTCCATTTGTAAGTAATCCGGCATCATTCATTCTGGCACCGAAAGGCGGAGTATATTTGAAGGTAACAAAGGTTGAATAACTTTGATACCACTAAACTTATTTTAGTTTTGTATATTTATTAGGCGTAGAAATGAATTTTATCCAACTTGTGGATACAACATTTTATTCAAAGAGAATGAATAGGGATCAATCATCGAAATAATTTCCATTACTGTTGAAGACCTGTTGCCATTTTTTTCGGCAGCATGCAAAAGAGCAGGAGAATATTTCGATTTGAATAGCTGTACTGATTATGTGAATTCAATTGCAAAGAATTCATTTCTACAGCTAATATATTAACACTAAAATTACCAAAGGGGTTAAAATTACTTGTCTACCACATTTAGTTAAATTATTCGAATAGAACACGCTTAGCATTGTTCGAGATTATATATACTTTCATTTGATATACATAACGCAAATAATCGAATCCATTAATTAACTTAAATCCTCCAGCCATGATTTATGTATAAATAAATGTGTAAGCATAGCAGAGTACACGTTTGGTAGTTATAGCGTTAACGACTTTGTTACTAGTTTATGTAAATGTAATACTTTATTTATACAGAATTCTAATATCTTATTTAACACTAGAACTACTGACACTATATTCAGCTATATTTATACATTCATATACGTCCTTAAAAATAAGGTTGGATTGAAGAAAGAAATTAATCGATTTAATTACAAATTTTAATCGAATCTTATAAATTTCAACGTTTTTATTAAATTCCGTGAACCCGTCATTTTGTCGGCTTCCGTAGTTCTAGTGTTAAACGAGTAACATATTTATACAAATATATTGTACAAACATATTTAGACGTATAAGATATCAACTTGAATGTGACTGTTAAGAAACAAGGTTTCTTTCCATGAGAATTGTATGTAATTATAAGTAAGTTTATTAATAATATGAGATTGTTTAAACCTCTATAGTCCAATTTTGTTTGTGTCTAGAAGGAAATCATATAACTTAAATCCAGTTAAACGCGATTCTAACAAAGTTACATTACGTGAAAATAATTACGGAGTTATTACTTAAACACACAGAAAACGGTGACAATCGTTGCGCGTATTTTTATAATTATTATTGCAATGAAAAAATCACACGAAATGAAAGATATGGTTAGACGAGTATGTAACTTCAAAGTTACATGGAGCTATAGAGGGTTAAGAGTAGCTAAAACAAAAAGTTGCGCACGTGGAAATATAGGATTGTTAAGTTTGATATTCCTAAAACACCATTTGGACGATGAAACTTATCTAATGGAGTTTTAATTATGAGTCACTTATATATATCATTTGTAAAGTATAATTCTGTTTGTACAAAACCTTGTAAATCTGTGCACATTTAATAGATAAGGAAAACAGTATGATGTATAAAGTTGTACAAAATATGTGACATGAAATAAACATTTTTTACGAAAGATTGATATGCCCCGCGATTTTCTAAAAGTCATTAAACACTAAAATATACTTGAAATTATTTAGTTTTTAATCAAAGTTAGGTATTAAAGTTGGCATTTATGTAACATAGTTATATGTGTGATTTTATTTTGTGCAGGTGAATAATTGTTCATTAAATAAAATAGAAACAGAATAGAAATAAGATAGCAGCAAAATAATTTGGTGAGCAAGGAAAAACGAAGCTCTGAGATAAAAGTGTCAAAAATATTGTGCAACAAAAACCATTTATTAAACTCATTTATCAAACTCGTGTAATGAATCATGCGAAATGAAAATATGTCGGTCTGATCCAACAACTTCATTCTACTTAATTCTAAGGTTTGCTAAATCGCAGTGAGTCACATATCAATGTCTTTGACTTTTAACTCACACATGTTAAGTAAATACTATGATGTACAGGAAAGACCATGCAAGCATGTTTAAAAAAATGGCAAAGAACAGAATTTTGCAAGTCATAATGACTGTCCCACGTAAACTTGTTTGTATACCTGTCTGCCACGTGATATTAATAATCAATTAACCTTCGACAAGATCTTGCAACATTCCATTACGAACGGATCTTTCAAACTGTATTATATTTTCCTGTTTCTGATAATAATTTCAACAAAATTCTCATTACAATACAAGTGTAATTACCGATGTAATTATCATTGTTAAAACCATCATTTTCATGCGTAAAATTTGAAATTCATGGAATTTTTCCTTTCTAGTTTAACAAATATAATCCTAATATTAATAGAAATATAATAATGAATAGAATTATAATGAATTAACTCGACATGTCACCGTGCAGAATATAAAATTCAGAGAATTTTAAAGGAGTTTATCAGCCTACTTAATATCAAGAGATAGTTATGAATCACAATTAATTCCGAAAGTTGTGGAGGCTCTTCATAAATGATCAATGTCTACCGATAACAAATTTGGAAGTAATAATGACTCATTTAAATTCACGCGTGACTTGTGAGAAGATTGGCACGGCACGTGTTGCATATGAATTGCTTATTGATTACAAGTAACTTAATTACTCCAATTCAAACAAGCGGCGCTTATGATGTTCGTACGATTAACTTCAGTCTAGAGATATGCAAATATAATCGATGACTATCACAAATTAATCAGAGAAAAAACGCTACCGTTTTCCACGACAAGCATCATAATATCAGAATTTTCTATACCATTTTTGAGAAGTTAACGTGATAAGTTTCCGTCTCGGATGAATTATTATTTAAAGATTTATTATTGGACACACGGAAAACATTCATATTAAAGGAAAACCAATTATAATTAAAACGAATTAAAAATTAATATAATGACTGTGTTGCATAGTTGTAAAAATTATTCGTATATATAATATCCCGGCTCACCACTGATCAATATTATTAACAATGAAATTAGTAGTCGAATACTTTTAGATTTTAGATCTCACGTCTTCAAGGGGAGATTAATTCGAGTAATTGAAAATTTGTCGGCCTAATAGACATTTTTGGCCGAGTAGAATATAGTATTTGAAAATGTAGGGTTGACTGGAATATAGTGTATCGATATTTTGGATCGAGTACTACTTTTGGTCGAATACTACTAATAAATATTGCAAAAATGTAATATTACAACTTTTATGAGACTCACATCTTTCTTCTTCATACGGCAGGGGTCAATAGCGGCTCCCTCCATTGCCCTTTTACTGGTAACTTTGTATTATGTTAATCGCACAATAAAATAAACTGTATACTGTACTATAAGTTTCTGCTACGTACAACACTCGATTCAACTTTTATGAAAGAAATTAGAACTGAGTTAGTCTGATTAGTCGGATTTGTTAAAGAAACACTATGAATCCAATCAGACATTCTCTCGAATCACATTAAAAGAAAAAGATACTTCAAAAATTGAACGGAAACTTGGCTACTAATGGTTGGAATACAAGAAAATTGATACGTTAAAATACATTTAAAATTGAAATGCTATACAACCTTAACACCACAATATCTATTGGAATACTGATAAGTTATTTAAGTTCAGTCCACTAATCGAGGTTCTATTTCTGATACTGTAAGAGTTGGAGATGCGTAAACTGTTTTTGTGGCTGGCATTCCGCGCGGTCGGCGAACTCGTACACCGGTGTTTACGTTTTTTCCACTTTCACGAGTTTAATGTACGTAAGTGACATGCATCAAATATCACTCTTTCGGAGCTACGTATCTAAAAATACTTCAGCGTTATGTATTCGACAACACGATATATCATGTTGTCAATAAATTAAAGCCATTTAAGAAATTGGTAGAATTCTAAATTATGAATACATGTACAAAATAAATTAAATTAAATTAAAAAATGATAACCGGTATTTAAAATTTGAAGAGATATTCCAATGTCTAGTAGCATACTTTTTCTTCAATGGCGTACCAATTGCATTGACAAACTATGATTTACGGAAAAAAGCAAATAACAAGAACAAAGAAATGAACAACGAGACACGGAACTATCATGACTCCCGTAACATTGTATTTAACAGCGAAGAGATAAAGCTTCAAATGATTCCGCGTGATAAACGTTTTAATAGAAATAACGTGCGCCGGCAAAAACGTAATCTTCTAACGGGGCTGTTATCATAGTCGACGGTCCAATCTAGCAGAAAAAAGCAGTCAGAATATCGAGATGGAAACGAGAACAGGCGTCGATAAATTTCTACCGTCCAGTCATTCGAAGTCGGAAGCAGACCCAAGGTAATTATGAATGAGATCACCGTGGGAACGGTAGTTCGTAAAACCAATATAAAGGCCTGAGGTCATCATCGAAGCTTGCCATTTGATGCATGCACTTTACACCTGATATTACGCGTGGACAGCCACTGTATTGGAAAATTTAAGAAGAATTAAATCGTCCCAATATGGAATACAACGGTCAGTACGGTAGTGGCAATCTTCTCGGAATGAATACTGATGGAGCTCTAATCGGTGACCTTGAGCATTGGATGACACGACTTCCGGAACAATTAAAGCATGTACCCATAATTCATCTGGCGATACCCGGTAAGTTTAAATGCTTCCATTGCCACTTCATTGATAAATGTGATATATAACATCATATTTTATCATCGAATCTGGAGCAACTATTAACTATGTAATACGTGAAATGCTTTAGCACGGTATATAAAATTGCTGAAAGTAAATAAGCTGATATTAAAACTCGACATTTCTTTGGATAACGCTTTACCCAGCTTTGTCTGATAATAAACTAAATTTAATACGGTAAACTAAACTCATGTTCGAAACATATCCATTCTGTTATCTGTGGCAAAAAGTAACATACCTATTTTATTACGTATTATCTGAATAATTACTTATTAAACCGGCTATAAAGAGATAATGAAGTTAAAATCATAGCAGTATGATATTAAAAAGGATTGATAATAAGAAAATGAACACATAAAGTGTCAACTGTTAACAGGTTCACACGATACGATGACTTATACAATAAACCGACATAATGACGTGGGACCGGACGAGTCAGGCTTGATCCGGGCACTCGGTCGTTATTGCTCCTTCGTTTCAAAGCCCATTATTTTTAATTGGTGTATTACCCAATACGATAATATCAAGGAACAACTGAATGGCGGGATTCGATACTTAGATTTACGTGTAGCTACATATCCAAGAGACAGTGATATTTATTTTCTTCACGGCTTGTATGGCTCTAAAATCTATGAACCATTGGGAGAAGTGGCGAACTGGTTGTCCTCTCACTTCAATGAAGTTCTGATTTTGGACTTCCAACATTTTTATTCTTTCTCAGAGGCCGACCATCGTCGTCTTATCGAGTTAATCATTCAAACGTTCCGTGGAAAATTGTGTCCCGTGTTTTCCACGTTTGACCATATAACATTGAAATGGCTGGCTGATGAAAAATATCAAGTATTCGTTATTTATAGAAATGTTTGTGCACAGAGTCATTTGGATCTATGGCCAAGTGGATTATGGCGTACACCATGGCCGAATACCGTCCGCGTTAATGAATTAATAGACTTTTTGAATATTGAATTACAAGCTAGACCCCTCGAGATTGGTTTTGTGTCACAGTGTCTTTTAACGCCTGACACATCTTACGTTGTAAAAAACTTATGCGGCAACCTGCAAAGAACTTTAATGCCATTATATCACAAAGCGATTATCTCTTGGATAAGTCAAAAACGACCAGGTCGCGGGGGTCTAAATATCGTTATTTCCGATTTTGTATCGGAGAATAACTTTCTATTCTCCAAAACAGTTATTCGAAGTAATGCAAAACTATTAAGGGATTCCTATTCTTTATGAAACCTGGCTTAGACTGTTTTGACTTTGTAGGTAGATGAAATGAACAAAAATTATTATTAGCAACTTTATCGTACACGACGATTGAGATGATTGTGATACAACAGTGCAATAAGTAGATTATTTGGCGAACGGGCATTTATTGTCGTATACAATAAATAATATAGTATTAATGCACATAAATTAATGAAGTACAAATCTAGCAATATTATGTTAAGCTCAAATTTCCATCAGAGCTTTAGAACAATAATCGTCACATTCCCTCAATAATTCATTCGGTTAAATATTTATATGAACTATCGTTACCTCTTGATTGCATACATGAAAATTAAATTGTAATAAATCGTAAAATTGAATTGCAGTCGGGGCTATGCGCTTTTAGATAAAATATTTGTATTAAGTCCTGTAAAGGAAATAGGTATTAAGACTTCCGTACCTCGTGTAAACTAAATATGAATTAAGTCACTGAAGTATTAGTCGATATTTATAAGTAAAACTTTAAAATGAAAACATGATGCCTCTGAAAATAAACATTATTTACACTACTTCTACTGTTATGTAAACTAGTTCGAATTCGCAACAGTCATACCGCAACATGGCCGCTAAACTTCTTTTGCCTTCCGCGCTGTTCAACTCAATATGTATATATAAATGCATCCTTTTTAAATACGTATAAGGGCGATCGTAATTTATTGCTACTCATTTTGTCTATTTCTAATTGTAATAAAATTTACAATAAGGGAAGTACCATGTTTTATGCCATATGACAGAAAATAAAAGATGATATTCTAAAGACATTCCGTGAGTAAAAAATCAGGAACTTAAGATGTATAAGGAGAAAGGGTGTGAGTTAAATAATAACAATGACTAACTGTTTTTGTGATACATTGATGATTTTCAATGAAAACAAAACCTGCATAACATTCTCTGCCGCCCACCGAAATATATATCATAATCTGTCGAAAATTGTTATTGCAAAACAAAAGTGTATCATCATGACAATGAAACATAGAGGATGTTAATACGAAAAGTAATAAATGATGAAATAATGTTTGAAGGTTGATCTTAAGCACACAATGCTTACCTGTAATTCACTACACGATTAAATAAGAATCTCATTAATGACAATCTACCAAGTTGAAAGAAGTGGATGAATATGATTGAAATCGAATTTTAATACACGGTTGAAAACAACCGGGCAGTTTTGTCGAGCGACATCGCGGTTCTCAAGAAGTTTCAACAAGTTCGCTAGAATGAACTGTATCCGGTCATAATGCTTTCACCTTGAGTTGTTTCATTCTAGGAGCCCGTTTTTTCGCGAGTCTTCTTTGTTCCTTTTCTTCCCATTTCCTTTGCTTATCAGGATCTTCCTCCTGTAATATTCGGTCTTTCTCGGCCCGCCTGCGATCTTCGCGTCTTTGTGCCGCCGCTTCCGCTCGCGCAGCATGTGTTGTTTTCAAAAATGCTTCCTCTACCCTAAGTCGATTCTTATCTGCTTTACTTTTACCCTATATTAAGATACGAAATATTCCAATAGATATGAAGTTTAAATATATTGAATGCAGATGTTGATCCAAGTTCATCCACAAACCTCTTTAGATAATTTGAAACGGCGTAACTTATCGAGCAGATAAAACGTAAGTTGCATCAAGAGTCTCAGTTTTTCTTGGTTTTCGGCGTTATTCGTGCGTCCTTTAATACTTATATTTAGACCGATAAGTAATACTCTTTTCACGTCTGGCATTGTTAATTGAGTTGTATCTCTACAATCGAATTAATTATTCGTATTACGACGACTGTTCGATAATGTATGCTACTTTTATCCAATTTAGACTACTTTACGCGCGCCGTATTTTATCGTGTTCGATGTTGCGATATAATGGCGAATACTAGAGTAGCTAGAACAATGTGCTAGTAATTCTGATAGATTTTAAATAAATTTCTCGCTGCGCACAATTATTAAAATATGCATTATAAATATATGTATGAACACTTTCGTAAATTGTAAATAAACTATAATTATGGTTTTAATGCAGGAACTTCGAAAATGTCAGTATTAATTAAATATATCAGGTACCAAATATGAAAATAAATTATAATTATAATTTGTTTGTAGTCTAATTATCTGCTTTACCCCCAGCTATTATAAATATGTCAATCCTGTATGATCAAATGATAAATAAACTATTATTTAATATATGTAAGTTTTTCTTACTCTTGCTGCTTGGGCCCACTGAATTGATCACTAATGTGAATGTAATCTATGTAAGCTGCAAATTTTGTAAATGCTTGAGAAACTCTTGTATCCAAAACACCTGAGGCAGCTTCAGCAATTTCAGACATGACATAAAAACCTCCTGGAAGACCAAACTTTTCACCCGGCCGTTTTTCTGGACAATATACACTGATATCAGCCATATCACGCACTAAATGCATAGAAGTCCGTTTAGTGGCAATTGCCAATACAAAATTATCTATTTCATCCTTTGCAAGTTCAACACGTATATGAGCTTGATCATTTTGTGGTCTAACAAGTTGTGCCAAAACTGCTACCAAATCTTGTCTCTTAATTAGTTTTAACTCAATCAACATGGAATCACAGCCTACTCTACCAGAACAATAGATACTATATTGGGATTCACTTTCTTTTACAAGCCCATTATCTGAAGACACATCTTCAAGTGACTTCCCTGTGTCTCCCACAAGGGAAAAGTTATCTAATAACAATTGTTTATGCTCTGTGAGCCAAAGCTCAGCTATTCTAGCATTCTTAGAACGTCCTGCTATATAATTTATGAAGTATACCAGAAGACCAGCAACCATCAATATTTCTAAATAGAAACTATCCCATCTTGCACGTAGATGCAAAGGAACTTTTGTGATTGTCAATGTAGAAGGTTCATCATTCTTTGGGCCTGAATTGCCACCAGCTGAATCTAAACCTTCAAATTCTTCCTCATCTTGAAAATGATCAAATTCACTATCTCCATCGACAATAAGTACATCATCTTCCTCAAAGTCCTCATTTACATCTGGCTCTTCAATATGCTCTTCTGCGTGTTCAACTGGTGCTACACTTGGTTTCTCTTCCTCAAAATCTTCAAACTCAGCAAATTCATTGTCTTCTGGCACTTCTTCATGGAAATGTGAACTAACCCATATATTTGTACCAACTAGTGCAACATGAATTATCACCAACCACAGCCTCATTTTTTTCTACAATGAAAGTAACACAACCTGGTTCATAGAATATGCTCAGTTCTACAGAAGGAATAAGGAAGTAAATAAAAATGACTTTTAATATGGAAATCTAGCATAATAGCAAGTTGCATACATAAGAAGAATTTCTAGAAAACCTGCATGTTTATTCAATTTGTTAGTTACCTTCAGCGTGCAGAACAATTTATATAATTAACATGCGACTGTTCGACATTGATTTCAGTTATCAATTCAACGAAGTTACACTTTGGATTACAATGTCACGACACCCTCACTAACCAGGTGAGTGACTTGCACGCCACGAAGATAGTTACGAAGCAGAACGTCATTTCCTGCATTAAAAACTCATGCCAGGAAGTTACTTTGGCTAACGTAGTTTGAATTTTAAAAACAACCATGCATTAGGTCATCACACAAGTAACTCCGTCTTTGGACTCTAAATCTCAGTACAAATCTCTTTCAAATAACAAATATTAATCTGTCTAGGTCGAACGCACGTTACATACTGTCGAAAGAATACTCTTTATGACACGAAAAGCGAACTTTCTATAATTATATCAGCGGAACATTGTGTGAACGTTTATATATGGCAAATAAGAAAGGACATTAATTATGGGATAATCTAATATATACGATTAGAAGTCCAATATTACGATATACGATTGTATACTTGTGTATTAAAAATGTATTTAAAAATGTATAGAGCTGACGTAAATTGCCCTCAGACTTTGGATACAAAGATCCGTACAAAATAATATTAATATCAGGTCATTTGATAAATGATTCTGATGGAAATTAATTAAAGAGATTAAAACATTTACGTTCCTGCGGGTTTTAAGTTCGATTTTTTCCTTAATTTTGATTAAGAATACCGAGTTTCCTTTCTTAATCCTGCACTACATAAATATGCGGGTAATTTCATGTTAATATCAATTGATCATGAAAAAATATTAAATGTATTTTTTGCCATTAATTAAGAGGTCTCAAACTCCCCGAGATCCTTTCAGTGTCGTTGCCAGCTTTACCGGCGGCCCTATCTCGGATTGATATTCTAACTCGTTTACCAAGGGAATAGCACAACTTATTAATAATTTCATCATTTTTGTAAACATAGACTTGCGGTTAACTTCACACAAATGTTTTTTATGAATTTATTTTACATTTCAAAATCAAATATTCAGATGTAAAATAACTTGCTTGATTATCTCGAAGTTATTAGTAGTGTAACAGACGAGATATAGGAAGACTGAGCACTGAATAGGCTTTCGTGATACCAATATTCAGAATCAGATATATCTTAAGAATGCCCAGAAATTTCTATTGTTTTTAGAATCGCTCGCAAATTATTAGCTTTGCTCTAAACAATTACTAATAATAGAGATATGGTATCGTTCTAATTTTTGCAACGGTCATGGTTTGTGTGGTACGATGATCGACGTTTTGTGGTATTTGTATTTTGGAAACAAACACTTTCCACGTGAGGAACTTCAATTTAAGGAATTGAAATACTACTAATAAATAGGAAGTCACAGAATTACGAGAGAAACAAAGAAAAAGTTATTTCTCCAAATCCTCAAAGAGGAAGAATGCGCCGATGAGATAAAGAGCTGAAGAATTTCACTATCGTGCATTTTATATGCAGTTCAAGATTTGAATCACGCATTCGCTCTACGAGAAAAGAATTTCCGTACAGTTTTCAAGAAACGAAAACAAAGTACGAATTTAAAATCCTCGTGGGGTACCTTGTAGTGCCTCATTTTAGGCATTGAACTCCTTCAAGACGCTTCATAATAATTATTTAGTCTCAATATAAAGATATTAACTTATATTACAATCCAATTATTCATTTCATGTAGTCATTTGAAGAAATATTCATTTACATGATGGAAAATTCATCACATTTGACAATAAATATATCATATCCAAATCGCACCTCTGATGCAATTCGGTAGATAATAATTTTCAATCGCGCAAGGATTCTAACAAAATTCGTCGTTCCAACTTTTCTTCGTAAATTTCAACTATATATTTCTATCTCTATATATTTCGCTGTAATTTACGTGAAAGAGCTGGCGAACAAATATTATCATTCTCCCTGGGATTTTAAAAATTGTGTTGTCCAGAAAATATGTCAAAGAAATCATATTTGATTATGGTGTACACGAAAAGTGCAATCTATAATTCTGCGTTTAAGACTTGATTCAAATAATTCTTCAGTCGTATAATAATGCCTTTTGAAGGAGTTCGTGTCATTTTCAATTAGGCCTTTCTGTAACGAATTGGTCGGAACCCTTGTTCAGGGTTACTAAATTTAACCAATCCGTGGCCTTGTTGTTATATTATAAATATGACCATTCCAGATATATGGAAAGCCGTAATGTCGGCTTTCGTGTGTGAACCCTGGGGACGCGGGGGAACGAACTTCGGACAATATTAATTCAATAAAAATGATTCATAAAATATTAAATTGAATTGCAAATAATATGCTTCCTTCCAAACAAATTTTAAATAACATAATTCGTAGATAATAAACATGTCTGGATCTTAATAATGTTTATATAATTGAAAAATAGACAAAGTGGCTTGAAGGTGTAAAAACTGTGAAATATGGATCTATTATTGAAACAGTTATAAGGTTAATAAAACCTCTTAAACTTCGGCGACGCGGGTGATTGCGTCCCAGGTGTGGTTCACAAAAGGGGCATGGGGGCAGAAGGGCAGAATAAAATATAATTAACGAGCATAGCGACTTAGTAGCATAAAAATGGCGATCCATCCGAAGATGAATCGTCATTAAATCGCTCTATGCAGAGCCTATGCATCGTTCCACCGAAATGACGAGTGTTCCCATGCAATAAACTAGTGGATAATCTACATTTACATAACTTGAATTATTCTTGAATATCGGCGAACATTCATCCGTCGAATATTTTTGAACATTCAGTCACTGAATGTTCTTGAACATCCAGTGGTTAAACATTCTCGAATAGCCACGAATAGAATATTTTCAGAGGCATTCTCCAAAATATATTTTAATTCGCAACCTTCGTCACTCGACTCCAGAATTTACTCGGCGCGAAGTGCCTTCTTGCTCATATAAACAAACCATTTTGTTCCATGAAGCGGACGAGCGAAAATCGATCGAAGTACGAGATGTATAAAATGTATATTCATAAATATATATCGCGTGTTTCAATTTTAATTAAATCAAGCGAACTATAGTCGCAATTAAATCGTACGGTTAGCCGAACCGATTTACGATTCCACGGCACGAGTCTCTACGATTGGCGAAAATAATCTGCGCATACTTATTATAATTAAAAACGTGAAGCTAGAGAGACAAGAAGGCTTAATCTGAACTAATAAATATAAGAATTCAATAGTGATGCAAATTCTACGAGTAGAATCTACTCGCGGTCGCTATGCTCGCCAGTATTTATAAAAATTTATAACCGGCACCCCATACCGATCCGGAACAATCGCCCTACGGCATAGGATACCGGGGGAACAGAAGTCTTGTTTTTGAAATGTACAAATTGAAATTCGGGTCACGGGGTATAACAAAAAATATTGAGATCTTTTGTGACTCACCGGCGATGTCTTGAAACTGCTTGAAGTATTTGAAGATGACGACGATTACGAAACATAACTTATTAAAGGTGTACAAGAAGAAATATTGAAGCGAAGCGTTTGTCCGGTTCCACCAGTCTCAATAAAAATGTAATTCCTTAATAGTCATTGAAAATATAATATAATACCATAATACGTGTAATACAAAAAGTATTGCACATATTATAATATTAAATATATTCTCAATCCATGGCGAATCCGTATCGTCGTAGCCAAAATCGAGTACCAAAGTCAATATTTTGTCTTTAATTGGAAATTAGGTTTATGCGCATACAAAAATGAACAACCGAGCGAGTAACGAAAAAAGGGAGTTAAGAAATTACAAATGAAATATCGTGATATTCTAATACAATGAAACGTCCGTATTTTTTAAGAAGAACTCACGTCATTTTCAAACGTGAAGAGTTGAAACGTGATAATCGAGAGCCAAAATGCCCAACGAAATTCAACGAATATTTCGCCGAGGATAAATATTAAATTCCTAATACACTACTAACGTAGAAAAGTAAGAATATTCTCAAGAATACATATATTCACGGTTATAAGTACACACGAGGCAAAATATAAACAGCATTAACGCTGAGAGTCACTGGATGGAGATAAGGATTTGCGCTCGTAAATACACGTGCGAGCGAGAAAGAGAGAGATAGTGTCGCTAGCGTAACTACGCCGGCAACAGGATTTGACTTTGAAAGGTTAGACAAAAATACGAACCAAGCCAGCTTGTTGTACTGCGTAATTGGTCGACTACGATCTTTCGGACGAAGTCTTGGATATTATAGACACTAAATCTTTGCAAATCAAGCTCTAATTGATATTAGAATGACGAAAATATTACGAAATACAAGACGGTAGATCGCGGCACCACGAAGCATGCGAAGATACGTCGCAAAAAGTGACGCTATGTCGAAGTACTTCAGAATTTATTAATTAATTGTTAAGATGAACTTCATAACCGAATCAAGGAAGCTTTGTGGCACTTGTGGAATGCGTTTAGAATGAAAGAAGTGAAATTTTGAAGAAATAGACGTCGAAACACTCAACGCAAGAACGAGCAACATCACCGCACTGTCACACGACCACCGACGAGTGGCTTGCCACGCGCTTCCAGCCAATCGCAACACACTTACACGTACACTACCGCTCATAAGTATGCGGCACATTCTTCATTCTTACAATTATCTGAAGAAAGTTTTAATAAAAGTGGAAATCTTAAATCAATTTTGTATATTATAGTTTGCGCCGCATTCGAGAATATATTTTACCAATAATTTATTAACTATCTTACTAATAATAATACAAAATAATTACAAATTCTTCTCATCTACATATCCACCGCGTTTACGGGTGGTTTCGTGGCATCCTGGCTACTAATTTTTTCATTGTTTCATTGTTAATAATGTTCCATTTGTATTCTAGAATTTCCCTTAAATGTTTTTGTTAATTTGGATATTGCTTTCGGACTTTTCTGTCCAAGTGACCACGTTAGTTTATTTCTGGGATTCAGATCGGGAGATTAGAGTGGCCATTCAATTATTTTCGAATTAGAATTTTCTTTTAATTATTGGAAACAATTTCTACATATTGCGCTGTCTACAGAAGTCGTGTGTCAATTACAGCATTAAAATGTACAGCATTACAGGAGTTTTTTCGTCTATAAAAAAGACCTGGAAGGCTTAGAAATACAACTGAGACAGAAGATCAACATATTATTACTATAAGCAGAAGAAATTAAGGGACAGAACTGCTGAAATAGCTGCAGAACTTAATATATGCAGGAACGAAGTAATGTTGGTAGCAACGACGAAAACGCGGCTTAAAGCGATTAAAAAACTATTATTAAAAATGCAATATCAGAGAGAACGGTTTCAGTGGGCTAATTACCACAAAAATTGGACATTGGAAGAATGAACAAAGGTATCGCGGACAGATTAATCAAAGTTCGAAGGCTTTGGGTGAAAACGACGGATTTTTGTTCGCCAAGAAGGTAACAGAAAGATAAATGACAATTGTGTAAATTGTAAATTAATAAAATCTCAGGCGAATCCGAAGAAGTCTCTTTCTAAATGGACCACTTGTCCGCCGCTAAAGCGGAATCGTTTCAGTGGATTGGTGTCCAGTGCACCAACTATAACGTCCATTGCAAAAATCTTCGAAAATGCTTGAAAAAATATTTTCCAAAAAGCTATTAAGTCGATAATTATACGAATACTGTCGATAACGATCGAAGAAAGTAACAAATATTCAACGGCTAGTTTCTCGAGGAACCCCGCAAATTTTCATCCCGTCCTGATTCCTGAGAAATGGAGGTGACGTGTTACCCCGTGCACAACGATTCTTCATTCTGCCGGGAGCTCTTGGGGTGGAAAGACGTCTTTCCTAATTCTCTCTTCCCAAACCACCCATATTCCAAACCGACGGCCCTCCTCTTTCTAGGGTGACCAATACCGACCACTACTGACCAATGCTGACCAATGCTGACCAATGCTGACCAATGCTGACCAATAGTGACCAGTACTGACCACTTTACGCTTAACTCAATTTTTGCTTCTGATCTGTTCTGGGAACTGATACTCAACGTGTTTATATGATTATTTGATAGATTATTGATACATTTGACAGTTTACTAATTATTTGAGTATCTACTTACTGATTATTCACAGATTATTTACAAATTATTTACAGAGTATGTACAGGCCATTCACTGATCATTCACACTTCATTTACTAATCATTTACTAATCATTTACCAATCATTTACCAATTATTTACTAATCATTTACCAATCATTTACTAATCATTTACTAATCATTTATTAATCATTTACTGATTCCTTCCTGATTCCTTCCTGATTACTTCCTGATTACTTCCTGATCATTTACTGATTATTTCTTAATATTGTTTATATACCGCAGGGTTGCTGTGGTTACTAGCTTGGTAATTTTTATAGCTATTATAAAACACCCTTAGCTTTCGAAAAAATCAATTTTGAGGAAAGGTCTTTTTTTAATTTGAATATATAAAAGTGTGACGAATATATAAAAGTTAGACAGTTTTTACTACGTGAAAAAAAAGATGTGGATTTTTAATAAGGCAACGATATAAATTAGATTTCAAATTAGAACTTGCAAATTTGTTTAAGCATCAGTTACAATCGGCGGAAGGAGATCCGCACGCTAATTTCTTGAGACCCTTTTCAAATTCGCATAAAACTTGTGACGTAAATATAAAAGTCGGGCAGTCTTTTTTTTGTTGCAAAAAATTCTGTGGTGTTTTGCGAATAAATGATATAAAGTACTTTTGCAAAATATGTTTGCAAATATGTTTAAACATTAGTTAAAGTTGTCGAGACGCGCTCACCGAGCTCATTCTTAAAACATTTCTTGTCCTTTGAATAAAATTTGTGGGGTAAGTATACAAGATAGAGAGTTTTTATTTATAGCGAAACATTCTGTGGACTTTTGCGAATAAAATGATATCAACTACTTTTGCAAAATATGTTTGCAAATATATTTAAATATGAGTTAAAGTTGGCGAGAGGCGCTCCCCGAGCTCATTCTTAAAACATTTCTTGTTCTTTGAATAAAATTTGCGGGGTAAGTATAAAAGATAGAGAGTTTTTATTTATAGCGAAACATTCTGCGGACTTTGGCGAATAAAATGATAGCAACTACTTTTGCAAAATATGATTGCAAATATGTTTAAACATTAGTTAAATTTGGCTAGACGCGCTCCCCGACCTCATTCTTAAAACATTTCTTGTTTTTTAAATAAAATTTGCGGGGTAAGTATACAAGATAGAGAGTTTTCATTGATAGCGAAACATTCTGTGGACTTTTGCGAATAAAATGATATCAACTACTTTTGCAAAATATGTTTGCAAATATGTTTAAACATTAGTTAAATTTGGCGAGACGCGCTACCCGAGCTCATTCTTAAAACATTTCTTGTCTTTGAATAAAATTTGTGGGGTAAGTATAAAAGATAGAGAGTTTTTATTTATAGCGAAACATTCTGTGGACTTTGGCGAATAAAATGATAGCAACTACTTTTGCAAAATATGATTGCAAATATGTTTAAACATTAGTTAAATTTGGCTAGACGCGCTCCCCGACCTCATTCTTAAAACATTTCTTGTTCTTTGAATAAAATTTGCGGGGTAAGTATAAAAAATAGAGAGTTTTTGTTTATAGCCAAACATTCTGTGGACTTTTGCGAATAAAATGATTTCAACTACTTTTGCAAAATATGTTTGCAAATATATTTAAATATTAGTTAAAGTTGGCGAGACGCGGAGCGTGCGCCCATTTTTCGAGATTCTTTTCAAATTTCTATCAAAATTAGGCCTTTGACGAGAATTCCAATCATTCCACACGATAGAGCAGACATTTCTCTTTAAAATGCACTTCTGAAATACGCAAAACGGACTTTGATGTCGTAAATGAAAGTCAAAAAGTCGTGGAAGTCACGGATTGTCAGCAGGGGTTCTCAAACAGGATCGAGTGTGCTGACTAGGCGGAATCTCTGCTGACAGTCCATGACTAGGGTAACTCATTGGCTTTTATTTCCGAAATCAAAATCTGTTTTGCATATTTTTCAGACAATTTTCAAAGAAAAATGTCGTAAAATAACTGGAATTCCCGTCAGAAGCTGACTGATTTTTACTGAAATTTTACAACTTTAATCAATCTTAAAATAAATTAATTTTAATTATTTAGTTCACGTCAAGATTAATAGGAAAGCCTTTCCCGTTAAAAAACAATCCATTTGCTTCAATATTTTCTTTCTATTCGCTCAAATAAAGAAGATATTTTAGGAAAAAAATTAGTGTTTTTATTTGTTATATAAGGGCGACATTTATGGGCAGCAAAATTGTCGTTCCTCTAACGGTGGAAAAGTGGAACTAACATCGCGACTCCTTTCTAATGTGTACCCCTTGCCCCTCTATAATGACTAATTCATGGGCAGAAAAAATGCCGTCCATCTAGCGGCGGAAACTGGAACTAAACTCGCTACTCCTTTTTAATGAGTACCCCTTGCCCCTCTATAATGGCTAATTCATGGGCAGAAAAAATGCCGTCCATCTAGCGGCGGAAAACTGGAACTAAACTCGCTACTCCTTTTTAATGAGTACCCCTTGCCCCTCTATAATGGCTATTTCATGGGCAGAAAAAATGCCGTCCATCTAGCGGCGGAAAACTGGAACTAAACTCGCTACTCCTTTTTAATGAGTACCCCTTGCCCCTCTATAATGGCTATTTCATGGGCAGAAAAAATGCCGTCCATCTAGCGGCGGAAAACTGGAACTAAACTCGCTACTCCTTTTTAATGAGTACCCCTTGCCCCTCTATAATGGCTATTTCATGGGCAGAAAAAATGCCGTCCATCTAGCGGCGGAAAACTGGAACTAAACTCGCTACTCCTTTTTAATGAGTACCCCTTGCCCCTCTATAATGGCTAATTCATAGGCAGAAAAAATGTCGTCCATCTAGCGGCGGAAAACTGGAACTAAACTCGCTACTCCTTTTTAATGAGTACCTCTTGCCCCTCTATAATGGCTAATTCTTGGGCAGAAAAAAGGCCTTCCATCTACTGGTGAATGATGGAACTAACCTTCAAGTTTTTGGCCATTATTTGAGAGAAGGGGCAAGTTTAGTACGACTATGTCACCGCTAGATGGACGACATTTTTTCTGCCTATGAATTATCGCTCTTTTCGGCAATGGACTATGCCTAGCCTAGGTCTCTTCGAAATAAATTTATTTCGCTCATACAGGGGGGCGTCCTCGAAGGAGGGGAATAGTGAATTTAGTTCCAACTTTACACCGTTAGATGGACGGCACTTTTTTTGTCCATAAGTTAGGCTTATTTAACAAATGTTTAAACATATTTACAAATGTATATTGCAAATGTCATTTATACCATTTTCTTCGCAAAAGTCCACAGAATTTTATGCAATATATAAAAACTGTTTCACATTTGTACTTACGTCACAAGTCTTGTTCAAACACAAGAAATGTTCGAAAAATAAGCGGGCGGAGAATGGTCTCTCGCCAACTTTAACTAATATTTAAATATATTTGCAAACATATTTTGCAAAAGTAGTTGCTATCATTTTATTCGCCAAAGTCCACAGAATGCTTCGCTATAAATGAAAACTCTCTATCTTTTATACTTACCGCACAAATTTTATTCAAAGACAAGAAATGTTTTAAGAATGAGCTCGGGGAGCGCGTCTCGCCAAATTTAACTAATGTTTAAACATATTTGCAAACATATTTTGCAAAAGTAGTTGACATCATTTTATTCGCAAAAGTCCACAGAATGTTTCGCTATATATAAAAACTCTCTATCTTTTATACTTACCCTACAAATTTTATTCAAAGAGAAGAAATATTTTTAGAATGAGCTCGGGGAGCGCCTCTCGCCAACTTTAACTCATATTTAAACATATTTGCAAATAAATTTTGCAAAAGTAGTTGATATCATTTTATTCGCAAAAGTCCACAGAATATTTCGCTATAAATAAAAACTCTCTATCTTTTATACTTACCCCAAAAATTGTATTCAAAGAACAAGAAATGTTTTAAGAATGAGCTCGGGGAGCGCGTCTAGCCAAATTTAACTAATGTTTAAACATATTTGCAATCATATTTTGCAAAAGTAGTTGCTATCATTTTATTCGCAAAAGTCCACAGAATGTTTGGCTATAAATAAAAACTCTCTATCTTTTATACTTACCCCAAAAATTGTATTCAAAGAACAAGAAATGTTTTAAGAATGAGCTCGGGGAGCGCCTCTCGCCAACTTTAACTCATATTTAAATATATTTGCAAGCATATTTTGCAAAAGTAGTTGATATCATTTTATTCGCAAAAGTCCACAGAATGTTTCGCTATCAATAAAAACTCTCTATCTTTTATACTTACCCTACAAATTTTATTCAAAGACAAGAAATGTTTTAAGAATGAGCTCGGGGAGCGCGTCTCGCCAAATTTAACTAATGTTTAAACATATTTGCAAATATATTTTGCGAAAGCAATGTATATCATTTCATTCGCAAGAGACTACAGAACTTTTTGCAACAAATAAAGACTGTCTAACTTGTATTTGTTCGTCACAAATCCTGAGGAAAGCACAAAAACAACCTTTTCCCAAAATTGATTTTCTTCAAAACTGAGGGGATTGAGAGAAACGGATTACCGATTTGTTTCCAGTTTGTAATAATCTATAGGGATCACATATTCATAGGGACAACCTTTTTTTGCGTTGGACAATGCAATTCAATCAAGTATAATATTATTCATTATCCCTTGTATTCTCAGAATTTCTAATGTACCCAAATATCTTGGCAATAGAATTTATTTCAGAGAAGTATTCGAAGGATTTTATATTAATTATTTCACATAGTTTATTTTAAGGACATAACTTTTTGATGAAGGTCATTAAATTAAATAATTGTTTATCTTTTGGACAAAGCTTCTGGATTTTGTTTATTAATCGATTGCTTATCTGTACGCCTTCAAAAACAAATTCACTAGTTATACTTTAATTATTACACATTTACAGCTGCTCTAATGTAAGACATGAATTATTTCATGCAATTCATTTTAATTAAATAATATTATAAACAATTAAATTTACTTAAATATTGTTTTAATTTTCGGATGAAGCTAATTTTGTTTATTAACTAATTTATTAGATTTGTTAACTAATCTAGTTTTTTATTAATGTTTACAGGTAGGCCACTGCTTGCTTCCCCGGGACTCCGCAATGGAAGAAGACAAGAGAACGAAGGGCCATCGTCAAGATATTTTTTCAAGTATATTTTATTTAAGAGTGTTTATTCATTGCGTATATTTATATATTTATGTTTATTATGTGATAATATTTATTAGTATACAATGCTGTATGAAAATTGTTGTACCTAGTGAAATTTACATTTACAATAAATTACTTTATTATGAATACATTGTGCTATATTTTATATTACGTCCATGTACCAAAAATGCAGAATCCTATATGCCCTAAAAACCTCCTTCTGTCTTTGGCTTTTTAAAGGTTTGGCGACTCTCGGTCGCCTTTAAATGAAAATCGAATGCCGACAATTTCTCGGTACCCACCATTTTGCTCGAAATCCTCCAAAAATATGTGGATTTCACTTTTCATTTGAATGGCGCCGGCCAGTCGCCACGACGGTTAATTCGTAACGGCTAACGGTCGCCAACCGTCTTTTGCAGTTTAACGGTTTGGCGATTCTCGATCGCCATTTAAATGAAATCCGAAAAACGACAATTTCTCGGTACCCGCAATTTTGCTCGAAAACCCCCCAAAATATGTGGATTTCACTTTTCATTTGAATGGCGCCGGCCAGTCGCCACGACGGTTAATTCGTAACGGCTAACGGTCGCCAACCGTCTTTTGCAGTTTAACGATTTGGCGACTCTCAGTCGCCATTTAAATGAAATCCGAAAATCGACAATCTCTCGGTACCCGCAATTTTGCTCGAAAACCCCCCAAAATATGTGGATTTCACTTTTCATTTGAATGGCGCCGGCCAGTCGCCACGACCGTTAAATCGTACCGGCTAACGGTCGCCAACCGTCTTTTGCCTCTTAACGGTTTGGCGACTCTCGATCGCCATTTAAATGAAATCCGAAAAACGACCATTTCTCGGTACCCGCAATTTTGCTCGAAAACCCCCCAAAATATGTGGATTTCACTTTTCATTTGAATGGCGCCGGCCAGTCGCCACGACGGTTAATTCGTAACGGCTAACGGTCGCCAACCGTCTTTTGCCTCTTAACGGTTTGGCGACTCTCGGTCGCCATTTAAATGTAATCCGAAAATCGACAATCTCTCGGTACCCGCAATTTTGCTCGAAAACCCCCCAAAATATGTGGATTTCACTTTTCATTTGAATGGCGCCGGCCAGTCGCCACGACGGTTAATTCGTAACGGCTAACGGTCGCCAACCGTCTTTTGCAGTTTAACGATTTGGCGACTCTCGGTCGCCATTTAAATGAAATCCGAAAATCGACAATCTCTCGGTACCCGCAATTTTGCTCGAAAACCCCCCAAAATATGTGGATTTCACTTTTCATTTGAATGGCGCCGGCCAGTCGCCACGACCGTTAAATCGTACCGGCTAACGGTCGCCAACCGTCTTTTGCCTCTTAACGGTTTGGCGACTCTCGGTCGCCATTTAAATGTAATCCGAAAATCGACAATCTCTCGGTACCCGCAATTTTGCTCGAAAACCCCCCAAAATATGTGGATTTCACTTTTCATTTGAATGGCGCCGGCCAGTCGCCACGACGGTTAATTCGTAACGGCTAACGGTCGCCAACCGTCTTTTGCAGTTTAACGATTTGGCGACTCTCGGTCGCCATTTAAATGAAATCCGAAAATCGACAATCTCTCGGTACCCGCAATTTTGCTCGAAAACCCCCCAAAATATGTGGATTTCACTTTTCATTTGAATGGCGCCGGCCAGTCGCCACGACCGTTAAATCGTACCGGCTAACGGTCGCCAACCGTCTTTTGCCTCTTAACGGTTTGGCGACTCTCGATCGCCATTTAAATGAAATCCGAAAAACGACCATTTCTCGGTACCCGCAATTTTGCTCGAAAACCCCCCAAAATATGTGGATTTCACTTTTCATTTGAATGGCGCCGGCCAGTCGCCACGACGGTTAATTCGTAACGGCTAACGGTCGCCAACCGTCTTTTGCAGTTTAACGATTTGGCGACTCTCGGTCGCCATTTAAATGAAATCCGAAAATCGACAATCTCTCGGTACCCGCAATTTTGCTCGAAAACCCCCCAAAATATGTGGATTTCACTTTTCATTTGAATGGCGCCGGCGAGTCGCCGCGACCGTTAAACGGCTCTGGGTCGCCAACTGTCCTTTTCCCGTTATATCGAATGGCGACTCTCGGGACATTTTGAGGACATATAGGATTTTTGATATAAGGTACATCGGGGAAGTATAAAGTATAACATAATATACTCATATAAAGTCATTTATTGTAAACGTATATTTCATGCGGTACAACAATTTTCGTATAACTATGTATACTAATAAATATGGAAATATAACGAGCATAAATATGTAAATATATGCAGTAGATAAACACTTGTAAATAAAATATCTCGACGATGGCCCTTCGTTCCTTTATCTACTTTGTTTGTTGATGTCCCGGTGAAAAAAGTCGTCCCCTGCCTGTAATCATTAATAAAAAACCAAATTAGTTAATGAATCCAATAAATTAATTAATAAACAAAATTTGTTTCATCCGAAAATTAAAATACTATTTAATTGAATGGGTTGAATAAAATAATTCGTGTCTTACGTTAAAGTAGTCTTAAATGTGTAACAATTAAAGAATAACTAATGCTTTGTTCATTTAGTCGTACAGATAAGCAGGCGATTAATAAATAGATCCTAGCGGCTTTATCCGATAGAGAAACTATTATTCCATTAAATTAAATTCTTAGAAATATTATGTCATTAAAATATATTGCACGAAATAATTCACATAAACTCGTTCGAATTCTTATGTGAAATAAATTCCATTGCCATTTTATTTGGGTACATTATAAATTTAGAGAATATAAGGGGTAATGAATACTATTTTATTGAATTACTTAATAGGAACATGCAGAAGCGTATTTAAATAATAATAAATTAATAAAGTTTCATGCGGAACCGACGGAGTTTGGGTATTACAATACAATATTACAGTATTTAATAGTACAGTATTGCAACATAATTAATCTTATCATCATCTCGATAAATATTGATCATTAATGTTGAACAGTCTATCAACTTTATAAAGTATAGTTCATCGCTGAAAGATAGTCAAACCATATCCGATTTCATATCCGACTCGATAACCCACTCAATATTCCTAACTTAATTGCTAATTAAAGTAACTTATACAGCAGCTATTAGCTCGGTCGTAATTGTAGAAGAATTCTAATTCCAATTCTCTACAATTATTACCGATTACCAGGTCTCACCACGTGGAGGTTGCCGCTAGTAGAGACCCTGGTGGGTGGCTGGGTGGCGGATCGCATTTCGCAACCGAACCACCCACCGTTTTATTCCAAGTCCTCAAGGCACATTTTGCTTCGAGTTAAACTCGGAGAAAAATGGTACAATCGGACTTGGAATATCGTCGCGGATACAATCTTTCAACTTAATAACTATTCTTATGATAAACTTATCGCTAAGTCACTGACCGAACATTATTTCGAAGAGCGAATGTACTAATTGGGGGGGATTGATTCTAAGAAAGTAAATGACTCTAACTCTAAGTCGCGATTAAAAGTTTGAACCTCAACCTGAAGTCCGCCGAGCCGTACTCGGTCGAAACCATGGCACATGGACAACGAGTGCGTGGCACTCGCGTCTCAGCGCGCGAGAACAAACCCTTAGGAGTGACAACGACCGAGAACCGCACGCAGCCTCCAATCGGATTACCGACACCCCGTCCAGGAATGTCCTGCTTAATCGTGACTTACGCCACGACCGCCACATGTGCCATGGCCCTTCCTCGCAAGCACTGGACATTTACCTCGAAATCTGCCACCCTGGCCCGATTACCGGAACCAGAATGAACAGACTCGAGTAAGGTCCACAAGGAACCCTCTCAGGATCGGAAACAAACTATGCTATCCAAGATTTTCATTTCGATACTCTGGAAGAGAGTAACGAAAGAGCGAGAAACTTGTCGCTCGTCAATGCAAAATAAACTACTTCACATCGCGAAACAAACCAAAGGAAAGCGGAAGCTACAAATTTGGGAATTTGCAAATATTCGCTCTTCGCAAATACGTTTGTCAGTGATTTACATAGGTCTACGCTTAATTTCTAGAACAACACTTTCTCTGCCGCTTTGTAACTTATAGTAATTCTAAAATACTAATCGAATCAAAGTGGAAAGTCAATCGTACAATATGAATCAGGCAAAAGATTCTTTGCAGAGAAAGCGTTGGAACAACTATACCGAATAAGCTTATTCCTATTCTTATTTCTATTCTTATTTCTATTGTTGTACTACGCTATAGGAGTGTTCCTCTTGTACAATTCTTTCTTCGAATTCATCTTCGGAGAACTTTGAAACTAATTATAATAACTAAAAAAACTACCAACTTTTCTACCGATCTACTAACCCCAGCAACCATGCGGTACATAAACAACATTATGAAATAATCAGTAAATGACCAGGAAGTAAATGGTCTGTAATTAAGCTGTATATAATTCTCAAATAATCTGAAAATGATCTGTAAATAATCTGTAAATAATCTGAAAATGATCCGTAAATAATCTGTAAATAATCTGAAAATGATCCGTAAATAATTTGTAATAATCTGTAAATAATCAGTAAATAATCAGTAAATAATCAGTAAATAATCAGTAAATAATCAATAAGTAATCAGTAGATAATCAAATAATTAGTAAACTGTCAAATGTATCAAATAATCATATAAACACGTTGAGTATGAGTTCCTAGAACAGATCAGAAGCCAAAATTGAGTTAAGCGTAAAATGGTCAGTACTGGTCACTATTGGTCAGCATTGGTCGGTAGTGGTCCACACTGGTCGGTGTTGGTCACCCTAGAAAGAGGAGGGCCGTCGGTTTGGGACGAGAAAATTAGGGAAGACGTCTTTCCTCCCCGAGAGCTCCCGGCGGAATGAAGAATCGTTGTGCTGGGGGTAACCACGTTACCTCGGTTCCTCAGGATCCAGGAAGGGGTGAAAATTGGTGGGGTGGAACCCCCTGGCCAATCCCGAACGCTCCTTCCTCGAAGATCTAACCGTTTAATATTTGTTACTTTCTTCGATCGTTATCGACAATATTCGTATAATTATCAACTTAAAAGCTTTTTAGAAAATATTTTTTTTCATTTTGGAAAATTTTTGCGATGGACGTTATAATTGGCGCCCTGGACACCAATCCACTGAAACGATTCCCCTTTAGCGGCGGACAAGTGGTTCATTTAGAAAGAGACTTCTTCTGATTCGCCTGAGATTTTATCAATTTGTTTTTATTTAATAGGATGTCTCGTTAATAATTAATTAATATAAATAATATTGTGATAACTGGCTCGTATTTGAATAAAGTTATTAAATTATCGGTGCAGAATAAAGTTTACCGCGAGCTTGCACTTCTTGAGGGGATGGAATATTACGATTCAGAGATATTATAGTTCCATTATTCTATTAACCCCACCAAAGGTTGGGCGGTGCATTCTTCTGACTCGTGCGCGATAAGTGCAACAATAAATAATTTCTTTAAACAATTACTAAAGATATGGTAGCGATATTGTTTTAATTTCTGCAGCGGTTGTGGTTTGTTATGGTACATGGTACAGTGATCGGCGTTTCGTTCGTCAAACAAATCCATTAATCATACTTTCATTATTACATTTTTATAATCATTCGGATTCGGGAGTTGTTAGTTAACAATTAGACCTTATGAAAAACATACCGAACAAGCTTTATACAAACGTTAAGTAATATTAAAACCTGGACAGTGTTTGTTTCCATAATATAATGACCACGAATTGCCGATCTTCGTACAACAACAAACTATGACCGTTGCAAAAATTAGAACGATACCATATCTCTATTATTAGAAATTGTTTAAAGCAATTCTAATAATTCGCAAGCGTTTCCAAGAACAATAGAAATTCTTGGTCATTCTTAAGATATACATATGTGATTCTGGATATTCGGTATGTAGAGGAAATTTGAAATATAACACAGTAAGTCCTTAACAGAGTCATATTGAAGTTTTAAATTGCATAATGCGCAACAATTTTTATACAATGTTATACACTTTATAAGTGTTGTAATATCATATAAATACAAATATATAAAATAAATATACACTTCTAAACCAGGTAGTTACCATCCATCACATCCGGTAGATGCATATAGCAACGATGCATTCCAACTCAATTTATTGTAGTTCGTCTGCCTCCTATTTTTTGTCAGGGTTTGCTGAAAAAGTGGTCGCAGGACACAATTCCTTTATTCGTTTTTGCGGGGAGCACCTTTTGTTGCGTTGATTTTTACGGCGTCAGTCATTTTTTAGTGGAATCACGAAAACCCATTTAATGCTTGGTCTATTTGTATCTGGTCCATCCAAATCTTACCGGTAGATATTAGTGAAATAAATTACTCGTAAAGTGAAAATAGCTTTTATAATTATATTGGAATAGTAACTGCTTTTCAGTGCTCTGATATGTATGTTTTTCTGTTAATTAATAAGATCTTCTCATACCTTGATCGTTTATTAATTATT
The DNA here is from genome assembly GCA_910591585.2 of Nysson spinosus. NCBI lineage: Eukaryota > Metazoa > Arthropoda > Insecta > Hymenoptera > Crabronidae > Nysson > Nysson spinosus. The sequence continues at coordinate 1,891,237 of OU342841.1, forward strand.
ATCCCACTGGCCTGTACATTGTATGTTCTAAACTGTGTTAGCATTGTTTGAGAACACGATTAATTAACAAACGTTATTTGTAATTAACTTAATTGTAATTGAACTTTGTAATTAAACAGTAATCATTTCATAAATAATGTTTTTCTCATTTAATCTCTTATTTCATTATAATTTCAATACGATATTATTACTACTTTAATGTATAATAATAAACAATATAATCATATATCAAATTATATGTTAAACATTTAATATAGTAATATAGATAATGAAACTAAACCTTACGTTTATAAAACATGATTTTAAACGTACAAAAAAGGAACGAAAGTAATATACAACGAAATAGAAATATTTGTAGTTTTAAAAAAGCGTGGTGTGAAAGCGGTGTGAACATATCCACGTTTCATCGCCGAATTCAAATATTCCCGCCATGGATGGTAAATCCGCTGTCGAGATATCGACCCAGAAAGGTTTTAGTCAACGACATAACTTCATTGCGCAAGCTTGGCACTTACAATTCAGATATCTTTTTCCTGTCAAAATACGAGGGTGCTCTCGTTCTTTGACTCCGCGATTCTAACGTGTTCCATGATGACTTAAAGACATACATCGAAAAGTTCCGCTCGAAAACCGCGAAGTTGCGTTTCAAATTCTGGCAGCAAGATCGATAACAAAACGAGAGGAAAATAAAACGGTTGCGTGTTGATAGTACGAGGCAAGTCCTAGAACCAAACAATGGATCAATACCAATACTTTGCGGAGGAGGGTAATCTGCAGACATTACAAAGAATCATCGTTTTGCGTGTCTAACGCTTTCTGGATACGGGAGTGTTCGTTGTCACAGTTCAGAGTTTTACAAGGTAAGTGTACTTTTGGCAAAAAAACACGGGCGCGGCACGTACAGCGAGTCTTACATCAGTTGGTTACATCGTCGGCGTTCAGTGTTTCTTTCGTTTTCACTTTTCTTGCAGTCTTTTCAATTCGTCATTTTGTACATTAAATATTCCACGAAGCTGACCGAAAGGTTTAAGGATACTTGATATAAGAGAAATTTAATAGATTCGTTTCAGTATCATCATGTTCAGTGGAGTATCATTAACGTATTTATCGACTAAATAATTATACTTCTGGTAATGTTACCTATGATTAGTTACATTTATAGACACGGCAGTTCTTACTTCTATTAAGTTCTATTATGCATATTTGATTTCGTTTTATTTTCTATATTTGTTTGGTGAATTTAAATATACTTTTACACTGATATGTGTGTATTAAGGAATATGCATTTATGTAGTAGCTTTTGCATTAGTGTTTACGATATATTTACCGGTTTAATGCCTAAAATCCAAAAGCAATAGATCTCCATTTGCGGACTAGGTTAATGGCAATTAAGTTGCCTTATCCTGGCCTTTCTCTCGTTGCATAGGTAAATACCGGCGCAAAAATGGAAAAAGTCGACAATCATCTGAAAACTTGGAAAAAGAAAAATATGAGGTCCAGTGGGTCGAGCGATGTAGGGACCCAGTGCGTACAAGTAGTGGTAAGATGTAGGCCGATGGACGAAAAAGAGGTGGCCCGGGGTTACATGCGGGTCGTCGACGTGATACCGTCAAGAGGGGTGGTCGAAATTCGTCATCCACGTGACGATCCAGGCAGCGATAACGTTAAAGTATTTACATTTGATGCCGTGTACGATTGGAATTCCAGCCAACAAGATTTATACGAGGAAACGGTCAGGCCATTGGTTTCCTCGGTACTCGATGGATTTAACGGCACTATTTTCGCGTACGGACAAACCGGAACTGGAAAAACGTACACTATGGAGGGTTCAAAGATGGACCACGACAGACGCGGTGTCATTCCACGATCGTTCGAACATATTTTTAATCATATAGGTAGATCCGAAAATATGCAGTATTTAGTGCGCGCGAGTTATCTAGAGATTTATCAGGAAGAAATACGCGATCTTTTACATCGCGATCAGAGTTTACGATTTGAATTGAAAGAGAAGCCAGATACAGGTGTATTCGTTAAAGACCTGTCGACTTCCGTATGTAAGAGTGCTGTGGAAATACAGCAACTCATGAATATGGGGAACCAAAATAGGACGATAGGTGCCACGAATATGAACGAACACAGTTCTCGTTCGCATGCGATATTCCTAATCACTATCGAGATGGGTTCTATCGGTGACACTGGTGGTATTAGGGTTGGCCGATTGAATTTAGTTGATCTCGCGGGTAGCGAAAGGCAAAGTAAAACCGGCGCTTCCGGTGAAAGACTTAAGGAAGCTAGTAAAATTAATCTAAGCTTATCGGCCCTAGGAAATGTAATTTCAGCATTAGTAGATGGGAAAACAACGCATGTACCTTATAGAGATTCAAAATTGACGCGATTATTACAAGATTCATTGGGTGGTAACTCGAAAACCATAATGGTGGCGAACATTGGACCCGCGAGTTACAATTACGATGAAACTCTTACGACATTACGGTATGCAAATCGTGCTAAGAATATCAAGAATAAGCCAAGAATAAACGAGGACCCGAAAGATGCTTTGTTAAGACAGTATCAGGAAGAAATTGGCCGATTGAAAGAGAAATTGGCACAGAAGAGTATGGTGCAAAGAAAGAAGAAGAAAACGAAGAGAAAGAAAGAAGGCGAAGCCGCGGAGTCTGAGTCGGAAGCGGAGGACAGCCGAGGCGAAGATAATAAATCGGTTGAAAGTGATAAGAAACTCATCGCTGAGCAACTTAAAGCGGAAAAACAAGAGACTGAAACTCTTATAACACGAATTAAAGATCTAGAAAGTAAAATGCTTTGCGGTGGGAAGAACATAATCGATCATACAAACGAACAACAAAGAGCCTTGGAACAAAAAGCTGCCGAAATCGCGGACCGTAAAATGCGCGAAGTTGAAATGCAACAAAAGCTTGAAGACGAAGAGCTCACCATGCTTGGCGTGAAGGAAACGTATACCACTCTGCAACAGGAAGTGGATGTAAAATCTAGAAAACTCAAGAAGTGTTTCACGAAATTACAAGTCTTAAAGCAAGAGCTTGAAGATGTTACAAATGATTTCAACCGAGATAGACGAGATTTGGAGCAAACACAGCACGAGCTGATGAAGGAGCTTAAACTCAAGTACCTCATAATCGAAAACTTCATTCCAGAGGAGGAGAAGAATAAAATATTGTCGAGAATCCACCTCGACGAAGAAGAAGACTGTTGGGTGGTGAAGGATCCAGATCCATCAAGTGTAGATTTGGTAAAACGACCAACATCGATACCAGGGGCACGAAGGCCCTTTTCCGAATATGCACGGATTGCCCTGGCCATGGGAAGAGGTTGTCGTTACGCTGGTGAAAATATATTAAATTTGGACTTAGATATGCCAGCCAGAACGACATTGGACTATCAAGGACCTGCCATTGCACCAACGATTCAAGCTGTACTCGAAGAAGCTTTACGCGACGAAGGAGACATCGACGTGGATGCATCGAATGCAAGACTTAGACAAAAGCCGCGATTACAATCGGCGCGTCCACGACCTAAAAGCGTTGGTAAAGTACAGCAGATACCAGCACCCGTTTATCCGAAAACGAGAGGTCTGGTTCCGAAATAGGTCTCTTTTATCACGATTCTCTATGTCTGTAAAGAAAACTGTAAATATTGTACGAACCGCATCCATATGCTTTATTTAATTCCACGCGATAATCTATTAGTTTTGACGAATACGAACGGAATACGTGCTTTATTATAGGTTTTTTGTGATACGCCGAAATGGTACCGTAGATACCGACGATAAGTTATGGCGTTAAATAGCCTTTCTAATTCTCTAGTCAATGTGCGATTGTGCAGTTACATGGTGTTAATATGCCGATTATCTCATTACTGCATCAATAAAGCACAAAATAAATGTCCTGAATTTAATCCTCCTATCTGATGTAGATGTGTAAGATTCTTTTGTTTATGTAGTATATTTGTAGTACTTTGCAAGAAATGAAAGACAAGTTGAATTAAAAGATTCATATATATGTTTTCTTTATAATACAGTGAATCTTATTCTTATGGTTTAAGATCAAGATGTTCCTCGGTATGTTTGTAATTCTGTGGAAACCTGAAAAATGTGATTTCTTTTTTTACGCTCCACCATTCACACTAGACACAGACGATTCCTTAGTAACTACTTAATATATTTTTTACAGTTTTTATTGAAAACTTATAACTACTTGTTCTCGCTAGCGTAAAATGTGCATGTAAAAATAACTTCATTAGCTCCAACGGCTCTCATACTTTATTTATCACACGTCGCTGAAATTGCTAAACAATATAGATGATAACCGTATTAATTGAAATTCAACTAAAAACCAGTATTACAGTATTACAGTATTCCATGGTAAATATATGTTTCTTTCGTTCGACAATGTTTACTTACTTTTCCTGGCAGCGGACACCAATCGTTCATTTACACTGCGAATTCAAAACACGTTCACTCCGCGTTGTTGTACCATTCACTTGATGAAAAACTTACATACTTTCTGCGACAATTTCGTCGCATTGCTCGTTCGCGATATTATAAAGGTATCAAAAATTACACGAAAATGAATTTTTCATACACGATGCGTGAGGAACAATAAAGTTATGAGTGAAATATCTGGGGAAGCTCGGTGACAGTGAAACTCTTCCCCATATTAATTATCATATAGAAGTGACCAGGATATTATCCTATTGCTTGTTTCAACTAAGAACGCAAGTCTTTCGTACACGTGTCGTGTGTTTTCAGATTTTTACATTTGTTTAATAATATTTGGAGAAGTAGTACATTTTCAGTTGCGTTCTTACTTGGAACAAAGAATAACTTGTACGTGGTAAGAGTTCGTTATCGTCTCTCTTACCCGTATTAATAAAAATCACAATAATTTCAAATTATGCGAGCTACTAAAATAAAATGTTCCTGCATATAAACATGAAAATAATAACTATTCGTTGCTTACATCAATTCAAATGAAAACCCTGATCATTTCTGCATCCCGATTGCAATATCTGAAATAGTACGGTGTTTATACTTCTCATAAACACATTAATGGTGCACCATAAAACTTACTTCTTTAACATGTACAAGTGGTGGCATAACTAAGTTAATCATCAGCACACTACGAACAATTTCTAAACAATGTCATTTTAGTAGAAACGTTGTTGTTGCACATAGTTGCCATATTGTTGTGGTGGTTGCTGTTGCTGTGAATATCCCGTAGGATGACCCGCTGGAGGACCACCATATGGTTGGCCTCCATAATTTTGTTGATTTGGATACTGATTCGAATGCATGGGTGGTGGATTATACTGATTTTGATTATTATATCCTTGATAATTATAACCGTTGTCCATGTAACCCTGATTACCACCATAAGTTTGTTGCTGCGGATAATTCGGATACTGGGAGACTTGGGTTTGCATATTCGGATATGTTAATGGGGGTCCTTGTGGACGGACGCAAGGTTGTTGATTATTCTGAACGTATCCCTGATTATAAAAGTTCGATAATGGTGCCGACGATGTAGTCGATATCGAATCGATTGGCTTTGGCGCACTTTGTTCAGTAGGTTCGTTAGTAGTTGTTAAATGTGACTTTGGCACATATTTGTTTGGCAGATCTCCCATAATATTAGCTATCAAACGTTTAGTTTCATTCAATATCGCATTTGGATCGTTACTTTTACTACTTTCTTTTGGCCTCACTATCGGTGAACGAGATCGTGAACGCGATCGGGATCGTGTCCATGACCTTGGTGACTCAGATTCGGATTTAGTATAAGACCGTGATTTTTTCTTTGCCTTTTCACTTTCATTTACATTTTTATCAGCGGCCTTGTAGATATCTTCGAACGTATAATCGTCATCGTCATCCGACAATTCTAATTTCATCTTTGTCTTATCGTCCTTTTCACTCTTCGCCGGTGGTTCTTCGTCCTCATCGTTTGCAAACATATCTACTTTAGGTTTCCATTTATCCTCTTCCTCGATAGGATTTTGATTTCCTTTACGCACCGAAAATGGTGAAATACTTCGATTCTTTTTATTACTATCTCCAACTTCCGGTATTGGAGATTCCACCTTCATTGAGGTAATCAACGACGCTGTTGTACCCAAATTAACGAACCCTCTAAGCTTTTCAACCCTAGTTGGATCCGTTGCTTCTAATTTTTTTAAGAAATTTATTAGACCGTGTTGATCCTGTGAACTTAAATCTTTAAAGTTTTGTAGAAGTGACTTTAAATCAGTATCCGACAAACTTTCCATTTTCGAAGTTTGCCGTTCACCTATATCAGATGGTGGTGGTACAATAGTTGTAGAAGGTGCTGGTTGCGATGTAGCATTATTACCACTGGCCAATCCTTTCACAAAATCGGCAGTGGTTACAGGTTTATCAGAATTTTTAGATGCTTCAGCCATTCCAACGACGGCATTAATCAAGGTTTCCAATTCTTCTTGTGATACATTCGATCTACCTTGCGCGACCAGAGCTGCAGCTATTTGTTGAGCAATAGCCACTTTGTCCACGGTTCCAACGCCAGGAACACTAACCGGTTCCGATTTTATCACTGGGGTTACTATATCCACTGATCTTGGATAAATCGTTCGAGATATATAACTAGCGGTTCTTGCTGTTTCAAGAAGTTCGCGCTTCTTCTTTTCTTCCTCCATTTTCTTTTTACTTTCCGTCGCTTTATGCAATAATTGAGCAATATTTTGTATCGCGGTTTTTGTTGGAGCTATCGCCATTTTCTCTATCATACCCGCGAACAACTGACCTTTAAGTTTCTCTTTAACAGTTTCAAAGAGAACACTTACTTCTTCATCAAATAATAATTCTTCGGCGGAGTTAGGTTTCGCCTTCTCTGCTGCTAAAGCTTGTGAAAGCAGTGACACTATTTTCGGCCCAAGTGAACCTAATTGGCCTTCCAGTGCAGTGAGTAATCGTAACAAACCAACCACTTCTAAGTCTTCTGTTAATACCTCATCCGCGATGGGACTTGGTGATTTGTCTTTTATGGGGTACGCTGAGGCATAGAGCATAGGTCTTGCAGTACGCGGTGGTAGTCCCCGTGGAGGATAATAACTACTCCTATAGACACTTCCTCTTCCTCGCATGTACGACGAGTACGCATAATCTCGTTCTCTAATATCATGTCGATCATAATAATCCGTTTTAATCGTCTTTGTTCCAACATATTCCACTTCATCATCACTGTCGCCACGATGCCTACTACGCTTGGAAGGAGATCTTTCGCGCCTCGATGAAATCCATTTCTCTGGTGGTTTATCTTCGGGTAACTCCAACCTTTTTCTAATTTCTTCTTTTCGTTGTTGAAGCTGTTCGTTATGAATCTCACGCATCCGCTTGTTCCAGAATTCAATCCATTCTGGTTTGAAATCATGTTTACTAGGATCTTTTCCCTCGGCCTGAAGCTCTTTATAACGCCTATTCCAAAACTTTTTCCATTCGTCGGGATAAGATGGATGCTTTTCCGGATTCTTCTCGTGAAACTTTAATGCCCGGTCGAGTGTCTCTTCTGCACGTCTAATTTGTTCTCGATACTTGTCCCACTTGTCACGTTCTCTAAGAGGTCCCGTGGAACGAGAACGTGAACGAGAACGACTACGATCGCGAGAATAACGCGATTTACTACGATATCTTCCACTTCTTTCAACAGAACTCGTTCTTCGACTACGATTCGGGGAGCGGGAACGGGAACGCGAACGGGAACGCGACGGTGATGGACTACTTGATATACTTGAAAGCGACGAAAGTGATTTCGTTTCATCGGAAGGACGTTTAGGAGACTTTTTTATGTTTTCTTCCTCTTTATCTAATGGCTTACGAATATTCAATTTATCCCTTGTGAGGATACGAATCTTGAATCCCCTAAAAACAAACGGACGTTCTCAACAACCATACTCAGGCAATGTCATTGGCGATCGGATGTGATAGAAGAAAGGTAAGGTGTATCATTTTAAACATACATTTTCTTTACTTTCTTTTTAGGAGAGAGTTCTAGTAAAAATTTGCTAATAGCAATCACGAGATATATTAGGTAGGGGGTTCACGAAGTGCATAAAAATTAATTTTCGGTGTTAGAGTATTAAGATTGTAGGGCAAGCTTGTTTCATGGGAGTTCTATTAAGGTTAATCGGAAAAAACTTGTTTAGAATGATTGTTTTAGTGTGCGAAATGTTCCTGATGTTAAGCGCAATTATTTTTTAATTTTTTGATTTTTGTTACATGATGGTTAGCTATAGAGAAAAAGTATTACTTGACCCAAACCCAAATCGAGAGCCGCGAATGATTAGAATCATCTCTGCATATTTTGCAGAATCGTGGATGTATAGTAAACTTACGATTTCGATGTGTCTGACTTAGCATCTGGCTTCTTCGCCGAAGATTTGTCGTTTTTCTTATCTTCTTTTTTATGTTTATCTTCTACCTTTTCGTCGGCAGATTGAGAATCTTAACACAAAAGCACGTTTGAAAATTATTCTATACGTTAAAGAAATAAATACATTCACCGAAAAATATAAATTATTGTATACTCACCTTTCTTTGAACCATTATTACCATTCATTTCGACCATCTTCTCATCAAAGTTCGTTACCCATCGCACATCGTAAACATCCATAAATGTTAACTCTGGCGTTTCCCTGCACGTAGGAAACAGCCATATTGATTGAAAGGAATTGCAAAAAACGTACATTTCCGCACAGCTCAATTAATCACTTACACAACTCTCGTAGAATACGTAAAAGAAACTGCTTTATTTTTGAAGATCCGCGAATACATAAATTTAACTAAATCATATACTAACAATCTTAATAATATGACTTACCTAAAATGATAATCCTGATAAACCCTCTTGATATATTGCATCTTATTCTTTTCAAATTGACTCTTGTCCACGAGTTGAGGCTGCAGTCTTCCAAACTGTTCTTCAATTTTCTTTGCCACTAACACAGATATTTCGTTGGCTCCGCGCTTGTAATTCGGGGTACGCGGTAATTCCGTAATAGCTCGCGATATAGTTGGAAAATGTCTGTTTAAATATGTTATTCGATGATTGTAACTGGTAATGTGAGCCATCACGGTACGTGGATCACCGCGTTTATCACATAAAACACATGTATAACTTGGTTCACACGAATCATTATCAATCAGCTCAAGTAGGTACTCAAGACCAACAAGTGGAGAACTTCGATGTCGATCCAGGCTCGTCTGAATCGTCGTGGTTCTAGTCATCTGGTCTTCCATACCAGGTGGAACTGGTTCCCCAGGTGCTAGGCCATCCCCAATTGCTGTTGATTGTACTGGCGGAGCTGTTTTTACGATATCCGACCGTTTCGACCACAACAGCACTGGATACGGCCATTCGTCTAATTTCATTTTATGACGATTACACAAGTTATGACTTATTAACTTGTGCGCCCCGAACAGCGCGATATTACATATGTGACACCATATATCACCATCTTCCGTTTCGGAATATACGGGTCTAAGCGTGCCATCTTCGGCAGTGACGCTGCTTCGCATTAAACGTTTTCGATCGTATTCTTCCTGCGGAACACAAACACTTTGTAAAGCAGCCATGTAACTGCTATTATTTAAAATTTCTCACACAGTAAGTGGGTTTAGCCAACAACTATAAGAAGTCCCCATTCATACTTCAAGCTCCCTTGCGTTAAGCAGCGCATTTCAATGATAACACATATTTCAAAGTATATAATTCTTTCAATTGTACATTCAAATGATATTCAAGTACAGAATCTGATGTACCTTAGATTTCATACGGACATCTATCACCATATGTGTAATATTTACAGCTTTGACGCACGAAACACCCAAGGTGGTTCTTATGAATTAAATTTAATGGTTTACATGCATGTGGCATATCGCTATCAATTACCTTTTCTTTATCAGCCTCTGACAAATGAGAGGGGTTACGACCCTCTATATCGAGATCATCAAAGTTCTGCATGGTTGTTTCGAATACATGCAAAATCTTGACCTCTAGAAGTTCTGAAAATATGAAATTATTGTAAGCCCTTGATATGGCAAACTCAGCATCAAGGTTGGCATAAACTGTAGAAGTACAAAAATGTACTTAATGATATATATTTTTAGCTAATTCGATTGACATTCTTTTTATATGCCAACCCTGTAATAGATATTACCATCATATCTACAATTAACTACATGATTATTATTAATTTTCCAATAGCTAAGCTATAAATTTCATAGATCCATACTTACTTACCATATTAATGCTGTACATGCTATTACATTTAATTCAGATTTATGATACACAAGTATAACATAAATAATCATAAAAGCTTCATACACAGGTATGAAATATTAAAACATAATGTTATGTAATTATAATTATTATTAGATTATCAAAAGTGACACAAACATCTGCTGAAACAAGAAAGCTTCAACAGCACAGATGATTAGAAAAAAACCAATAAAAAATCTACAGTATAGAATGATAGTTACATGTAGTTTTTAAAGTAAACCACATGTTTATGTATACATTGATCCAATTTTAAAGTATCAGTATGTTATTAAGTATCTATTAATAATCATAATACTAGCAGTAATAATAGGAGTAATTTGAAGAGTGTATGGTGTCCTAATTAATAACATATTTAGTATACATCATAATGTTATCATGAATTATTAAATGCTGAAATATGACGCATAATCTCCCAGCTACTTACCGACGCAAAGAAAACCGTGTTTTTTTCAAGATTCTCCAAGTAGCACGATTACCACAGAACATTAAAAACGATTTCGTAACTCGCGGGATAGGCACTACGCTTGCAAAGTTCGTACTTTGTAACTTTGCGGGGTTTAGACATAAAAGAGAAAAACATGTTAGCTGACCGTTTTATGTCGCAACAAAATCTCGTGTCTCGAAAATCTGACGTGCGCGTTAAAACCGTGGAATTATTAATCTAAAAGCGTGTCTGTAAATGCCACGGGGCTTTCACGCAAAGAAGTGTCTTCTAAGAGTATCAACGAGAGAAAGAATACGTAATGCAAATAATGTTCATACATCTTTATTCATCAAGTGGTTCGTTCATTCGACAAATAACACCGCTATCAACGCAATTATGGATAACAAAATCATCGTAAGATTTCGCGGGGGCTTTATCCGAAATTCAGCCAACCAAAGGGTTATCCAATCGTGGAAGATATATGGGAATCGGATAAGGCAAATGAGTCGATTGCAGTTGCGTTAGAGTCGTTATTTAATAATCAAGCATTTAGAGGACAAATGCCAATCACTTGATTTTTAATTAATCTTCCCTGTTCCTAATAATCTTCTGACGATGCGACTTATATTTGTAGCATGTAACTTATGAATATTATCGGGAATAGATGAGCCTGACTTACCAAATTACCGGGGTGCACTGATTGCACTCTGCAGCGTCTTCTGTACACACTATTATTCTTTAATTTTGTTTCCGACAAAACCTAACGGTGGCCATATCGGAAAAGAAGTATTTTCCATGCAAAGACTTGCGCATGACTGTATAAATCTATTCCGACCCGAAATTGACTCTTTCTACAAAATCAGTTTGGCCAATACATAGTTTTTTAGGGGATGTTTTATCCCTGGCTTTGTGGCGCGCTTTCTTTCATGACTACTTTCAGGTTGCACGGTTATGATCACAAACTGAGTTTTACGAGCCATCGGCAAAGTAGGTTTCATGGTGACAAATCAATGTTATCTAATGTGTGATACAGTTCTGCAAATAATATAAAAACTAATTATTCACGATAATGTATTACTGTACTTCAAGTAAAAAATCTATATTATAGACTTACAAAGCCTTAATTAAGCACACGTAAATGGAGTACCTTCAAAAACGCAAGGAAACTCCATCTTTCTTTTCTTGCAGAGTTTCCGGAGTACTACGATGACCAAAAATGTAATCTCTTGGGAAATTTTCGGGGCGGGTGGTTTTGTCGCGTGTTTTTAAAAGATATTCTATTCCTTCGATGGTTTTATTTTTGATCAATTCTTCTGATACACCATTTTCAAATTAAGTAAATTTTATTTAAGTAACACACGTTTTTTGAATGATCAAGATAAGCAATTGTTGTATAATTCAAAATTGAGTACCTAAAGGGCCATTACATATGAAATGAAGTCCGTTTGATCTCACGTGACACACATTAAACTATATCCGTTGAAGGTTTAATAAATCCAGTTCAAGTATGTTAAACAATGTTTATAACTCAAATATATTACTATGCACGATTGTATCATGATTAATTAAAAAATGACAGTTATTGTTTCTAATTACCGATGACAAGTGCACGAAAAGTTCTACCAACGTTCCATCCAACAATTGAAATAAATTGATTATGTTATCCACTGGTGAAAAATATCGGGTAGATTCCCGTGCCAAGTTTGTATTAAATTCCTTAAATGTCTCACGTCAGTCATATCGATGGAACATAAATTTCTAAAGCCCGTTTCATACGTCCTATTATAACTGACAAGGAATTCCAACTGAGACAGTAAATTGATTTGCACGAATCTTAAATTTTACGTTTCTTACTTAGAACCAGTAAAAACTTCTTGTCAAGATAATACTCCAATCGATATCCACCAGAAACTTATCTTCCGTATATCTAAAGACATATTATAATACAAAAATTGATAATCTGATCATTTTTATCTCATTTGCAATGCGACTGGAGTTTCGTCTCAAATGCATCTTCATATGTTTTTTGGAATCATTTTTCTTAATAATTTCATAATAATATCCTCCAAAGCCAGCAATATAAAGAATCACCACAAACCTCGGTATTTTGGTAAAACTCATATATCTTAATATTTTTGTAAAAAAACAAGCTCGTAGCACTTTATGTTGAACGTACCATAAATATTTCTCATGTACCATAACAATACATCATCAACCCACATTATATTGGATTCAGTCATAAATAAATTCCGTTTTTTATAGTAAAGTTTGTTCGTCAATAAAATTGCAAACGTGACACTTTAACTGTTAAATTTAGACTAAGAGATAATTTTCTAATAGCCACCAAAAATGTAGTTCCTATGAAATATAATCGGGCAGTTCTTGGAACAACAATTACATTCTATCTGAAGCGAAACTTATTTACGTCTGAATCCAATATTTATACCGAGCTATAAAATATCCTTTGCATTTTCTTAAAACGTATAAATCTGGCGTAATCAAGGTGGCAGTGACGTCAATAGCGGTAATCCATGGTGTAGTAACAGTAACTGTAACAAAACGGAAGGGGCTCCGTTGCGAGTACATCGGAACTCTCGAGCAGTCGGACGGTCAGTCAGTCGGTCATCGTCTTTCATTCATGTCCTTGAAAATTCCTGAGGATCACACGGATGTACGATTATCGGGATCGCTTATTTCGTGTCGAAGATGGTGTTCAGATGTGTCCTGATAAGCCTCGTGTGCCTAACTACGATAACGAGTGGAACAGTTTTGCCGGAAGTGCGGTGGTGCGTGTTATCATGGACTGGTATCGGTTTCTTGATTTCCTTCCCGATAGATACACATCAGTGGTCCTTATCGGTGTTGAATCCTTGGTGGAGTCAGAGTGTTGAGAAACCAGTGTCATATGACACACTCGATTTCGACGGGAATCAAGTCTCAAGGGGTAAGATTCCGTGAAATATCGACCCACCCGCCTGCGAATTCTAACTAGATTCCGACGAAGATGTATTTATACAGCGCTCGCGAATCCATGGGACACCCTGGTGTTGTAAACAATTATGAAAATGACCTTTTTTTATTTCGCGTACGTGCTTTGAAAGGGTAATGAGGGGAATCATAATTAAGAAGGGTTTGGCAGTGTAAAGTTTCTGCCTCGTTCGCGATCTCTTAAAACATCTTTGGCACCCCACGTGATATCAAGAATTTATAGCGAGAAAGGAAGTCGCCATTTCATATTAAAATTGTAATTGTTTATGATTATATTAAGTAAGTGAAAAATTGCTTGGTAGGATCCCATTTTGAATAACCACTTATAAAAGTGAGTAGAAGTTTTTAACAACTTAATGTTATTAAGTTAATATAATATATAATTTATGTATTTATTTAGTATCTATTTAAGTATTTATAATATTAAACACTGAAAAGAATACAAATTCGTATGTTATTTTTTGTTTATATTTAAAAAAGGCAATTTCGGTTTTCAATCTTATGAAAATATTCAAAAATTCTGTTAATGAAATGTTTTGATCTCAATGATACTCTAAGGAAGTCTTCAATCTAATTATGTACTTCGATCAAAAAGTGGTAAACAATTTGCATTATATGAATTGCAAAATATAAAACACCTAGGGATACTTAAAATGCAACTTTGTTTACATACTCTCAGCTACACTCATCTTTGCATTACATTATCAATATCGTACGAGTTCTTTTTTAATAAGTTCTTTAATACTAAATATTCCTTATCACTTTTTCCATCATTAATTTCTATCGTTGACTGAAATTTTCATCAATTTCGCATATGACATTCTCGGGATAATTAATGTAAATCTATGTATACGTTGAAATGAAGTTTTAATTACTAGAGTTCGCTGGGAAGTTATAACTAATATACTATAAATGAGATCGTCCGGAACTTCCTTCCGTTTCTTTAAAATTGTACTACTTTGAGACTTACAAACTGAGTTACACGAAGTATCTGAATATTGTAATATCTTTATAAAGTCGAACATATTATTACAAAATCTTCGCAAGTAATGTACTATAAAAAATGCAGATAAATGAACAGAACTTTTAACCGATACCTGATAAATAAACATGCATGTATTTAATAATAAATAGTAAATACATATAATAACGAACATTTTCATAGCTTCAAAATGATCGCAAACTGAACGTATTATTTAATAAAGCGAATTTAACAAGAGTCGTGAAACTTCATTATCCCGAATGTTACTTTCTTTTAATCATACGGTAGAAGATAAATTCAAGATGACCGCGGGCAGTTTAATAAAAGTTAGAAACATCGGGAAAAATGCGGCTGGAAATTGTTAGTTCGCTGCAAAAGACGAAGAAGAAGAAGAAGAAGTTCTTTTCTCGTTCTGTTATCTTCTGGTTCCTCTTTGCATCCCCTTGCAGTTCTCAACTTTTTCCCTGTCCCTGTGGAGGAGGATTGCCTATCGCAGGACGGACGCCGACGAGGAATATGTATGAACACATACGAGTGTCGTATTCAGCGCGGAAAATCTCATGGGTCATGTGCACTTGGATTTGGCGTGTGTTGCATATGTAAGTACAACTCGTATTTCCAATTTACGTGAAGATTCTCTGGATTTTGAATTCGATATTTCCTTCGAGATTTATGGAAGAAGCTGGATATGGTTATCAAATATTTTCACAGCTCGTTAATAGAAAAGAACCAATCATTAACTGAAAAGTACTGCTTAATTAATAATAATTTAATAAAAGCTAAACCAAAATTGGTACACTGCTGGTAATCTTAAAAATTTGATAAAAACACATCAAACCCGACATATGCATTGGTAGAGAAATATTGTCTAATATTAAATATCCTTAATCTTCGTTACGGTAGTTAAGAATTGGTAGGAAAAAACTACTGACACATCCATCGTTATCAATCATATTATATAAAACTCGGTCGAAACATGCATAAGTGGTTTAGAAAGTAGATGTCGATCGTGTATAATCAGAGATCGATTAACTTCGATATTCAGGCTTCGATATTACGAGCAGTTCTGTTGGCGAAGGTCGATTTTAGTTAACGGTATCGCGTCGGCCACGCGCCGACGAGAACGGTCTCGCAAAGCACGTTCTCCTTGGAAGCGGAAAACGAACGAGAGGAAAGAAGAACACTTGATCGTGGGAAGAGTGCGTGTACCAGTGGCACAAGTTATACAGTTATTTAATTGCCTTTCGACCCGTTCGATACGTCCCAGATAAAACCACGTTCCCTCGTAATCCCGACGCAGATTTGTTCTTTCAATAAATAATCATAAACAACCTCCGCGAGTTTCAATTTTATAACGGTGATATTTAAATCTGTGCTTGTTCGACACAATTCTTTACGTGGGAATCGAAATACTTCCAGGAATTTTATTAGCAAGTCGATGTACATTCCACCACGGTGATTCTGAACGAAAAAAAGGGCGGGAAGACTGGTGCTTGCGCACTATTGGTACGCGTGACTTCCCCCACTCTTACCAACTATAGCGTTCTCTTTCAGAATCACCGAAGGTGAGTGTACTTAATGTTGGATTCTGGAAAAATGATACTTGTGAAGTAGGTGGTTTGTTGTGTCTGCCATTGGTTATATTACACCTGGAATTCCTCTCTCCCAGATTAAAATATTTTGCATGCCTCCTTTCCAGAAATCTAGTGTTCTCGTTACTGCATATGCATTCTGGGACGAGCAGAATCATTATCTTTGATAGAAGCGGGAGAAAATGCACGTGAAAGGGATTAAATCGTTTTATCGGCAGTAAACTGTTCATGCTGAAAGCTGTATATTATGCACCAATGGAACCTGAAAGTGCAGTCGTTCGTTTCTTTTAAGGGGTTTTTATTATCCTCGGAGGTTTCCTGCGATGAAATGGCATCAAGGTTATCGCGAAATAAATATTTTCGGGTGTTCAACATGGTAACGTTTACCGTGGAGTGTTAGTAGGATAAAAAATTTAATTCCTTTCTCTCGTGTTTCATTTTTATGTTTGCTGGGAATAAGGACGTGGTTTGTCCTCGTTTCGGGAATTGCGATTTATTACTCCCCTTTTTCTTTACTCATCTGGGACGAACATAAATGTTCGATAAAAAATTGATGGCATTGTTACGAATTTTAATGTCGAAGGACAACGGTTGCGTTTGATTGCCAGGCAAAGAAGCAGAGAAAACAAACAGAATTTCTTGCAAAGAGGACTTGCTTTTTATTAAAAGAGACATATAAATAATATGTAGTATTATTATTGTAAGATAAAAATAATTCGACGATCAAAATATTCTTTTCTCGACAGATTAATATCTGTTTTCCAAGATATTTTCATCCATCTTTGATTTATCAAAAAATCGAACGGAAATTAAAAGAAATGAAAGAATTTTGAAAGTTGCAAATTCTGTTGTTTATGATATAAACTTGAAATATAAAATTTAAATTCATTATAATGAACAATTCAAATTAAATCGTTATTGTTATTATTCTTACATTTTGTGTTCCCTTATTATTATCAATGTTTCCATTGTCTACCCGTATACACTACCTAATAAATAAATAAAGTAAACAATGATGCACTGTCGTTGACTAAACGACAGGAAAATAAATTTCGTCGGACTGTTAGTTTTCTAGTTTAACCCCTTATTGAATATTCGAGCACCCCTCGGCGACTTACCCCCTACGTTAACGAGGGATGTTTTCCACGGTGACACGAGTCTTTCGTAAATTTTTAACTCCGTCCGCCAAGTAGTTTTCCAATCTCGAGAGGGTGGAAAAGTTGGTGGGACTGGAATTTTCTCGGGATGCCGGTTGCATTGAATGGAACCTCGGAGACTCTAAAACGACCACTGAATACCTGAATGAGAACTCGTTATCGAACCTCCGAGCTACTTCCACGGAACTCCTACTGCGATTAATAAACCTACGCAAAAATAGTTTGTTTAACTTTCCAACTTCCCCGCAATCTTTCCGGCCAATTTCTTTGTGTTAGTTCCCTCCGGAGACGTATTAACTGGTGAACTGGATTTTTCGAAAATACCTTTCTCTGTTATCGCTAATGAAACTGACTTTTCCCAATGCGTTCGTGCAATAATATCAAATTAGTATATTCTGCGAGGACATTTTATATAACTTTATTTTGTATAAACTTACAAATGTACGATGAATTTGAATTGGCTTGAGATCGTATATTGTTTCTGCTGCATAATTGAATATTCCATTATTTTTTAGAACCGCTAATAATAAATCTATAATCTATTTTTGTCTTTCTTAATTAATCAAACAGAAATTAAGAGAAATCAGAGACTTTTTCCTTAAATTCATAATAATGAATAAATAAGAATAAATCATTCTTGTTATTATTTCTGTATTTGACACTGACTTTTTCCAACAAGGCGGTGCAATATTATATTAATATATTTTGCAGTATTTCTTAAAATTGTATTAACATGTATTTATTTTGAATTAGTTTGGAATTGTACAGTATTTGCCTTGCATTCTTGAAATTTTGTATACATTTAGAAATATTTTTAACATTATCAATATCCTAATTAGTTATTAAATTTTAGAAATTGCAATAACTTGTATATACAACAATTATCGTTCCATATTTCTCTTAATATTTGTACAAATATTTCTTTTAGATTATGACATTGATTATATATTTCCTGTGGTTACTTATTAGACTCTTTCCGTCTAAAATCCACGCGTGTCTTCTTTCGCGAACTCCACACTACTTATGCATTCAAGCTTATCAAGATCTCAGAAATAACTCACACTTATCAGTTATTTATGTGGATGAAGTTAGCGGAACAAGATCCAAAACTTGTTCTTCTTGTAAATGGAAATAGCAATATTAAAATAAGGATAAGAAAGCAGGAAAGGTAAACCATTTGATCGTACCACATATTTGTCACACATGGAAGATAAGTATCTTCTGGCAGTGGCCTACATATAACGAAGTATCAATTCTTTGAATTCACCTGTTTTCCATGCTAACGTGGATTCACTGACATTTCATGATGTTCTTGTCCATAATAACGGGAAAGAAATTGCTGTACGCCTACAATATGGAAACAGCAGAACGGTACATGTGAATTATGATACACGACACGATCGCATGAGACATGTTTCGCGCGGAGAATAGCATAAAAATTAGTCCGATGGGACGACTTTGGTTTCCGAGAAATCGAAAGAATTGAATATACACCTTCATGTCTCCAACTGGCTTACGATTACACTGTGCAACACAATAACAACATTTATAACAACGAAAAGGCGGTTCTGATACATTTTGCAAGGCTGAAAACGAATTTTTAAATGTTATTTGTTCAGCACTCTCATTTTCGAACAAATCAATTTACAAGGAGAATGGTTTTCTTTGTATTCGAACAAGATTTATGACGTAACAATAATAGTTAGACAGACTTTATTTGTTGCAACAAATTATTCTGTAGACCTTTGCAAATAACATGATATAAATTATATTTGCAAAATGAATCCGCAAATATGCTTAAACATTAGTTAAAGTTCGTGAGACACGACCCGCGAGTTCATTCATCAATCATTTCTTGTAATTTGAACAATATTTGTGACGTAATTAGAAAAGGGAAACAGTTTTTAATAATTGCAAAAAATTCTGTAGGCTTTTGCGAATAAAACTGTATGAATTAAATTTACAATATCAATTTGGAAATATGTTTAAACATTATTTAAATTTGGCGGAACGCGCTCCACGAGCTAATTCGTAAAACATTCCTTGTCATTTGAACAATATTTGTGACGTAATTAGAAAAGGGAAACAGTTTTTAATAATTGCAAAAAATTCTGTAGACTTTTGCGAACAAAACGATATGAATTAAATTTGCAATATCAATTTGGAAATATGTTTAAACATTATTTAAATTTGGCGGGACGCGCTCCACGAGCTAATTCATAAAACATTCCTTGTCATTTCAACAAGATTTGTGACGTAAGTATAAACAATAGAGAGTCTTTCCTTATTGCAAAAAATGTTGTAGACTTTCAAATCAGATGATATGACGGAAATTTGCAATATGGGTTCGGAAATATGTTTAAACATTAGTTAAATTTGGCGGGACACGCGCCACGAGCTAATTCTTAACACATTCCTTGTCATTTGAACAAGATTTGTGACGTAAGTATAAATAATCGAGAGTCTTTCCTTATTGCAAAAAATTCTGTAGGCTTTTGCGAATAAAACTGTATGAATTAAATTTACAATATCAATTTGGAAATATGTTTAAACATTATTTAAATTTGGCGGGACGCGCTCCACGAGCTAATTCGTAAAACATTCCTTGTCATTTGAACAATATTTGTGACGTAATTAGAAAAGGGAAACAGTTTTTAATAATTGCAAAAAATTCTGTAGACTTTTGCGAACAAAACGATATGAATTAAATTTGCAACATCAATTCAGAAATATGTTTAAACATTATTTAAATTTGGCGGGACGCGCTCCACGAGCTAATTCTTAACACATTCCTTGTCATTTGAACAAGATTTGTGACGTAAGTATAAACAATGGAGAGTCATTCTTTATTACAAAAAATTCTGTAGACTTTTGCGAATAAAACTGTATGAATTCAATCTGCAATATCAATTTGGAAATGTGTTTAAACATTAGTTAAATTTGGCGGGACGCGCTCCACGAGCTAATTCTTAAAACATTTCTTGTCATTTGAACAAGATTTGTGACGTAAGTATAAACAATAGAGAGTTCTCCTTTATTGTAGAAAATTCTGTAGACCCTTGCGAATAAAATGATATAACGGAAATTTGCAATATAGGTTCGGAAATATGTTTAAACATTAGTTAAAGTTGGCGAGGCACGAACCGTGCGTACATTTTGAGATTCTTTTCAAATTTCCATAAAAATTAGGCCTTTGTCAAAAATTCCAATTATTCCACGCGATAGAGCAGACATTTTTCTTTAAAAAGCACTGCTAAAGTATGAAAAACGGACTTTCGTGGGGTAAATAAAAGTCAAAAACGTAAATTTACGTAAATATTAACAGCAAAGCCTTTCCCGTTAAAAAAACAAACCATTTGTTTCAATATTTTCCTTCTATTTGCTCGAATGAAGGAGATATTTGAGGCAAAAAATATTTGTTTTTATTTGTTATATAAGGCCGAAATTCATGGGCAGAAAAAATGTCGCCCACCTACCGGCGGAAAGGTGTAATTAAAATCAAGACACCTTTCTAAAGTTTTCCCCTTGCCCCTCTATAATGATGAAATTCATGGGCAGAAAAAGTGCTGTCCATCTAGCGATGAATACGTGGAACTAAACTCGCTACTGCCTTCTGATGAGTACCCCTTGCCCCTCTATAATTGTGAATTTCATGGGAAGAAGCATTGCCTTCCATCTAGCGGCGGAAAGCCGGAACTAAATTCGCGACAACCCTCCAACGAGGACCCCCTGAATTCATTGGTAGAAAAAATGCCCTCCATCTAACGGTGAATGGTGGAACTTAACCGCAAGTTTTTGCCCATTATTTGAGAGGAGCGGCCGGTATAGTTCGATTATTTCACCGCTAGATGGACAGCATTTTTTCTTCCCATGAATTTCACCATTATAGAGGGGCAAGGGGTATTCATTAAAAAGAAGTCGCGATTTTAGTTCCACCTTTCCGCCGCTAGATGGAAGGCATTTTTTCTGCCCATGAATTTCGCCATTATAGAGGGGCAAGGGGTATTCATTAAAAAGAAGTCGCGATTTTAGTTCCACCTTTCCGCCGCTAGATGGAAGGCATTTTTTCTGCCCATGAATTTCGCCATTATAGAGGGGCAAGGGGTATTCATTAAAAAGAAGTCGCGATGTTAGTTCCACCTTTCCGCCGCTAGATGGAAGGCATTTTTTCTGCCCATGAATTTCGCTATTATAGAGGGGCAAGGGGTATTCATTAAAAAGAAGTCGCGATGTTAGTTCCACCTTTCCGCCGCTAGATGGAAGGCATTTTTTCTGCCCATGAATTTCGCCATTATAGAGGGGCAAGGGGTATTCATTAAAAAGAAGTAGCGAGTTCAGTTCCACGTATTCATCGCTAGATGGACAGCACTTTTTCTGCCCGTGAATTTCTTCATTATGGAGGGGCAAGGAGTACACATTAGACAGGAGTCGCGATTTTAATTACACCTTTCCGCCGGAAGTTGGGCGGCATTTTTTCTGCCGATGAATTTCGCCCTTATATAACAAATAAAAACCAATATTTTTTACCTCAAATATCTCCTTCATTCGAGCAAATAGAAGGAAAATATTGAAACAAATGGTTTGTTTTTTTAACGGGAAAGGCTTTGCTGTTAATATTTACGTAAATTTACGTTTTTGACTTTTATTTACGCCGCGAAAGTCCGTTTTTCGTACTTTACCAGTGCTTTTTAAAGAAAAATGTCTGCTCTATCGCGTGGAATAATTGGAATTTTTGACAAAGGCCTAATTTTTATGGAAATTTGAAAAGAATCTCAAAATGTACGCACGGTTCGTGCCTCGCCAACTATAACTAATGTTTAAATATATTCCCGAACTCATATTGCACATTTACTTCATACAGTTTTATTTGCAAAAGTCTGCAGAATTTTTTGCAATAAAGAAAGATTTTCTATTCTTTATACTTACGTCACAAATCTTGTTCAAATGAGAAGGAATGTCTTATGAATTAGCTCGTGGAGCGCGTTCCGCGAAATTTAACTAATGTTTAAACATATTTCTAAATTGATATTGCAAATTTGATTCATACAGTTTTATTCGCAAGAGTCTACAGAATTTTTTGCAATGAAGGAACACTTTCTATTGTTTATACTTACGTCACAAATCTTGTTCAAATGACAAGGAATGTGTTAAGAATTAGCTCGTGGAGCGCGTCCCACCAAATTTAACTAATGTTTAAACATTTTTGGACACTCATATTGCAAATTTAGTTCATACCATTTTATTCGCAAAAGTCTGCAGAATTTTTTGCAATAAAGAGAGATTTTCTATTGTTTATACTTACGTCACAAATCTTGTTCAAAGGACAAGGGATGTTTTAAGAATAAGCTCGCTAAGCGTGTCCCGCCAATTTTAACTAATGTTTAAACATATTTGCACACATATTCTGCAAAAGTGATTCACTTCCTGTTATTCGCAAAAGTCCGCAGAATTTTTTGCAATAAGCGGAGATCCTTTATTATTTTTGCTTCCGTCACAAATTTTGTTCAAAGTACAAGACATTTTTGAAAAATGAGTTCGCGGAGCGCGTCCCGCCAAATTTAACTAATGTTTAAACATATTTCCAAATTGATATTGCAAATTTAATTCATATCACGTTGTTCGCAAACGTCTACAGAATGTTTTGCAATGAACGGAGACTCTCTATTATTTATACTTACATCACAATTCCTGTTCAAATTACAAGAAGTGTTTTACGAATGACCTCGGGGTTTGTTTATCGCCAAATTAAGCAAACAATTAGAACAAGTTTCCAAATTCAGATTACAAGTGCAATTTTCATGGTTTTATTCGCAAAAGTGCACAGAATTTTTTTATTCCGAATTCTATGGAATGTTCCACCGCATAAAAAGGTACTCGACAACATTTTTTATTACCATAAAAGGTGATCCACTAACAATGTATGGATCTATAAACCAATAAAAATAGCCTAACACGTTCCTCATCAACTTAGTTAGCAGAAGAACGAAATGTTTTCTGGCAACGCAAGTTAACAGTACACTTTTACCATTTCCGGTAAGTCACGGCAAGTTGCAACGAGGAGGTACAAAATAACGTGACGTACGTGATAAGTCCGGGATTCCCAAACCTCATAGAGTGGCCTCTGAACTGTTCCGTGAATATAAGGAAGATCGATAGGCAGGTCAGCCAACTGCGGATCGATTTCGTCCATTTCAACATTGTAAGTACCGCTTAGTTCTATCATTCTTTGCTTCACTAACTTGGCTGTACGGTGGCTAAATCATAACCGATATTACTTGCTCCTGGCTATCGCATTTTCCAAAGGAACTTAGGGTTCCTTTTGATCGATTTCCAGCGAAACGACGAAGGCCCCCGGGGGCACCAAATTACATTCCTGCCTTCGTGTTCAGGGATGAAATTACATACGATCACGTGGTACTTCATAAAGTAGCTAGTATCAAAGGCATCTTACTAATCATCAGGAAATGGGATGCGCTTCGGATGAAATCTTTTTTTTTTATTTCTAGAGCACTTTCGTTAATACAAATATGCATCCGACCGGTATCGCATTCTGCTTTGTTCGGTGAACCGAATGACCTATTAACCGGCACTTGCGTAAATCCTGCCGTTGATATTTTTCCGATTCAATTTTGCAGGTTCCGTCAGATTGTATTTTTTTTCAGTGTATTGAAAAATGTTGAAGCTACCACCGATAGACGTTTCGCAGATAAATGAAATTTGATAAAAATATCTACAATTTTGTAGGAAAAATAAACTGCAAAGCCTTACGATAATTATTTTCTGGCATATTAAAAAGAATTCACAAAAATACCTGGTCATTTCCATCATTACTTTAATTCTTTTCTTATTTTATAAACATAAGATATATTCATATTTTACTAATGATTTTTTTGATTAAATTATACGTACAGTATATTCCTGATATATTAACGAAGTAAGTGTATATTTGTAAATTTAATTGGAATTCATTTGTTGGTAAAAAATAATAATATTCCCTGAAGAACATCATGGAAAATCTTTAAAATAACAATGAAACTAATACATAAATATTTGAACACATTAATATACTTGCAACTTAATTATTAACTGTAATAAATGTCTGCCACCTGAAGCTTATCACTGGATGTCTGACAAAACACTGACCTAATCTCCTGAAATAGCTATTCCCTATACGTTACAACTTCCACAAATGAAATTTCGGGACATTTCCTAATTACTATACAATTCTCCGTCGAGTTAACATCTAACCCTTACAAAAATAATAATAAACAATTTTTAATACCATATTTCCGTTCATGTAAGGAGTATAAAGTTGAATTATGTCCACATTGATATTCGAGTCCGAAAGTAGTTTTATTTAAAACATATCAAATCGTTTGTCTGTCTTTATATTATTATGTAATTATTAATATTCCAATGTATTTAATTTCTTATTTTTATTTACTTATTTATTTATACTACTCTCTTAACATTATTATTAATTCTATGATCTGAGTATAAAGACAGGATCTTATATCATAAGATCGTTATCAGCTATCTTTATACTCAGATTCTATAATAAAATATTATACGTGATTCTTCCATTATATATTATTTACTATATACTTAGTTACTCTTAACAAAAATAATAGAAAGCTCTTCATTGTATCACATAATTTCTAACACCAATTTCATTTCTATTCCAAAATAAGTTTAATACTAGAACTACCAAAGGGATCAAAATTATTTGTCTGCCATATTCAGTTAAATTATCCTAAAAAACCACGGTGCATTCGAAATTTGATATACTTTCATTTTACATCCGTAACGTAAATAATGAAATTGATTAAGTAACTTCAATCCTCCAGCCATAGTTTATGTATAAATAAATATGTAACCATAACTGAATATATGTTTGGTAGTTCTAGTATTAAATAATTGTTCCCAGTGTGATCTATGTTCATACTCGTAACCATTAAATATTCACTGAAACAATAACGATATTTCCATCCAGAAACTTAACAGTTTAAAATGAATAATAACCAAGTGAAAGATGTAATTTGTGGTAATGGAATTTGTGGACTAGGTTTGCTGTGTTGTTCCTTCAAAGGATTTATTGGTCCTTCTAGGGTCAGCCTAATATAAGGACGGGCGTATGTGACGAAGACATAATGGAAATCAGAGGTGGCGGAAACACCTACCAGATGTGTGGGTGGAACAGTGGGCAGCATTGTAAGTGACAATGCTTGTAGAATTTATTCTACCATTCTTTACCATTCTTACTTCAAGGCTCAACTTTTTATATACTTCTTCGTATGTTTTATAAAAAAGAATTCTTTTGACTCTTTCAAAACCTAATTTCTAAACGGACATTGATAGATGTAGGAGCTTTAGGAGAACCTCCTATTATATATATGTATATCATAGGAGGTATGTATATATATATACAAATGATAAATGTGTTTTTTAAATATATTAGAAATACTAATATATTATTTACAGCCAGAATTAAGGATCCTTAATTGGCTTAATTAGAACAGAATTCTTCATTACATAAGCTTCTATAATATTATAATAATACGATAAACAACAACAATGCCATATTCATCTTAAAGTTCCATAGCACATTTTTTATACAATTTCATAACAAAACAGATAATATTATTACTGTGATAGATGTAAAATGTGATTTTTTGTTTCATCGACTTTTTAGTATCAACTTTATCCGAATTTTTTGTAAATTTATTTATTTCACCAAAATTCAGTACTATTCTTTATCTTTAATATCTACAGTTTCTTGTATCCGTAAATGTTTTTGAATGTTAGTAAATACAATAATTTTAATTTGCGTTTTACCTTGACAGTGTATATAGACTTGAACGAAAACGACGATCAACTGACCTTGGACTTCCGGTTGCCAAGCAGTTTGCAGTCTCGAATGTGGGAAATGCGCGTGGTGCAACTGGGTTTCGAGCAGCGCGCGCCTACCGGATGTCTACAGTACTTCCGGGCAGCAAATGGCACCCTAAAGACATTTAATTACCTGCCGAATGGAAGATTCCTGGCAAATCAGGATTACCTCGTTTGTGTTCGTCAAGAACGAGGAATGTGTGGAATTTCTTATGTGCCTTGCACACGTGATTCTTTCCGCATAGGGACGCCATTGAATCCAAACTCAACGGACTCTAATAACCAGATTATGAATGCTAACGCAAACTCTAGTAGCTCTACGTCTCAACAACGTCCTAGTAATAATAGCAATAATAATAGTAATAATAATAATAGTGGTAGTACCAGTGTTATGGATACGGATATTGAAGGATCAGGAACTGGAATCTCGGAGAACGAGGTAGTTCCTACTTCCGGTGCAAGCTCCAGTGGCTTCCAAAGACGGTGCAGGGATAGGGTGCTTATTCCTTGCGACTTCGAAGAGTTTATTACGGTATTGTTATCAGTTTTTATCAGTTTTAACGTAGATTATGATAGCAGTAAGGTATTATAATTATACGGCCGTATCTTGTATTCTAGGATTAAGGTATATAATCCGCTAATAACTATCAAATAACTAAAAATAACATAAAATTGATATACCTAAATACTAGTAGATTATGATATTAAACACCTGATGATATTAGTATTATTAGTATTAATGAGAAATACCTAATTAATGTTAATGATTATATTAATACTAATATATTGTACAGCTCAGAATCCCCAAATATTTCTTGATTAAAAATAGCTACGCCCATTTTTGAATATTATTATTAACATAAGTGGCATTGGATATATTGTAGCTCAGGAATTCCAGAACATCTTTGCTTTATTATTTTTAAAGCATTATAACTAATAATTAATAACTCGAAATAGTGTACCAAGCTCGGCGAAGTAAATGTTTATGCTACTTTGTTAGAAGGAGGATATTAATAATATTAAATATAAGGTCCAAAAGTACAATGGTGGGCGGAAATGTGAAGGGATTAATCCACAACTATGTGTTACGGCTTTATTTGTTAATTTTATCCGTCTCACATTTGTGCAAACATGGCGGAGTTTAAGTAAATCCTGCACCGGAAAGGGTTGCAGGATCAGACCTAACCAAAGAGTTATGGGGAATTGTTGGAAGTTCAGCGAAAGAGGGTAACCGAACACCCCATTTTAAAGGGTAGTTACAGGCAGGGATAATGATCGATTTGTTAGAAATTTGACGACTCATTCGCTTCCCAATTATCGCTGTCCCGAAAAAACAAATTATTCACGTAATAAATT
The DNA here is from genome assembly GCA_910591585.2 of Nysson spinosus. NCBI lineage: Eukaryota > Metazoa > Arthropoda > Insecta > Hymenoptera > Crabronidae > Nysson > Nysson spinosus. The sequence goes on from OU342841.1 coordinate 1,918,974, forward strand.
ATTTTTGATTGCAGCTATTCACAGCTTTTTTTCTGAATTAAAATAATAATTGTACACTTAAAGAAAACAAGGTTACGGAATACTGCTTGAGTCGTATTAATTAATAATATCATATTTAAATTATACCAACTAATTTGTACGGATATTAGCATCACAAACATTTACTATTTAAATAACAAAAATGATTTCAGTTACCGGTTTAGCTGAAAACATGAAACATAAAATCTGAAATTATTACACTTCTATTCCAAAAAAGTAAACAATAGATTATATATTATCATATAAAGCAGTTTTTGAATGAACCAAAAATTCATCTTCTACTGTTCCAGTTCGGAAATGACGTAGCCGGAATATTCTAAAATTATTACACTGCCCTGGCAAAATAGAAGAATTGAATAATACATTACAGTAAACTCCCGTATAACGCGGTTAATACGTCACGCGTGATCCGAAATCGCGTTATACGAAATTGGAGATTACCTGTGCCATGCTCGACTAAAGTAATCAGGGAATCCCCGCATTTGATTATATAGCGCGTTGTACGAGAATCGCGTTATATGAAAAAAGTCGTCGCAATATCTTTAGCGCGTTGTAGGAACTCGCGTTATATTCAGTGTTTGCATTGAATATGCCTATCTTTCAGTGTTTAATAGACAAACAAGCACCGAAGTTTTTGAATGAACTAAAGTTTGTCTACTGTTTCAGCCCGGAAATGACGGAGCCGGAATATGCAACTTGGAGCACTGCGGTAGTTCTTTGTGCGGTCAGAACGAGTCGGATAACGAAGGAATTTGTCGCGTCGAGACTTGGGCGACGCCCTTTCGCATTAGGGTGGCATTTGGTCCTGGACAGGACACAGGGACCACTTTAGAGGATAACATCGGCATGTGCCTTATGTACGAGCAACAATCTTGCGTGCCTTGAACAAAAAGGACTACCTTTTCAAGCGCACCTCTGACTCCGAACAAAGTTCAAGGGAATTCAAATGATTAATTGAATCACGCACGATTTCCCTTCGTGTAATTCGCGAACTCGTAACGCGAGACTTCGTGAAATAAACGGAACAAAGACCTGCTACTTTTCGTGTGCTGTGAAATGAATATCGTGAGAATCAACAAGTTTCGTCGAATTGGGAAACATCTTCTCTTTCTATTCAAAAGGTAATTGATGGAGGGAAGATTTTATGATGAAACTTTATTGTGAAGGCAATGGAACTCCATTTAGAATTGGGTTGTAGATTATTTATGAATTAGAAGTTCACGTTAAAATATAATAAAATTAAGATCGAACTTAAGTTTTTAGAAAAATGGAATTACATCACTTTCATAATAATCGCACGATATAATATATATTGTTGTATGAAAAGGTTGTCCGGTGATAATATTTTTCGAAGAAGAATGTATTAAACTATTGATGTAAATTATTGTTATTTATTTATTCGATGTTAGATGAGGTAGATGAATTTATTTTATTTATTCAGTTTGAAGTAATTTAAATGACTTACCATTACTGTCCCACGGGGCACCGCATCTGCTACTTGAAATGTAAAAATCAAATAATTATTGCTTAAGAGAAATATATAAAATCAAGAAACTAAATTATATTATAATTATTGTTATAAAATATATTTATATGTACATAGTTATATGCACTGTATATAAACTTGATCTTAATAAAAATTGAGAAGCCAGTAATTCAAGAATATCATTTGCACTCAATTGTAGATGAATTTGAAAGCTCTAACAAGATTGTTACAAATAAAAACTTCCGTTTCAATGATAAAGAAGAAATGATGGCTTGTAGTGTTAAAAACTTTCAAACAAACTGAATTTTGTTCAATTTTGTCAAATCTATAATTAAGTAATAAATGAGAAGTTTCGTTTCGAATAAGAACTAATGGCTTGGAGTATAAAAGATTTGCAAACAAAATAGCGGAGGGTCATCAAAGAAATTCCAGTTTCGCAAAGGCGTTAAATGTCAAAGAGTTAAATAGTCTTTATTTACAAACGAACTAGCTTAAATCGCAAACGCAGCGCACAACTCTCGATACAATAATAGATATATAATTCGCCTTTCCTACTTCATTTCGCTTCTTCTTTTCGCAATTCCTCGTCAGAATCATCGACTACAGTACGCCGCGTTAAAACGATCGTGCAATATCGATCACAACCTCCCCTTTCCGAAAAAAAGCTTCCCCAACTGAGGGTGAACTTCGAGCTGCCGTAAAAGGGCGTTCAAAATGCAACCGTAAGATGAATGGCTTTGAAATGAAAAAGGATGTTTCCCAGAAAACTTTACACCTTATAAGTTCGAAGTTAACCCCTCCAGTAATTTTGCGTAAAAGCTAATAATTTAACTCACATTTTAGCGCTAATAGTAAAATATCCGATAAAAAAGATTTGAATCTATCGAGTAAGAAATATGTGGTAATAAATATTAGCCCGAATTATGTGTTGTAATTTTCAAATTCAATCAACCCTTCTTTTTTATCCAGCGTATAAATAGCCGATAAAAATGGCGAGAATCGCAGCGATAACGATAATGATGTTACAAGAATAAATTATAATCCTATTAAATAGAATAATTTCAAACTTTGGGTGGGCTACGCCATAATCATTCGTCTTGTTAACGAGGTTTCCCCTCGGACGAGTGAAAATGGCGTCGCATCCCCCGCTCTCCTTTTCCCCTTTCTTTTTAAACGTGTATAATCATAATGACAAGTAATAATAATCATAATAATAACGAGATTAGCGATAATCACAATGGAACGATAACGACGCCCCGTTATTACTCGTAATTCTCATGAAATCTTCATGGTTTCGCTGGCTTCAATGGCGTCGCTGCCGTAATAAGAAAAATCGTACCTCTATCTACAAAGTCAAAAGGACCGATAAAACGTGTAAAAGGGTGGTGGTCAACGAATATGTGTACGTGTCTCTTCTCTTTGTATATAAGTATACTCTGTAAGTGTGTCCGTATGCGTTTATCTTTCACTTGTCCGTTCAGTTTTCTTTTCGAGTGTAATTCGGGATATTTTGTGCTGTGTACAGAGTTCTTTATGCGGCACATGTCGCTCCCCTGATACCGTACTGAGCTAACTCGTAATATGCTTAGTTTTCTTTTTAACCTCGTTTGTTTGCCATTTTCGCCGGAAACTCGGTTAGTGCACTTGGAAATCCGGTTCGTACGATTGCCGGGAAAATCACTTCCGTTTCCTTGAGAGATACTGTCGCTCATAAAACATCATGATATGTATACGGACACTCGGTGAAGGTTTCTACTGCGGACACAGGACTTATGGCCACCCGACTTGTGACCTCCATTGCACCCACCCATGAAATAACCCAATTAACACATTCAATGTCGTGGGGGTCATCGGTGACCACGGATACCAATATTACTAAAACTCGAATGAAATTCAGTCGCGTCTCTTTATTTGCAAAAGATACGTTCCACAGAATTCCGCACATTTTCTGGTCAAATTAGGGATAATTTGTTGAAATACTAGCAGCACAATGGAGGTAACTTACACACATTCAGTTGTTTTGTTTTGTTTTGTTTATGTACAAAATTATTTTATATTTGAACGAGAAAAGCTTCTTGGATTAGTTACTTTATCTTGCTTTTATGTTTCATCGTATAACTTTAAGATCGCATTAAAGGAAGAGACGCTTAAAAAGAGACTGAATGATTATTGAATGAATAATAATTATTAAAATATGGAACTAAGCCATGCCAAATTTAGCTCAGATTATTGAACGAATAATATTTATTGCAACATAAGTAAGTAGAAACTTATTCTTAATTGCAAGTGAATTTAAAGGTTGAATTTCGAGTGCGACCAAAAATCATGAACTATATATCGATGTACATTAATTTATGGTGCTATATTTTATAAGGCAAGTGAAGGTTTACAGGAGCTGATAGATTTAGGATATTAAAATTGTAAAAAAGTACGAAAAAGTTTCAATGAAGATGAATTCCACCGTACTATAGAAGCACTGTTCAAGTACCACTTTCAATTTCGCATCATTGTTTTCCATTTTAGATTGCAGTATCACAAAATGGCGATTCCATTTATGGCGATAGAATATACGAGCATCTTCTTAAGAACTACTTAGGTCGTAAAAACAAAAACCTACTCCACGTATTTTTACGATATTCCAGGAGTTCTTTTGAGTCCGATAGGAAGCCGAAGAAAACAGTTCAGTTCGTAGTTCCGAGTTCATAAGACTTTCAAAATGGCTACATGCACCGTGTTTCTTTACTTCGATTTTCCATGTTTTCCTTCACGCCGAACCGTAGTAAATAGTTGCAGACAATCGGTAAATATTCTCGTGCCAATGCATCCAAATATTTGAATATTATCTTAGCGAATATCCATGATGTATATTTGCTGGACAAATATTTGAAAGTGTGATTATCCATGGACCTCCTACGTGCAGGTTCGAGTTACTCGAATAATGTCACGCAATCTGAATTATTCATACTTTCGGATGGAGCGATTAATCGAAGTTCTGACGAGGTCTTCTCGAATTGCTTGCGTATCACGGAAAACACAAATTATCATTGTTCATGCATTAAATTATAGAATCATTCTATACAAATGTTCGTTATATCAGATAAAGTATTCCACCGAAAATTAAAATACCAAAACTGAAATTTATGAAGACTTTTTATGGCAGAATTGTTACCTTTTATTAAAGTAACTCGTTATATTTTTATACCCTTTGGTGACAATAATAAAAAACGAGACCATGTCAATGTTATTTTATTAATGGTGGGTCTTCGTTCCTTTAAATTATCTTTAACTCTTACTTTCTTTAAAATTTCCAATTCTCTTTTCTCTAAAAACAAATTGGTTCTTTGTTTATAATAATAGTATGAAAGTAATATAATATGTATATTTTGTTAGAATATCTGATCAGTATTATTTTATCTAAGTAAAAGTTTTAACAAAACTTACACATTACATATAAAACGAATACGATATTCAACGAAGTTCAATGAAGACCAGTAACTAAATTATATAAAGAATAAGGAAAGTTTACTTGACAATAAAAAATGGCCATTTGATGAAGGAAGATGTATGTTCCTCGAGTTATTTATGCCGAGATCCATCAATCATAATTCATTTGCAATACTTCAAAATTATTTTAACTTTGGTGGATCTATCGGTAAGAATATTCTGATTTATTACTTCTCCAGTAACTTCATATTCCAAGTTGTTTTCCTCGGAATCGATGTACGCGGAGAGTTATTATTCAATTAATTATTCACTCCGATAATATGCGACAGGAAATCGATGTGCAATGTCGGCTCTATTTTTGTATAAAACTCTTTCATAACTTATGCTATTTTATTTAGAAGTTTATGAAACTTTTAGCTCTCAGAATATCAAGTTCGACATCATTACATAAAGTATAGTATTTCAAAACTTCGAATAACTAAAAAGCATTACATATTGTTTAAAATAAATTAATTCAATGTGGAAATTTAAGTTTTGTTCACAGCTGTATATAGTCAACTTAATATGTTTGTATGTAATTATTATATAATTCGAATACATTCGAAATGTGCGTATCATACTTTCTCATTAAAAGTATCAATTTAAAAGTATCAGACAGCATTTTTATATAAAAACGTGTAAAATAATGTATTGAATATGTCAAGTTTCATGAATAAAGTCCTTTTAAACTGGTAGTCAATTGTTATCTTAATTACACATTCGGTTCTTCGTATACAAAGCAGGCCGATAAATAATGAATATTTACAATATAATTGTACAATTATATAGATTACAATAATTCCATCGATTCATTCATTAATATTTATATAAATAACGAAACTCATCCAAATTTAATGTGTATAACATTCAGTAAATTTAGTTAAAGAATCATTCATACTGCGCCATTTATAATGCACTCTGCTGTAATATATGCATATTTATGAATTACAGATAATTCGAAATATTAAAAGGGACTTCTTCAAATATTAATGTTATAAATATTATTATATTATCAATGTATCTATAACTCTAAACTTTCCTTTTTATCATAATATATTATTTATATGCAGATACTATTATATTACCTTATTATATACAGCAACAGAATATATTACAAATGGCGAAGAATATATGCTTTATTCCTTCAATTCATTTATCTCCATGGATAGTAAAGTGATTGTAATAAATAATTACTAACTAAATAACTAAATATGTCCACGTTATTCTTCCTCCCTTTATCTTCCATTATGAAACCAAAGTACTTATTATTTTCCGGCAGAAAGTATTATCTTTTATTCGTTTATTCCACCTTTTTTAACTCTGCCGTTCTGCGAGTCCGACGATACTGGTATCGTGTTCATCAGCGGTGCTAGGGAAACTTCAACTGTTTCCCCTGCATAATTAGAGGACCTAGCCACGCAGAAAAAAGCAACGGGAGAGCCATGGTCGTAAATTGTGTTCATTTCATGGAAATAAGACCTTTTTTGCTTTCTTATCAAGTTTTTCCGCCACTCTACTCTGCTCGGTTATTTAATATTTCACTACAACATACGCAACCAAGATGTTCGTTTACCAAACAGATTCTGGGGATATTAAATGATTACGAATATTAATATCTACCAATCCAATTCTGTGCTTGTTAAATTATTATTTATCGTTAATTTAATCGCAGGGATTTTAACCCTTAACACACCAACTGTTTAACGCAACTGTCGACCGGGAACTCCAACTTAACCTGAGTAATTTCAAAAGTAATATAGTTTCGATAGTAATATTTAATAGATTAGTTATAATTGACTAATGTGTGGAATTTTTGAAAACATGATTTGCAACTGAGAATTAGTAAAGTATACAATAGGCATATTTGTAGTGGTAAGGGTTAATGTACTAGCAATTAATTATTAAATAATTCGAATGTACTCGAGATGCGCGTATCACACTTTCTGATAAAAGATATCAATTTTCAAATTTTAAACTCCAATCCTATGTAAGGTGGTATAAAACTATGGAACGAATGTGGCAAATTTGATAAAGAACTATTCTTAATTGGTTGTTGATTATTAATTTTGCTGGTTTACTTTAACGATTTATTTGTGATTTATTAACGGTTTCTATTTTTAATTATATTCTTTGTGTTGTCAGTTAAGTTCCTCGTATTTTATGTTGATGGATGCGTAATGATTTGTATGAAATGCTGGTAGCAATTATTTTATTTAAATCACGGTTTTATGTTTATTTTAACATGATATTTACAACAAGGGTCTTTTGTTGAGGAGTACTTTTTCTCTGATAAGAGTGCTACAGTTTTGTATTTGGGGCAAGATAGAATGTAAAGCACGGGGTACATTGTTGGGAGTGAAGTGTTTACGTCAAAGCAGATCAATAGTCTCTGCACACAGAACTTCTTATCACTTGTAAACCACTGTAAATAACCAATCCCTCGATGAGAGTTTTTTTCTAGCGGGAGGAATTATAATGTAATGTCACCGATGCTTTCAACTTTAGTTTTCTGGAATAATCTCGTTACTTTTAACTGAACAATATTATATCCGAATGAAAAAATATGACATACACAACTATAATATACATAGTTATATATTATATATACAATATAAATTACAAAATAGAAAATTAAAGAAATAGGAAAACCGACATAGAAAGCAAAATACTATATAAAAATGTACATTTTTATTATACGGAATAATTGGCAGATCAATTTTCCTTTAAGACTAGAACGTTTTGAGACCTAGACAATTTTAATATGATATTAATAACCGTCATTTATCAAGTATATTATTATTTAGGAGTTGGTTATTAAGTAGTATAAATTTGCTCGAATATGAAGTAGATATGTTCATGTCGTCGTAGATTCTCATTTTGAAGTTGACATAATTATTTGATGTGTTTGAATAAAAATGAACCCCCCGCCTTGCTGAAAGAGAAGGCAAGAAATAGTTTGTTTTTATCTCCTCGCATTACCTTAATTGCTCGTTTCCATTATAATCCCTATTCTCCCTCTTAAATTCTCTGTAAACACGATCCAACCATCCTCAGCCATTTTCACCCTCGAAGATCCGTGGGGGAGCTCAGAAGCAGACCCCCGTCGAACTCGAAAAAAATTCATCATCTTTCGAAACGACATTTTAAGTTACTGAAATCCTCGGCGCGCATAATCCCATTCATTATCGCGTTAATATATCTCTCGTATTTCACATTAAATCCTCGAATCCAAGTTTCCCCCGTTACATTTGTCTTCGGTCGGAACTTCATATTCACGAAGTAACTTTCATCGAACGTTCCAGCAGCCCTCGATTTATCATTATGGCGTACAACCAGCAACACTTTCACCTCGTTAAAAACACTTCGATTTTCCACTAGAAATCCAGCCAAGTGTCTAATCGGCATTATTCCAAATTCGGATAAAACACCCTTTTGTTTCGCGTGTGCTTTTTTTGATATGCTTGTCTCGTTTCACCTCTCCCTTCTCCCCTCCTCCCCCACCATGCCCCGAGATACTGATATTTTCGCGAATCCCCCCCCCCCACTTTCGCGTGCAAACATGCATACAGAATGTACAAAGATCCTCGACTTTCTCTCATATTCAATCGGCCTCCGCAACGTCGAAAGTGGGAGAGGCAGTGCAATTTCTACCCACCCTCCATGTATTATTTTTTGCTTCTGAACGAATTTCGGGGGATTAGAGGGGGTGGAGGCTGTCGATTGGTCCCGGCGGTATTCAGGGTGCGCATTGTGATATTACACACATACATTTCATGCATACGTATGTGTCATCGTAAAACCTTACTCCTCGAAATATAAGGACCTGTTTCTGTGCTTTCTTCGTATCCCCTATTCTTTATGTTGTTACGTCTCTGTGTTAGTGTATGCATATATGCGTGTATATGTGTGCTCGTGAAGTAAGTGCGTCGAAATTGTCGAGCCTGGACTCGTATTCACTTTTATTGTTCCTCGAACGAATGCCTCGAACGAATATTACGTAACGTCTTCCTTCATTCTTCGAGCGAACCTCTGATACCAGTGATATCGTTTACCGCTACATGAAAAATCGAAATGTTTCCTCGTTTTTTTTTTTTAGTTATTTTCTCGCCCTAAAGTACCACTTTGGATGAATATTTACACTTTTCAGTAATTCGCGTCATTCGTACTTATGGAATGTATAATATTTCGATTTTCAAATCAATGTAAAGTTACACCTTCTTCTTAACAATTGATCGAATAAAGTCAAGAAATAACTGCAATTCTCGCAAGATTTTGGAACAGTTTTTTCTTGGAATTTCGATTCGGTTTCAAATTTAAGAACCAGATCTCGTACTTATGAAATGTATAGTATTTCGATTTTCAAGTAAATGTAAACTTACACCTTCTTGTTAACAGTTGATCGAATAAAGTCAAGAAATAACTGCAATTCTCGCAAGATCTTGGAACAGTTTTTCCTTGGAATTTCGATTCGGTTTCAATTTTAAGAACCAGATCTCGTACTTATGAAATGTATAGTATTTCGATTTTCAAGTAAATGTAAACTTACACCTTCTTGTTAACAGTTGATCGAATAAAGTCAAGAAATAACTGCAATTCTCGCAAGATCTTGGAACAGTTTTTCCTTGGAATTTCGATTCGGTTTCAATTTTAAGAACCAGATCTCGTACTTATGAAATGTATAGTATTAGGTGGTCCAATAAGTTCGTTCCGTTTTCGGCGCGGCGACTTTATTACCTTCTTACCTGAGTAATAAACCACAATACATACTCAGGTAAAAATGTACATATTCCAGTACACTTCTAGTTTTGCTTTCGTGCGAATTTGACGTATTTTTTTAAGTTTTTCTGTAATATCTAAACTAAAATCATGACGGACCACAAAATTCATTTTCGACACATCATGTTATACGAGTTTCCTAAAGGGTATAACGCTTCGGAAACTTCGAGAAATATTTGTGTTGTTTACGGGGAAGATTCTGTAACAGATCGTACGTGCAGAAAATGGTTTGATCGTTTTCGTGGAGGAAATTTTTCATTAGAAGATGACCATCGCGCTGGACGACCACATACTGCTGACAACAGTGCTGTACGTGCATTAGTGGTGCAAAATCGTTGGATTCAAGTGCGTGAAATTGCATCGGAACTTCAAATGAAAAAATCCACCGTGCATAATTGTTTACGGAAGATGGGATTAATTTCAAAGTTGAATATGTGGGTGCCGCACGAACTGACGGAGCGTAACCGCGCAGACCGCCTGGCAGTGTGCATGGCTCTGTTGAATCGGCATCGAAATGAATCAATTTTAAAAAGAATTGTTACTGGGGATGAAAAGTGGATACAATATGAGAATTCTAGAAGAAAACGTAGTTGGTAAGGCAACGAAATGCCCGAATCAACGGCAAAACCTGGACTGCACCCATAAAAGGTATTGTTATCGGTTTGGTGGGATTAGGAAGGAATTGTTTATTATAAATTTTTGCCAAACAACTGTACCATCAATGCCGACAAATATTACGACCAATTGGACCGATTAAAGGAAGAAATTCAGAAAAAAGGCCAGAATTAGCCAACAGAAGGGGCGTGATATTACAGCACGACAACGCTCGACCACACGTGGCAAGAAATGTTATTGAAAAATTGAGTGACTTTGGCTGGGAGGTCCTGCCACACCCTCCGCACTCTTCTGACATAGCCCCATCAGATTATTATTTATTTCGGTGCATTCAAAATTCGGTTACCGGAAAAAAATTTGAAAACTTTGAGGTCCTCCAAAAGCACGTGGCAGAGTTTTTTAATAAAAAAACGAAAGACTTTTATGCGAAAGGAATTATGAAACTACCTGAGAAGTGGCAAGAAGTAATTGAAAAGAATGGTGACTATGTATGTGAATAAAATAAATTCTATTTGAAAAAAACGGCGTTTTACTGTAACGGCTGAAAACGGAACGAACTTATTGGACCACCTAATATTTCGATTTTCAAGTAAATGTAAACTTACACCTTCTTGTTAACAATTGATCGAATAAAGTCAAGAAATAACTGCAATTCTTGCAAGATCTTGGAACAGTTTTTTCTTGGAATTCCGATTCGGTTTCAAATTTAGAAACCAGGGTAACGATAATATTTACGTGAGATGTAAACGTTGAGCAGCTCGGCGGACGGCATGAAACTTTGGATCGCTCATTTGGGAAAGATATTCAATTCTATTTCCCATTATTTTATACCCTGAACAGTTTTGACTCGATTAAATAAAATATTATTCCTTCCACGTATACGGAATATTAAATGAATCCTCCTTCTCCTTTAAAGTGTGGTATAATACATGTTTAATAACGTCCATTATTTAAACATTTATATCTCACACGTCATCTCGGTGACAGTTTTAAAGACATTGTAAATAACGAAGGCAATGTCTCATCGATTACAGATATAAGTATTAAGCCTTTCAAGTGAAAGATAAATGTCTAAACAAATTATAATACGTTATTTTGCATTATGTGTGGAGGATATATTTTGCTGAAAATAATAAATCCTCGATTGATTATACGATATCACTGGTTTCAGAAAGAAGCACAACCTTGGAGATAATAGTGCAATGTCGATATGACAACTGGCGGCTTGAGAGCTTTTTTTACAAGGGTTAATAAATAAAGGGTACTTTCCATTTCTGTAACTAGCCAACTAACCAATAAGTTTCATTAAAGAACTATAATTGATAAGAACGTCTTGTAATAATTCAATAAAACAGACCTTTATATGTCGTAACTTTTTAACCAAATCTCAAGGTGAACATCCTCGTTTGGCGATCTTAAAGAGTGTTCATAAAAATTCACCCTTATATTCGATTTTACGACAGCGAAAAGTTTCAAGTTGTAGAGAATAAATTAGATTAGGATGATATTAGAATTAAATCAGAAAGAATTCTAATTACTAATGTTTGAAATTTGGAAAAGTTTGCGAAAGTAATCATTCTCGCGGAGTATCGTGTTTCATTGAATTTCGAGGTCGAGTTTCGAAAATAACTTGGATTTCTTCCAAATAAGTGGGTTCGTTTGAATGGAAAGCACCCGGATGTAGCGATGAAATGTAGAGGAACAGAGCTGCCTATACCGTTCGTGTTGGGATCAATTGATCCGATCTTTTCACACTTACATGGACGTATGTGTGTCCGGCTGTTAAAGAACACGTTTCAGCACCAATTCATGTATATATTATGAAAATCCCTTAGCTCACGAGCAGTGTTCTTCAAATTGTTTGCAAAGGGTGGAACTATTTTGTTCGTACGAGAATGGCTGCGGTAGTTTTGATAGCTCGGAAGCTACTTTGCGAAACAGGGTGTATAATAACGTTATGTTATTGGTTATAAGCAGAGATGATGGCTTGGTTTAAGAAAGCTCATAATAAGTTCAGCTTTGATGTATTATTATTAACATTACTTTGAGGAACACTGCTTTAACCCTTTCACTGCGACGAATTATAGTAATCATATAAAAGATTGAAATAACTGATGTAGAATATCATCCGACGAAAGTAACTTGTGCGTCGACTTTACAAGAATAATGTTTCGAAATGAAGTGTATAGTACTTCCGCAGTAATTGTAAGTGAAAGTTGTATTCGTTCGCGTTGGTTTTTTATATCTGTATGTTTTTTATGGTATTATTAAGTTATATTATCGAAATGAAACGTACGAGAGATCTTTTTTTAGCCCCGAATTCAATTGGGGTTCTAAAGCGTAACACAAAAGGAGGAAGTGAAACCACCCAACTGATGTCTCTCGCGTGCTGAGCGGCACAAAAGTCGTATTCTCCTGGCGTTTTCCATTAAATTGATTTCACGAACAGCACAAATGGATTACTTTCTGGTTGAATAATCAAATATTTATCACAAGCTTACCTGATAGTTGTTCGCAATTAATGCGAGTGACTCGTTCGCGGTGAATTAACACGGCTAGGTGGTTCGCAGCGAAGGGTATCAGCGAAAGTAGGGAATTTTATTCGTAAAAAAAGGGATTCTCCTGGTACGTCGTGTCGCGCTAAAAATCCCTAGCAACATCTTGTCAAGTGTCCAAAACTAGGTGCGCCGAAGTGTCGACCCGCCGTAGAATTCTGAGAGCACTCGGTGAAATACCTTCGAGAATTTCAGGCTGCCATTCTCATAAATTATTCGTCTTTGACTTCGTAAGCCGATGCTTTCATTTCATCCGATGATGCCTCGGAGCTGACATCTGATGAATATTCCCGGTGACTTCAAACGATCCCGTAATACGTGTCAACATCAACACACACACACACACACACTCTCCTCTCCTCTCTTCTCCTCTTCTGATCGGCAGATCAAATTTTCGCTTTTTTTTGTCACCACGAATCCGTGACCCGTTAGACATACTCTTGTGCGTTCCCCAGTGATGCGAGCAGATGATGATTATGGCCAGGACGAGTGGGGGATAGATACAGAGAGATCGAGAGAAAGAGAGGAAAGGGGAGAAGAAAGGAAACGAATTCAAGGGAAAGGAATCTTGATAGAACTAACGTAGTCAGGACGCGAGATTACAAAGTAAAATGATATCACGATATCACTCGCTTCTCTCCTATTTTCAGTCGTTTAACCCTTCATACCCGGATTTGTTGCTTATTAAAAAAATATGGATCTAATAATAGCTAAACAAACTAGTTCGTGGCAGTACAATGCTATAATGATGGAATATAGTGATAATAAGTGAGAAACAGACGAAATGAAAGTTAAAGTATATAGATATGAGTAACTAGTTGTATCTACTTTTCCTTACAGTATAATTAGTAAAGTACTACGTACTTTTTCTTTTCATATTGCTGAGAAATGCTTATCGATTTGTGGGCTGTTAACGTAAACACTGACGCAAAGCAACACGGAAGCAAAGAATAATTCTGTTTTAACTTTCAACCGCGCGTTCTACATGTAGCTCGTGAGCTACGTCCACTAATATCTCGATGGCCTAATCAGATTAAGCCGGCAGAAATATCTATGAATGGCGTTTCTAAAGAATATAAAAATTCAAAATCTTCGGAGAATGGAATGTGCGATAGAGAGGGAGAGAGAGATAGAAAGAAGGTGATGATTATGAGAAGTTTCAAGATAAAAATCTTGCTACAGAGCGTGCAATCTTGATATTCGTTCTTGAGCTTCCTTTTCGGCTTATCTTTCCATTTTTGCCCTGGATTCTCTATCTTCCCTCGTTCTCTCGTTTCTCTCCATTTTTCTCGACTCGATCGTCCCGACGCCCTGGTCGAGTGCGCCTCGGCAGTGGAGAATAGTCTTGGTTCTAACTTAACCCAAGCCTCCGGCTGTCTTGGTCCCATTGGTCCTTAGGTTAGAGTTCCTCCGGTCTTCCTCTGGAACCCACCGTACGAGAAAAAAAGGAAAAACAAAGACACTAAGGGCTTTTCCGCCTTGGCGGCAACTATGGCTAATTAGGTCGCGTTTCATTATGTTTTAAGCACGCAACTATTCAACATATAACTCCCTTTCTCTTATCCTCTCTTTTACCTCTTCTACTTTCAACTTCTTTCAGGTTAAGTCTTTAAACGAATTCTACGGAAACCAAGTATATAACTGAACTTCTTTTGCCATTTATGACGCTATCGAAGTGAAATTGTTTGCAAATGTGTGAAGTTATAATTCAAATAAATGAGAAATGAATAATTATATATGTAGTATCTCATTATACTACCTTGGAGTAACTTGTAGGACTAGTTTTGAAACATATGAATACAGTTACTATATATATTTCATACAAATGTGGCATACTTATGCCTGCAGAAGTTAAAGTTATTAATATGAAATGTTACGCTGTACGCTAAAATGTTTAACTTTCGTGGATAGGTCTTGTACGAGGGTCAAAACAAGCCTGAATTATTTAGGCCTCGTGAATCTTCACGAGTAGCAAGGGCCATTATACTAAATAGCCCATGATATGAATACATTGATATATCTGGATTATACTTGGCAGTTATGTACTTTATCTTCGGAATATCTAATGTTACTTGAACCTCTATTAACTAGAATTTTAGTCCGTTGAAGTAGAATTTTTATTAATGTTATAATTCAGTTTCATTAGGGAAAATTATATACTAGTCCCGCGATCGTAAAACGAAAATATGGTAGATAAAGAGACATTTTTAAAATTGCTCGGACTTCCTAGATATACTTTGCTTATACTTTTAGATATACCATACGTTAAGATCAATTTGTAGACATACTACACTGTTCTCCACGCCTTTATCAATTTTCCATATTAATCTAAGTATTCAAGCTTTATTGCAACAAGCTTTGTTACAAACTTTATAAAGTTTGCATCGTTAATGTAACGTTAAAAATACTGAGCAGTTTTCAAATATTTGCGATATATTTGATTCGGCTTTTAGTAACATTTACATCATCGACAACCGGCAACCGTCGCAGCATACAACGTGTTAACTTCAACAAGAAACAACATAGAGAACTTACCTATTTTCGTAGCAAACGGGTCTTTCGGATGATTGGTCTTGATGGCATTCATCCGTCGATTCTGCGGACCCTGGCCACCTCCAGGTGTCTGTCCAAATCCGGGTGTAATACCTCCGGTAGTCGAAGTTTGTCCACCCGGTGGTAAATAAGAGATTTGCTGGGTGCATCCCGCATGTCCTCCAGTTGGCCCAAGTCCACTCATACCTGCTGGTGCACCCGCGCTCCTAACTCTAGGTTGTTCAACCGGAAGTATGCGACGCCTCTTCTTCGGTAGCTTGGCTCGCGCCTGCGTGTGACTGTAATACATCGCAAAATTGCTGACGATCACGGGCACTGGCAGAGCGATGGTTAATACACCGGCAAGTGCACACAATGCACCAACAAACATCCCGATGTAGGTCTTCGGTACCATATCACCATAACCGACGGTAGTCATCGTGACCAAAGCCCACCACAAACCAAGTGGTATACTTTTGAAGTCATTCTTCGGATTATATTGTGTACGTTCAGCATAGTAAACCAAACTGGCGAAGATCACGATACCGAGCACAAGGAAGAATACCAAAAGCGTGAGTTCCTTTGCCGAGGCGCGGAACGTTTGTATAAGGATCTTCAATCCGGACGAATGGCGCGTTAATTTGAAGAGTCTCATGATACGTATAATACTTAAGAACTCGAGGAAGTCAGCGTTCTCCAAATGTGAGGCGAAACGTTGTAGTGCCAGGTCGAGGTAGAAGCTTAACGTTGCCACCATGTCGATCAGATTCACTGAGCTTTTGATGAAAACACAACGATTCGGGCTTGCGGTAAACCTTATTAGGAACTCCAGCGTAAACCAGGCATTGCAGATACACTCGATATAGAAAAAGACATCGTGAGCGTTTGTGTGCGTTTTCTCGACGATCCAGGATGTCTCATTGCCCGTTTTCACCGGACGATGTACTATCACTGGCACCCGCATATCCGGATGGGTTTTCAGGCAGAACGATAGTATCGACACGCAGATGAAGAACACTGAAACTATACTGATCACCTGGAACATATAATGAATCCTCATATTGACTATGTACTATTATCATTCAAAGGATATTACTTACAAAATGAAATCACAAATAATAAACACTCTACAAATGGATAAGAACCAAGATGTATAATGTTGCATATCAAGAAATTAATTATGCGAAGATAGTAACGTAGTAATTCCTAACCTACACATCCTAGCAGGTTACTAATAATGATAGTAAATGCTTTTTGAATATGACGCAATGAAGAGATGATGTTCAACGGCAGATCAAAAACAGGAAGTGTGGGTGTAAATCCTCGTTTATGTTAGAAGTAGCTGAGCTGCGCGCTTGATAGAAGTGTTGGAGCCCAGTTTTTAAAGAAAATCAATCCATAAAGATAAGGAATGTGGGGCCACGTTAGAACGCGGAACTTTGTTCGCTGATAAAGCAAATAGATCGCACTGAGAAGACTCAAACGAGTTTATTCTTCCTTTATAAAAAGGTATTCACCATTATGTTCCTATCGACGATGCATAAGGCAGTTCTCGTTTACATATTGGACTCACATTCTCCGAAACTGAAGTCTTTACGGCATTCAATGGCCTCAAGATAACATTCTTTGTACTTGTATTCTTGGAGCTTAATATTTTCCGATATAGAGTTCCATTATCTCAATATTAAAAAGAGAAATTTTAATGAAACCGTGTGTTCGTAAAGTTTTATGGAAACAACTATTTTGTACTACTTTTTCAAATTAAACTATGGACATTAAAACACAAGTAATATTGTACAATTATAATTATGTATTCTTAGAGCTAATTCTCCTTTTTATGTCTATTACTTTATTACTTTAGAATTGTAGAAATAGTTATTTCCATCGTAGTTATAAAAGTATTCAGACCTAGGGAGAATTAAGTTTACTCGTTAAAGAAATAATAACGAAGAAATTCTAGAGGAGAAATTAGAGCAATACATTATTACTATTCAATTCTGAGTCCAATACAAAATCAAAAACTGTGCAAAAGGATAGCATAAAGCAGACCTGGGCACGGTAGAGGCCCCTCGCGTTTTTTGCTTCCCCTTCCATCGTCAGACATTCCGATTCGCTGATAGCTGACTGCAACTGAGGATTTAAGGTTTGTCCGCAATAAAATAGATTTAGGGCCTTATAAAAGCTATTTTGTTCTAATACGATGGTTTTTCAACTACTTGCATATAATTTTAATAATTATACATAATCAATTTAATAAAATCCAAACATGTAACTCGTACGACATAGCAGGACCTAAATTTCAAGCAATTAGTGGTTGCGATTACATCGTTGCCTTGGCAACGAGATTGTGATTGGCGAACGCTTTTCTTGGGTTAACCTAACACTGTCACGTGGAAAGGATAGTTTGCATAGCTCACGAGCTAAATCTATCACGTTTTGTTTTATATATATGTAAATATATCCTGCTTTGAAATTTAACAATCGGAAAAAATAAAGTTATAATTATATTACTTGCAAATTCTGTCTCGTTACTTGAGAAAATATTTAATTACTGCATAGTTATATCGTCTTATATTATACATATAATACTACAAATAAAAATTTGATTACTCTGAATTTTACGAATATTTTTATTGTTTGTTATATACACACTAGAGTTCATAAGTATTTGTTCAAATTCGTAGGAAAATTTAGTACTTTCAAGCAGAAAACGTAATATTTATTGTTCCAAGAAGATGAATCAGCAAATTGATTTCAATATATTTCTATTGTTTGCAGACATAAATGTTTCTTCCAAAAATTTGCAATCGGCGAAGAATTTCAGAATAATATCTAAGAATAAATATTAATGATTGATAGAATATAATTTCACTTTATTCAATATAATAAAATTCATCATCACAACCCGCTTATTTTTGAACCGAGCAAAAATCAACTAACAATGAACGCGATATTCGCTAAATGAATGTTAAAGAATGTGGGAATTAATTGTTTTTATATACTTTAAAAATAAATTGTTCGTAGCATTAATTTGCCAACAATTTTTATGCGGATATATTTGAATTATAATGTCGAGCACCGACTCGACACAATGGGATGTATTGTGTAGACGAACTGAATCCGCGTTATTATCTCGCATAACTTTTTCAAACAAAACGACACAATAAACTTGTTTTCAACGGAGCCACGTCCTTCCGATAGATACGTATTATGTTAAAACTCGTTTGCTCGAAATACTTCTTTAGCCGAGTCAGGATAACTCTGTAAATGTGAAACCGTTTTTATAGCGAAACTTTTAATGGATTACGTGGTAATCCATTTATTTGCCTGATTTTCACATCCCTTTATGTGGAAACCTGGTTTAATTCATTCACTGTAATCTGATCGTTCTAATATTTTTCACTAACATGTGGTAAAATACTTAAAAAAATAATCATTTTAGTAGCAGGTTGTAAACGGAGGATAAGCTGACGAGAAAATAAAATAAAAAATATATTTTATTGCAATGTTTAGTTAGAGGAAGTGCATTATTATTATTGCAAGGATTTTTCCTGCTACTTTTTAGTGCGTTATCAAAAATGCAATTTCGGATACTGCGGTATCTAGAAACAGAAGTATCTGCAATTCCATTTCAAAGGCAAATCGAAATGCTGTAAAGCGAATGTCCCAGATGCCAAGATTTTATCAAATTTTTGATAGAACTGCGACATTGCGGACGAAATTGCTGCCGCAGGTAGAATATCAAAGAAAATTACGGAAAAGGAAGACTCAGAACTATGTTTCTAAATGTTTATGATCTTTTTAAACAGTGTAGAAACCTCTCTATTAAAATCCTCCATTCCTAGATTTTAATTATAATTATTCGGGATTCATTACTGTTTATATAAAGATTTGTTATTCATATGTATATACGTGTTTAGCCTAACTCGTTTAGTAAACAGAACCTTCATTACAGATTAAAATAGTAATTATAATTATAGATTAAATAATAAAACTAAAATTCAGTGAAGAAAGAAGTACATGAATAAGTTACACCAGCAAAAGAAATGATGAAGAAGAACAATATAGAACAATTTATATTAAAATAAGCAATAACACATCCATTCTAATGAAATAGTAAATAAAATATTCCAACTGATAAATTTTCCGTTGAAGAGGTGCTTAACAAAATTAATGAAACAGAAGATATAAAAAAAGACGTGCTGAAACACAGATTGATGGATGACCCAGCTAAGGGATAATAAAAAGGACTCATAACAAATTTATCCAACAATTCATAAATAAATAACGATACTGAACTCGTAACATTTGATGACACAGAAACTTGAGTATAAAATATACGAGGTGATGTCCAAGGACAAATGATTTAGAAAACAATTAATTAAAATAAAGGAGTCATAATTTGTATGGCTATAAAATTCGCCAGACTGTTGCTCTACAAATTTTGATTTAAGAAATTACTCAATGGAAATGTTATGTTAAAGAATGTTGTATTAATAAGTAATGTCATACCTTAGCTGCGGAGGAGGAATACGGTTCGTCGAAAAGCGACCACATTTGGGGCTTGAGCTTCTGCCACCACGTGAGGGTGCCATCGTAGTATGCCTCTTCGAAACCGAACTTCCTGGCGAGTTCTTCCTCCGTCGGCTTTTCCGTATCCAGGTCCAACCTGTCGAGGACTGTCAGCGTTTCCTGCGTGTCCCGATGCTAGAAGAGCGGTTCGGGTGGAAGAGAGAGGGATGCAACAACGATCATTATTCGTACCTGCAAAACTCTCTCTTTCTCTCTGTGTCGAGGGTGCTTTTTCGTGCTCTCCTCGGGACAGATAAAGTGCGTGCAAAAGCTTACGTGAGTCGCCGTGTATGGAACAAAAATCATTCCCATTTCGTCTATCAAATAATGAGAATGCATCCCTTCAAAGAATATGAATTATTGATAGGCACTTTGTGCTACCAGAATATTAAACTTAGAATGACAACGAACTTCGGAACAAAAGATATAAATTTCGGGCTAATAATATGTATGAATTAAACTTTGAATAAAAAGTTAGAAATTAATTCCTGATTTATTTAGCGATTGATTTTTATCCCGGAAGATTACTGTCTAATATTTTGTAAATGGCTCCATAAATATTTTAAAAAACGCAACGTTTTATTTAGAACCAAACCACTAGAAAAGTCCTCTACCATTCTTCAATTCGAAATTTCGTTTCCCCGTTAAAAACGTTTAAACTTCAGTGTTCCAGTCTGATTTGGGATTCAATCAGCCATCACGAAAGTTGGAATGCCAGACTTTAAATGTAATAACTTGGAAACTAAAGCTGATATTACAAAATGGTAAAGGACTTTTCGACTTGGTTTCTTCCAAACTATAAAATTAATGATATTTAAGTTACATAATTTGTTCATTTACTCCATAATTATACTCGCTGTCATACTCTTTTCTGAACTGAACATTATAAAGCATACCGTAAGTTGTAGTACAATTGGCCAAAACGTTGATAAAGGATAAATCGACGAAGAGGTAAATCAACTCTCGCAATATTTTACGAAGTTCTTCGTCGTTTGTTAGGAACATTATCGAAGTTAAACGACCATTCAATTGAATGATAACACGCAATAAGCCGGGCGATAATAAGCAGTAAACGATAATTACGGTGTAACGATAATACAGGATCGCATGTCTATCGGGTATTAATTTCAATCGAGGGTGGTGGTGCAAGCTTATGCTGCATCATTAAGAAGCAGAAATTTGTGTTCCATCGATTTTCAACGAGTGGTTGTCGCAGCCTCGGAAGCCTAATATTAGTGCACCGCCATTTATTTTCTTAATACCTTAATTAATCGACAAACATAAGACCCTGGTTAGTAGCGGATATCGAAGTCTTTCATTTTCTACGCTTTTTACCTTATTCACGAGAATTAATTTCCTGTTAACTCACGCATTAAAGAACCCTCTATTAATACCTGTAATACAATAACTTTCCGCTTAGTTTTATGCTTTATTTACATTCTTTATTGTTTTTCCTTGATAGTATTATATTGTTTATATCGCACTCTTTAACTTTGCTTTTAACTTTAGTAGCTTAATCACATTAATACTTTAATCACTTGTGATCGATGAATACCAGGAGTGTTCTTTTTAAACATGAAATTTAATAATCAAGGGGAACTTTTTAATTGATAGAATTATTAAATCAGTTTATAATTAAAATGTACGTTGTCCGGAATAGCATCTTTGATATGAAAGGTTTCAAAGTTGTTAAATTGCAGTATCGTATCATTAATAATTATATCGGTTTTGTACGTTAAAGTTTTGTTGAAAAACATAGAAATTTTGTATTATGTATAATAGAATGAATAATAAAATATATGGCGCCGAACGAAATATTGTTGTCAAGGAAATATAATATCATAAATAAGCGATGTAAAGAAAAAACTAAGTAAAAACAGCTTTCAATTAAAGACTAATATACCTTTTTAATTATGATTTATAAATTACTTATATATATACTATATTGTATAATATTAAGCCAAAGTGCAAAGCTTTCGGTATAATATTTCTGAACAAAAGAGTATTTATTAAGTAAGTACATATTCCACTTAAAAAACGTTCATATTTGCACGAACTTTAATAAAATATCATTCTGTAATTCATGGCGATATATAAACAGAAGATTCGACATATATCACGTTATTAAAATCCTCAATAATTTACACAATCTGGGCCAATAAATCTGTTGTTTACATTACAGAGAATATTTATTAGCAACTCTGGCGCTTAAATCTTCATCGACAGGCGAATAATTAACAGCAACATTAAAACGATTAAATCAGTACGCTTTTATTAGGTTGCAAATGTTAATGTCATCCCGTTAAATCTCATCAGGTAACGACTTTCTGCGAATCGTAATCACTGCCGATTTGTCGGCCGACACACGGCGTACCGTAATTTTGATAATCAATGGATTATTATAACAAACTCACGTAGAGCAAATTGAAGCAACGAAATCGATTTCCCTGATTGCAACCGGGGTTTATTGAATTTTAAAATAACCTCGTCGAACTGCATTTTGATTGATCAATGAATACATGCCCCCCTCCTCCTCCCCCTGACACAACTTGTTGCAAATTCGAAATTAGAATGCAAATAGGGGAGAATATCCATTTGCATTAATTAATTATAATGGTTATAACATTCTTAATTCTTTGCTACCACTATAAGCATAATAGTACTGTAAGTTATATTATTATCTATATTATTAACAGTTAATAGTATTATAATATTTATACTGAATCATAATTCAATATTCCTGTAATAATGTACAGTATAATAATTATTAAAATATTTCCTCCGCGGGAATCATAAACTAATGCTATGTAATTCATGTAAACAGCATTCTGAAAAGTGGACTGACATATAATTGCACGCTCCACAAGTATTCAAAAACATCAGATCAATTTGCGCCAATTAAATTTATATGATTGATGTATTACGTTTAATTCGATTCGCTTGAAACTTTATTAACGCAGCCGAGTACCTCGATTAACCTTTCTCTAAGGGATGATTTCTGATAGGAACGACCCTGTCAATACATCATCCCCGCATTTAAATGTAATTAAAGCCTGGGTTTAATAATTTACATTCAATTACCACGTCTGGCTATTAATACTAACTGGATTCAAATTAATTTACTGAATTCTATCGTCATTATAGGAACGAATAGTTTCTGAGTTTCCGCAGAGTGAGAACTCCTTGATCGCCTTCCTGAAGGATGATGTTCAAGGATGTTTAGTTCAACCTTCATTCTCCTAATTTCCGTTCATATCAAAGTGATGTTATGTCTCTAATTAGACACCATTAATTGCAAAATTTTATAAATCTCTCGTTATGTAATTATGCCAACTTGATTGATTATATTAATCAGAAGGCTTGTATGCTACACAAATGTTCAGCTTTTCTGATTGATATGACATTTCAACTAATTATGTTATTAAATTGATTGATCTTGTTGTGATTGACATTATTATTAAATTGATTGATCTTGCTGTGATTGACTTAATTGTGAAATTTAATTTTATTGTTTTACTGTTGACGCGGAAGCAAGTTGGTGAATTTCTAAATGTTGGGTCGAACCATAAATAAGTTGCGTTCGTCCAGAAATTTCTGATTCAAAACAATTAGAGTTTTGCGAAATGGGAATCGACAAGTTGCCTAAAAATGGCAGGAAGTTATTGATAATGACGGCGAATATATATTTGATTAAAGTCTAAAGTTTAAAATAAACTCCAAAACTAAACTAAGAATTAATAAAACACAAGAAGAAGAATGTTAAGAGCTTTCTCAAAATTCAACATAAACAAATTATGGTTTCTAAATTATAGTCACTTTGGGAAATATTTTACTTTCATTCAATAAATGCGTAAGAGTTGGTAGAAGAATTAAATTTGTATCTATAAATGAAAATGGAAAATTGTGTAATTGAGGACTTAACTTATAACAAAGCACAATCTATATTTTGTATTAGAAAAATGTATCGTTTTAAAGGTGGCATATTTAAAGCAAGTTCTTTATTAGTAGGCTATCTTCCTTCTTCGGAAATATCGATTGAAGTTTAACGGATGGGTGGATTTTTAACGAGTGGTTTTAAGCGGCTAAATCACTTCGCCGGAAGTATTCTGGCAGAAACGCGTCCATTAATTCCAATGGCTCTCCCTTTAACGATCTCGACAACTCGCTGGATTTTCTTTAACTCGACTGCCACCTCGCTTCGGTAGACATCTATCGGCGTGTTACGAGCCAATTAGATTATTTATTCGATGATTTTATTAACTGTTTTCGATCCGAAATACGTAGGTTGCAAAATTGCTTGCAGGGTGCATATAGCCTTCTCCTGCATTTATGTGTTTCACATTGCATATATGTATTTATAAATACAACATGAAATGGGCTACCATTTATAAGAAGAATAAATATTTCTGTAAAATTATTGAATATTATATCTGTTGAACTTTAATCAATTGTAGAAATGTTGAACTAATTTAATGTGAACGTAGACGAAAATGGGTATGAAACTGAAATATTATGTATGTGTTACACAAAAAATATTGTTCTCACTGACGACTTCTATATGTTCGTAGTATACAAATAATTTGAAACTTTTATTTCTTGATGTAATCGTTGATTACAAATTTTCATCTTTCATTCTACTTTACAATCTATATTTCTCAATAAACTTCTATTTTTATGAAATTCAGTTTTTATAAAATCTGAGTTGTTTAAAGTTACAAGTTACATGGCGGGAGAATAATTAAAGGCAGATATTATGTCACATAAATGGAATCATTACTGAAATCTTCAACTTCAACTTTCAAATTTCGGTTTTTCAAAGTTACACGTTGCATGGCGAAAGAATTAGTTATTAAACTCGCCATATTTTATATCACATAAGTCGAATTCAGGAAGCAAATCCCGTGGCACTTCCCCTTCGTACGCGTTCGGAGAACAAATTATATCGTATGTAGTTTAAAACGGAAATATTCGAAATGGTTTCCTGATACTACCCGGAGTAGTAAATTCAGCTCAGAACCCGCCCAGGAGTGAAATGTTACAGATTCCTGGGTCCCCTTCAAGACAAGGGTTCGAAACGGAATTCCTGGAACGATTCGGTTAGCAAAACCCTCGGTGAACCCGAGATATATTCGAAAATATTCCCTCGGTACGCGGCAACGATTTCTTTAAATCGATTCCTCGACACGTTGTTTCCATCCTGCCACTTAACCACCATCCATGGGGTTTCAAGTGACGGTGATTAATGGCGGTCGAATATGTTTCTATTCGAAGAACTCCTGTTTCGATGTTTTCATAATATTTATTCATTCCATAATATTTAACGCGTTGAATGCCGTGGTCACTTGTGACCAACGTTGAGTATATCACTAAAACTGGAATCAAATATATCGCTAATATTCGTAAAATCTTTAATATTTTTGACATTACGATAACAATTTAAAGTAACTAATGTATCGTAGAGCGCTTAAACTGTTTTATTTGTAGACGTTACGGGCGTGTATCGCGAGGTATTGTATAACACGGATTTCAGCACGGCATTTAACGCGTTAACCTCTTCGCCTACAATATCGTGTAAGACTCGTGGTAAGGAAAAGCATGCGAAACACGGGTGAGAGCTTTGGTACGTCGATCGGCCCAAATGTAAACAACAAGATTGGCACAATCCGTGAGATGGCTCGACATGTGAACGACCTTGTTGTTGATTATGGCACGCGCCTTCGAAACCCAAATAGTAAGGCAAAAAGTTAATAAACCAGTTGTGCATTCGCTATTTGTATCTAAAATGTTGTATTACGACGGTATTTCGTCAAATTCGTGGGGCGCATCGATATTCAAATACTTTATTTGACGCGGATTTATTATTTTTAATAAAGTAGCTTTGTATTTCTCAGTTAATTAATAAATGTCTTTTCTTCTGAATTATAATTGAGCTTCGAGTTGCATAATTCTTTCGTATTCGTATATCTTTAGAAAAAATCCTTTCCTATAGCCGTTAATAACCCGTGCTATTAGTTTCGGTTTATTATTATCTCGGGATAAAAATTGTTTATCGATTGTTATTAATCAGTGACCCTTTTGACATCTAATCACTGCTATCTCGAGAGGCGAAATTAAATTTTCTATCCTGTACTTAATTTCAGTTATTATTTGTTGCACAATTTATATGTTTATACGGATTCAATAAAATGTGCAACTTTATTTTCATTTTTAACACTAAAATTACCGAACATATACTCAGTTATGCACACATTTATTTGTATACACATTATGCCTGGAGGATTTAAGTTCATTAATGGATTTAATTATTCGCGTTATGTATATAAAATAAAAGTTTATAAAATATCAAACATTTCGCCGTAGTATACTCGAGTAATTTAACTAAAAATGGGTAGACAAGTCATTTTGATCACCTTGGTAGTTCTAATGTTAAACTACGTTATTGAATAATAATTTCGCTATAAATATTGGAATACTAACAATTTTTACAAAACCTTTTAATACATATTAGATCCTATATTATTTAAAAGTAATTTGTCTGGTTGTTGAAAAGATACACATATGTCTTTAGTTTATTTATTTATAGTTACTTAAGTCTTGCATTAATATCTGCCAATTTTAGTTTATTTACTGCTTGGCATGAATGCTTGAAAATAATTCTGCTGTTAGTTCTACGATTTGTATTGCATCATGTACTTCATATTTTTAAAAATGTCCGTAGATTTAAAAAAAATGTCCGTCCATGCATCAACTTTTTTAAATATCCTCTTCAAATATCCGATGGTTTCCTGCTTTCCGAATTTCTGACAGTTGAAGGGTTCGTACGTTAATACACGATTTAATTTTAGATTATGCACGTTCCCGAGAATATTTAAAAAACTTCCAAAAATGTTCAGCATCCCAATATTTACAGTGAAAGAATTATGCATCGACAGAGGTCGGAAATAAAAATAAATCTGCCACTTATATCGAATACATTTTCAACCATTTCCAAGAACACACTGAATAGGGTCAGAATGTTATTCATTAAACATGTTCGTTTAATCAAACATTTGTCGGAATTTATTTTTCGTTCGTTGTTTAATTAAAGTTTATCATGAAAAGCATTTGTGCACGAATATTTCTGAATTCTGGAAAATGGCGGATGCGTTGTCGATAACGGATTATATCCATATACGGTTGATATAAATAAATCAAAACCCAGATTTCGGTCCAAAATCATCATAATACAAATGTTAAATATAATAATGCAAATTTATGAATATCTTAAATCAGTATGTATTTCATATTGAAGGAAAACTATAAAATCATCGGTAGATTACGAAATTATAATAAAATCGTTGGAATTAAAAGCATTTGTATTTACAGCATGAATATTTACGAATTCTGAAAAATGCCAGATATGTTTTAAATAACGGATTACTTTCAACAGCGGTAGACGTAAATCAATGAAATTATCAATTCAACGGAGCTTTCAATTCGGATAACTTAAACGCGAATTGATTTTAATCTTCGACGGGATCGCGTTTCAGGAGAATTCGGAACATCGAGGGTTAATTAGATTCTAATCGATTCACGGTTTTAAGTTAAACTCTTTCGGGCGTGAGTCACTTGCCAACGACTGGAATTGAGATACGAAATCGTACTTCTTGATTCCATGTTCTTTATCAAAGACTGATCAATCAATTCAAGAGGCAATCTATATACATTTGAACCTACGACTCAAATGTCAAAAGTCAACCTCTCGGTGGTCGAGAGTATTTTAGGAATTTTTGTTGAGCCATACATTTAATTGATTGCTTTCGGACAGATTCATTACTTGATGGATTGAAATACGTGGTTCTTCCATTTTGCAAGATTTTAATTAGCCTTTTTTAAACGATTTCGTATTGATTCCAATGAAAATAGGGACGTGGATTTGGTGTAGAACCTAATATATCGTTGCGGAAAGAAGATACTCGGTGACTTTGTGAAAGATAATTTAACTTATAAAATGCAGAAATATTTTTGCGATGTTAATAATATTGCAAAAGGTATAATATACAATTCATAGAATATATAATACACGCGGCGTCACACGTAACATTAGCTACCTAATTATCGCCTTTAATTGCGATAATACAAAAAATAATGTATGTATTATATGAATGTTTTTAAAGAGCCAATATTATGGAAAAGAATTTTTTCTATGTTGTTTTATTATATCTTCTATTACATCTCATTAACTGTGATATTAATGATGAATTCTTCATTTCGTATGGCAACGTTATTTTCTTTCCTCTAATGAAGAGATTTTAAGGCACATTTTTCTCAAAAAGACAGTGACACATGTAAAATATTTTATTCCACAAATTTAAACTCTTTTTCAGACAGAATTATCTTCTTCCCGCTCGTACCACAATTTCTGCGGTACCGTGTTTTATATTACTTTTCATTTCTCGTTGTATGGAGGATAATTTGGTTAGCGCAGTTAGAAAAACGAGGGGTTTCCCGGCGAGTGGGTTAACGAAGGTACCACCTTGAAAATTTCCGAACGCTACAATTGCAAGCAATTATTCCTGGAATAATTTCAACGAGAATATTACGTACGTTCGAGATGATCGAATGCCGAGTGACAATTTCGATAATCTACAATATTACGAGAGTCTCGTGGAATGGAATGCTACGATCGCAGGCGTACCACATTTGAATATTACTACCTTGTCATTACTGGACTTTGGTGAATGTCATATATCAGAGTTAGAAACTACTTGTCTCTGTGTCCTGGATTAGCCAACTATGGAGAGGATATTATTATCAACTGAGTGCTTCGAGTAAGTTTCATACATGAGTAAAATAACTTTTTTACCATTTATAGTCACTGATTAACTAATTATAGAAACGATATAGAAAGAATATTGATATCCACTGAATTGTGGAAATAAGTTTCATATCTCAGTGAAATATCCTCGTTAATATTTCTACTGATTGACTGATTAATTATAGAAACGATATAAAAAGGATATTATTATCAATTGAGTGCTTCAAGTAAGTTTCACACTTATTTTAACCGAACTAGTATAATCAGAAGATTCTTAAACATAATTCTATCATATATTTTTAACGCCACGGTAATTACCCTCTTATCTCGATAAAATTTCATTATGCGAGTACGTAAAATAATTAACAGATTGCTCAATTAACTACTTAAGGCTGTCATGGAATATTTACTCGATATTAATATTATTTCCATATAATCTTCTCGGAGGAATCGTGGTGTGTCGGAGATGGTGCAAACTGTCTTACGCTATCTTCTTAACACATCACCCCCGACGTAAGAAGATTAGATCTTTAAATATTCAGCAGTAGATGTAGCACGAAAACCACTGTCGAGAAAATTACACGAGATTTCCACGGTACGTCGAAATTCAACCTTCAATTACATAACGAAAGATTGTCTGAATAATATAATGAATTTTCGTTCAATTATAATTAAACTGAAAGCCGAACGCCGGTCCCAGAAAATTTTCTTCATTAGCGCGCTATTTAACTCATAATCAATTACACCCTAATACAATACTTCTGCTTAAACCCCGAAAATATTCAACACTAAACTTAATAATTGCACAATTATAATTTATTTTGATTAATCGCAAATTACTCTTCAAATTTTCAGGGATTCTTTAAGGAGTTGAATATGCCGGGGAAATATGTTTTATTAATTGTCACATTAGATATTAGATTCAGTAATTGCAGAGTTTTAATTTATCTTAATTCTTCTCAAATGATTGTTTCATTTTCGGACTATTTTTTGACAGATTTCAATGCTTTGGGGAGAACATATTTTATTTCGAAATATTAGAATTAATAATTCTAAAACTAATTTCTATCATGAAGTTTTCAATTTATGAAGTATATTCTAAAGATTTGATGGTTCCGAGACAAATATATATCTTTTTTTCCAACAAAGCATTACATTAATCAATAAAAAAATTGTAATTTACTTTAAAGAATCTCAAGACACTGTTCGAGTTTCAGACTATTCTTTAAAGTGTGGCATGTTTCGTGGAAAAACATTTTCTCGTACGTTAACCAATAAAAACGCATTGACTTATTAACGGTGGAATAAAGCGTCGGATAAATCTGGGAAAAATAGCAAAGCGTAAAAGATATACGCGTTCTTTATCTGGCACCCTTCCATAAATCAATGCTATTTAATCAAAATCTAAGGGTAACCTTCCCATACGTTTTCGGGCAAGAACCTGGGGGTTGTACCATAAATTTCCTATCTCCCCTTCACTCTTTCGATCAAACATGGTCAGTCTTGTAAATGATCGTCATTTCGGTAAGATCAGCTTGTAGATGGCTCAAGATAATCATCGTAAGAGGGTGCGCGTCAGCTCACTTTAACGAACCATCGAATTTACTTATCATTCTAATGCGGCAATCACCATATTTTCGAAAATGAACCTTGTATATGAAGCCAGTAGTATTAGCATGGCCACAGACGAAATAAAGAATATTTTTTATCATGTATTTTACTGTTTCCCAGAAATTGAATATTCTTCAACGAGATACACAGTGAGTGTAAAAAGTATTCGTGCAGCAACGAATTTTAACCAAAAACCACGCAGTATTTTGTTTCCGCATGAAACAAATCATGAATATTCCGATAAAAAATACGGATGAATAATATTTTGTTTTAAGAAATTCATTCTGTAAATTTCTATGAATATGTACATGCTACTTGTTTGTTAAAATGTTTTAAATAAATAAAGTTGTACGATGTTTCTTTTTACACTCAATGATGTTAATTAATAATTACTGCACATTTTGATGATATACTATAGCCAAATGTTATCTGTGCATCTTTTGATGAATTCAGAAGTGTAAAAGAACCCAGTGAAACAAAAGAAAATTAAAATTGTCCTGCGGCCAATTAGACTGGATTACTCATAATATACTGGGGCGGTAAATTGTACGCGGTTAATAAAATACACTTTCCCTGGACTTAGGTTCCTTTCCGGTTCCGATTTCGAAGTGTCCACGTCGATCATTCTCCCCTGAATCACTAACTTACTGTTGTCTTATCTGGAGACATGCTTCGTCACCTCCAAGATATTCCCGACACCCCACTAGCTTTTCTGACACACACTGACCACCCCCCACGATTGACCATTAATTAACCACTTCCTGAAAACTTCGTAGATAATTATCTCACAGTTGAACACCTTATTCCTAATTATTTATCGAGTTCTTTCCGCAGCAACCTCGTTGAGGTGCGATCCGGTAATCGCATTTAATTCGTCTACATCGATTAGAATCAATATTCTACCTTAGAATACATGTTTTTATTATAAATATTTAAACTAATCGCAAACTATTAACTGCGAAACTTTGAAGGCAGTTTCAGGAAATTTTTTAATTTTCTCGAGACTTAAAATATTTCTCTAATTGGTGCGATTACTTCGATCGTGAAGAGTTGTAATTAGAAAATTGGTTTCCGGAGATGTTGATACTACTTAATTCGACTGATAATACTTAATTAAAGCAGAAGCAACGACGACAATTTCAATAATTTATATAGATATTGTTGATTACTTTCATAATTCAATATATTATAAAGAGCTGTAGTGGTTCATTTGATTGCCAGTATTCCCAAACGCATGACAGCAAAAATAAAATCAATATAATAGAATATGCATTGAAACAATTTTTTTCGAAAACGAAGACTCGTTTTGAAATACTTTATTCTTGGATTTCGACTTAGTTTTCTATACGGAATCACCCGGTTGTACTACTAACTACGATGCACGCTGAATGTAAATATTAATTATAGACATATGCATAGAATTTCTATGCACACTTTAACGTTAAATATTAAATAATTATTAAAAATATGAATTGTGTTACTGTGTACTTCAGATACCCGCAATGCGGTTGGCAAAAAACTGAATTTCAGGATTCGTCAATCCTATATCTTGCCATGGTTACCGAGTTTCCGTAATTATTCTCTCTTTTTTGTGTAAACTTTTTATTACTGTTTTATAATTAATAGCATATCATTCTATATTATTAACATGATAAAATAACGCATTATTATGATTTTATTATATCGATATTTATAGTGGCATTGAACAGAGTAGGATAGAGTTAGAGTTTAGAATTTATATCTTGTACTTCCTCGAAGGGAATGAAAAATGGTGGAATTCTTTACCCTCATATATCGTATGTAGAAAGGTAAACGTATGTAGACCAAAGTACTACATTAAATTGTCCCGTTCACAGTGTGCTACTTACTATGAATCGATACTGGTGCGTGTACTATACAACATAAAAAAATATCTACACCGAATCGGCCTTCAGTACGTCGTATAAATACATTTAATTGAATGCCTACAATTTATGTTCCGATGGTTTCTTTGCCAAGGGACATTAGCAGGCCAACGGAACCATAAATGGGAAATAGTTCACAGAAATGTGAAACTGTTTCCTTTAACATTAGAACTATGAAAGTAGTCGAAATGGCCGGTTTCCAATTTTGAATAAAATTATTTAAATATACCACGGTGCATTGTTTGGGAATATATGGAAATGGAAATAAATTGGACTTTCAGAACTATTAAATCTAATACTTAATGTGAATAGAAAGTATTTCCCTTGAAAGAATCAAGCGTTTAAAAATGATACCAGAATTCGACAAATAATTGGTGATGAATTAAAATTAATTGGATTTTCGTAATCGTTGAATCTAATACTTAATGTATATACAGATAATTTACTTCAAACATTCAAATCGTTAAAAAATACCTTAAAATTTGAAGAGTAACTTGTGATTAATTAAAAAAAATGATTGTTGCATTATATAATTATCAAATATTATAGAAAATGTAATAGGAAATAACCATTAGAAAATATTTTCCTCGAGATATTCCACCCTCCAAAAAACAAAATTTAAGCAGTAATTCCAGAATAATTCAAATAAATTGTAATCTTTTAATTACTAAATCTAATATTTCATTCTTGAGATTCAATTAATTTACATCCTCCAGCTATAAATGATGTTCTATTGTTAAACAGCATAATAAATAAACCAGTTTGTTAATTAGAATCTAACAAACTTCATGGGATACTTTTAGTTTAACTGATTATTAAAAATGGAGCTAAAATGGAAGCCAAAACTCGAAGTAATCTGGATATCATTACCCAAATTATTTATTGTATTTTGTTAAAGTTTATATAATAATAGTTGCGATACAAATAAAGAAATCTCGCATAAAAGAATTAAATAATATTTGACGACAAACGTAATGATTTGTGGGAAGTTACATAATGAAAGGCTTAACTTGATCATCATTCAGAAACAGCACGGGGAATTTTGATTTTTTATCCAGAAATAGAATAGAATCCTTCAGAGTATTGTGACGTAATCATTAACGAGATTGTATCGCGATCGTGATAAGATTAAACATAATTAAACCAACGAAACGAGCACGTGTCCTTTGTTATGTAACGTATTGTTAGTTGTGCAACTTTCGTCTGCGTGATCGTGTATTTACACTAACGAGTGGCTAACAACATATTCGATAGAGTGTGAATGCAAAATTTTTAATGCAAAATGCTCGTTATGCAAACTTTATTTACGTGGCCTTTGCATAAAGTGAAGTGAACTGTATTGCAGACATTCAACATCTCACAATTTTACACAATGACAGTATTTATTGTTATAACATACTGTAATTATGTAAATTTGTAACCTATGGATGCAGATCAGATATTTATATTATGTTACAGATTTATTAAATATTGTTCTGTTAACACTAAAGCTACCAAAGCAGTGAAAATGACCGGTCTACACTTTTTATTAAGATTATTCCAATATGCAACAACGCGATATTCAGGGTTTTATATATTTTGATTTTATAAACGTGAAGCATATAATTCTATCAATTAATTAACTCGGATCCTCCAGCCATAATTTCTATGTAATTAAATGTGTAAATATTACCGAGTATAAGTTCGGTAGTTTTAGTGTTAATTAAACCGTTATTTTATTACGGGATACGTAAACATTTATTTTCCACAATACGTAACCAATAATTCTACAACACGATATGAAAATATTATGACAGTATTAATAATGCATTATATCTGTCTCTCGATATACGCAGATTATTCGTTCCATTTGATTCTTTTACGCAAAAGGAAACCGCGAAAGTAGAATCCGCTAATGCGCAAAAAGTACTAAAGAAAAATATAGCCGATATAAATTATAAAAATATTTATTCCAAATAGATTTACAAAAAAGTAATGAAAACTCAGGGAAACCAATAATTTGTTATCCCTTGTGATATCAATTTTGATGTAATAAACATAAATTAACCAAAAAAGATCAGAGTGGTGTAATCAGTACAGTTAAATAAGAATTTGTGACTCGTAAATATTTATTTTTATATAATATCTATATTTACATGATAACATCCGAAGCAGATGTCTGTTGAATAATCTGAAGGTTTTTAACGGATTATAATAAAACGCGATGAAACCGAAAACCCGGAAGTAAACAAAGTGAAACACGTGTAACCACAGAGGCACGTGCACAATCGTTTACACTTCGCGAAATTACTTGCAAAACTGTCATTCCATAAGAAGGCAGGGGGTGGATATGTTATATTATATCAATTCTGAAACATCTGGCGTAAATGGTTCGCGGTTCCTATCAAACTACGGTAAAACGTCCTGAACAGTTGCGGTTAATAGCACAAGTTACGTAACCCATTGAATAAAAAGTATTCCATCTAAATTCTATTTATATTCCACTATTGAAAGGAAAAATGACTCTTTATATTCGTTCGAAGTTAGACCCCCGTTTTCAACCCTAGAATGATATTGGGATCAGTTGAAAGCCTCATGAACTTATGATTTATTGGGTTTGAATTATAATAAGTGAGTTTTTGGTATATTTGTGAAAAATTGGAGGAAATATAATACTGCTAACGAAAATATTATTATTCTTTGTTTATGACAATAATAGCTGTACGAAGCCTTCAAAGTTTGTATGATAATTATATAAAAAAATATTTCAGAATTACTGTGCAATAGTACAATATGTATGTACAATATGTAAGAAAACAAGAACAAACTGAGTTTAAAATTTATACTATAATTAACTATATTATAATTTAGATTGTCCCATTCTCTAATTTTTAAGATTAAAGAACTCCAGATTGGTAAAGCTCTCAATGATCACAAAGAACTATACTTTTTAAACCAAGTACAAGTTATAAGTAGAGAAACGCATAATTAACCAAGTCAACTGAATTAATTTTATTGTGAACCAATTATTCGAATGCCAACGAATTAACTCGATTCGATTTCAATTAACACGAATTAAGATTCGATCTTCATCCATAGGTTGATCGGTACAACACTTAAAAACTAGATATAAAAATAGTAGAAGCAAAAATGAGTGCTCACTGTGTATACCTGGGTGTAGGTCATCCAGCAACACGGTTCAACCTGATTGGAGTCCAGACCCCAAAAGTCCAGTTCCTCCTCGAAAAGTGGTCCGCAAACATCCGTCGGATAGTGTAACTTTCCGGTCCGATAATAATTGAGGACCTGCGCGAAAACACCCGGATGCCTATCGAAGAAATATTCGTTCAGCACCGGGTCATAGTTCACGAGTGCCTCCGTTAATCTCGAGAGCCTCGTTGCGGGGATTTTTTTCAAGGTCGCCTTGTAAGTCTCGTGCCGGATACCACCCACGTTCAGGATCACTCGGTTTTCCGCGTCCGTATTTATAAGAGTCATTTTGGTCATGGCTCTGCTACCGCTCGTTCCGACTCACAGAAACCCACGCGGCCTGAAATCAATATAATAAGAAAACGTTTATTTATTTGGTTTATTTAGTACACACGGGTAGGTTTGCGCACCAAATTCACCGTTTTTCATATCATATTCACCTATTTGCAAATCAAATTCACCTCGAGTCACATAAGTAAAGGAAATTACTCTATTCAATAAGTTGTAAGAATTCTAGGTAAGATAAATGTCGATGCAACTGAGACTACCAGTGTAAATTATTAATTCGAATATAGCACACTGAGCATTGATGCCTTTAAAAAGAAGACTAGCTTCCAGTTTATGAATATTTAAATATTGCAGGATTTCAGGATAATGATGATAAGATTCTGCTGTTGGAGAATGTAAAACTCGAAACGCAAAACGTAGAAACTGATGTCGCACATTCTATCAGTTTTAATTTGTTTTACTTAGTTAGTGTCAATTTTAATAAATATATGATGGGATTTTGTATTTAGATCGTAATTAGTTGTTTTTCTAATCAATTCCGAAAACATTGTGCTCAGTCGTTTATCAAAATTATTGGTGTAATATGAGAGTGATATATCATATGTTCCAAGCCCTCAGAATAGTCCGATGTGATGGAGTATTCGATGTCAGATGCACTTATACTAAAACATATTGGAACCATTTTACTTTCGGAAAATAAGAGGTCCAAATTTCCATAATCGTCGTACGTGAGAGGGTTCCAAAAAAGTGGTCGAGTTATTGTCCTGCATGGTGATTCGAACTGTTAGCTTCTGGAAAGGTTCCTTTCCGGAAGATCCATCCAATCATACGACATATGGTTTTCGAAGTGACTTTGCCGCGAAAAATTGCGTTAAAGATATTCCGAATATAAATAAATATGATCTCTTCATTCAATGTCAGAATTCATTTTTCTCGAAGAAACTGGAATAGACTTATTTCCGTTACAAGTACTGAAGAGTTCTAGAAAAAAGGCACCTGTGACGGAGAATTTCCAGAGGTCAGTAGAATGAGCCATTTAATTCAGACCTTAAGTTGTGCTAAAGATTTTCCACTCTAACTTCAACTTTTTGCAAGTCAAATATAGCCGTTGCCAATTCAAGTTTTTCTACAAAATTGTTTTCTTAAGCGTTTATGATAAAGATAAAAGCAAATGTAAATTTATTGTTAAGAAATTCAACATTGTATTATATGTAATATAAAGATGTACACGAAACACTTATTTAATTGTAGTTACCAATTCATTAAATATGTAACTACTATTGCAAACGAGTGAATTTGATTTAGATACAACAATTTAAGTAAAACAATTAGTTACTTTCCTGTACCCCAAATATATTATTAATACACATTATGAATACATAAGTACTCTTCTCCTGGTTATATACACGAATATATATTACATGTTATGAGTCACATGTTAAATAGAACATATTATATAAGATTCGTAAAACAATAAAATTCAATCTGTATGTGATATATGAGATTATTCTTTTACAATCCAAAATTACTACGTGCCTTCTTTCCCGAACCTAACAGTACGTTAATCGCGGTTCGATGGCATGATTGGGTAGTTTGGATAGAGATGTAACTAAAATAAAAACGTCACTCGGATCACAGCTGCCAGGAATCGACGTGAGCCAGGCCAGCACTTTTTGTCCATTCCTTTGATTTATGAAGCCATAGGCCATCAATAACGTAGAATTTAATTTCCAATCGTTTTATCTACCCGCTCTTTTGTTACCGAGAAAAAGTTATGCCTTCTCGCCTCCGATTTCACCGCATTGACTCGGCTACGGCTATTGAATTTGTTATTAAGTACTTTGCACATATGGGGCACGCTTTTTGCTCGTTCCGTGAGAATTTTGAGAAATCATGGATTTTTTGTAACACCTATTATTATCTCGTTGCTGAATCAGAAGTATCAAATGATCATTTTGTTTTCTAGATTATAATATTAATATTATTCATTGCAATAGAGTGAAATATTATTATGTTTCCCATATACTAATATTGTATAAAGTAAAGAATATCGATTTTAAAAAATTAATATACTGATAATATTTCAGTTGAATCTAGCTGGTGCCTTATTTCATGTACTTCTATACAAAATTCAATTTCAGTAATGATTTCATATGAAAAACCAGCGAGAATTACAAAAATATACCATAAAGTCGTATGTTTATTGAATAAACATAAAATTTTTAACTATATTCGAGGTTTCCTAAAAGTAATCAGTATGTATGAATCAATATAAAAATATAAATAGGAAACCATAATAATATAGAAACCTTATCATGTATCCATATATGAGTCATTATTCTTGAAAGCAGTATGAGTCTCTTTTTAATTATAATATTGTAGGTTTTATTATAGAAGATACAATGAAAACAGAAAATTTGAGATATTAAACTTAAAGCGCTCACGTCCGCTTGTGATGAACGCTCAGAAAGAAGTGACGCCTGACGCTCTCCGTGTCAGCGCAATGTGTGCGTCGTTTGCCGTACAATATACATAATTTGAATGTACATAAGTATTATAATACATGTAATATATGCGCACTTGTAAATGCGCTTCAAGAATACACATCGTCGTCTTAAAAATGATTTTAATATAATAATGCATAATATTTCATATCCTAATGTTAAAATAAAAAGGAGAATGAGCTTATGCCAGTTCCGAAAATAACGGCTCATTGTATGCAGCGATATACAAATATAAATACCCATCCCGAATAATACAGGAACAACTAATTCAAAACTATCCGATTAAACACAACATAGCTTCATAACTCGCCGAATAATAAGTTGCTTCCGCATCTCATAATTTCAATAATAATTCCACACATTCTTAGCATAGACCCTCATCGCATTACATTTGTTCCGTGTGCTTATTATCTAATTGGGACAACGAAAATCACGGTAGATTCTTGCCATCCCGCTTCTCATCCACAAACACCCACCGCCATGCTAATTTGGAACAAAAACGGTCGAAAGTTGGCGATGGGCCATGCGAATAATAGCCGGAGTGCTCGATATCCTGACAATTCAAATAAAAGGAAGTGTTTCGATCGGTAAAAAATTAAGGGCAACTGCTGTTTAAATGATAATAAAATGATAAAATTTCCAATTCACCGCTTTTTATTCGATTACTGTGATTATACTGTTATTTATTAGGGTAGTGATTCATTAATGCATGATTATCTTCTGAATTATGCGTTTACTTATTAGTTATGTTAATCTGGCATTTATAATGATCATTTTTATGGTATATCATTATTATTTATTACTGTATTATTCGTTTAAAAGAGAGATATTAATGCCAGTCATATACAGAGTCTAATACGTTCATAATAATATAAATATGATAGGAAAGGTTGGACACATTGTTGATGTTAATTAAGAATTATTTATGTACATTGGAATTATTCAGTTTGTTAATTTTAATGTAAATAGTCAATGTACATTGCAAATATGTTTCGTTGATTGCAGGTTTTATAATTGTTGCATTCATTATATGGATTGTGTTGTAATCAATTTGCAGTAATATATTATTGAAATCAATATTTAATATGCAAGCTTTTGTGTCATATTACATTTTGGATTTAATACTACGATTTATAATTTATGATACGACACGATTAGCAACTCTTTTAGTTTTCGAAATTAATATGTAAATATTATTATATTGTATATCGATAATTATCAAATAAATAAAAGATTGCGATGAATAATTATGTTGAAAGTGATTTAACTGACTTTAGAAGTTTTTATCATTATTATTTAAAGATTTGATGAGAAAAATGACTAGTAACGATTTTAATTCGTTTTCGTCATCAAATCTTAAAATATTATATTCGATATCATTATTTAATAGCTATTTTAATAGCCAAATAATTTTTACGTGGGAAGTCAATTAAAAGGGGTTCTATATTCATCCTTTAATCTAATTTATATAATCAACTCTATTGAACAAATATATGTCTGAATTATTATTATTAGATTAACAAACATAAAAAACAGTTATTACAATGATGAAAAAAGGGGGTTTTTCATCGAATCCAGTAGTTTGCTTTTATGTTTTACATTCCCAAAGCATCACCAACTTTTTAAATTACAACGAATTACTGACAATTGCAAGGTACGGGATAAAGCTTTGTAATATCAGAAATTCCTCTCTTCTGATGACTTACTCCTTAATTAGTTCTCGTGATTCCATCAAATTAACAGTAATTGGAGTGATAAAAGAGAAGCAAACCAAGCCAAGAAACTTTGACTTTGATCTTGAATGATCCGAATCCGATTTCGAGTACCCAGTACTTCCTTAGAAGAGGGTCTTACCAGCGTGTGTAACAGAAGTTCCCAGATTCTCAGTTTAATAATTTATTGCGGTGGAATGGAAGACAGGAAAAAGGAGATCACGAAACTACCATAAGTGGCCACCCTGCTGAGTTACACACTACCAAAATAAACTTTCCGTGTCTTTACATATATGTATCTATACAACTTAATATTTGTATATTATGTTCGAGAACCAATGCAGTTAATATAAATCCAGGAAATTCAAAGAATATAACAAGGACATTAGTTATAATATCGGTTTTATTTAGTATAATTACTGTCACTCTAAGCATATGTAAGCAAATGATCTCTAATTAATATAAGCTCACAAAATTCAAAGATAACAGTAATAATATTAATTTCATTTAGTATTATTAGTATTATTCAAGCAATTGTATAATTTGGTCCAAAACCCATAGTAACTTTACACAAAAATCCAGAATTCTTTCCGTTGTTTGACGGACTTGTTTTATTAAAGTACAGTACACAACCATTTTCTTTAATTCACTCTGAAAGTCTATTGTTTCTTGTGCTCGTTTGATTATCCGCTCCCTAATCACGAAACATGTGTAGACAATTACGA
Organism: Nysson spinosus; assembly: GCA_910591585.2. Taxonomy (NCBI): domain Eukaryota; kingdom Metazoa; phylum Arthropoda; class Insecta; order Hymenoptera; family Crabronidae; genus Nysson; species Nysson spinosus. The sequence continues at coordinate 1,959,762 of OU342841.1, forward strand.
GCCTCTAAGTAATTAATTTATGAGCCACCGTGAAGCTAAACGTTGTTGCCAATTAATCCCGAGGACCCTGAAGTAGTCCACTTCTAATCCCAAATTGATCCACATCTAACGCACAGTTAATCCACGTCTGAAGGATATCTAATCCTGATCTATCCGCGAATCTTACATCCATTTGTAGATTAGAATTCAGTTCTTTATGAAAACTGATCATAAATCTGCGATATTTATCGCAAAGTGCATATCTTGCTGCAAGCCAAGGCTAATTCAGGTCAGAATATGCGAACGATTTGTTCGTATTTATGCTACTAGTTGCATAATTTACAATTGTAATTTCGACGTTTGTAAGGTTCGGAAGTTATTGCTTTAATTAGGGTGCAGATAAATGGCATAATTATTTAAATAGTCGAGTAACAGGATGAGAGTAGTAGAAGATTAATAGTGTTGGTAATAGAAGGATTTTTTAATAGTAATAGTATAACCGCGAATATTTATGGCTTATGAAATTATCATTAAAATTATTATCCCTGATTATCTATGTTTGATGTATCACTCGAAAGTGCAAGATTTTGAAGAAAATTGCAGGTGGTAATTAATCAAATTAGATCTGCATATATTATTCTTTACTGTTCTGATATAGAATAATCGAAAGCGTGTGTAATTAAAGTAATCATTATATTTTGAAACATGCTTCAGTGTAAAGTTTTAAATACACAAATAATGTAAAAGCATATGAAATACTGATATTAAAACATACATTTATAAAGTAAATTCTTTTATATTCTTTTCTATTATACCGCTCTTATAACTCAAATTTATAATAATTAATGAATTTTTGAAACAGAATTCTCGCAAGCATTTTTATTCTAAACATTTCAGTTTTTCATAAGATATTAGGGTTTGCCGTGGTACATTTGTAGATTATTTTTGGGAATGGAATTATTCTGAGTATTCGGGGTACTAATGGAAGGTTACATTTATTGAAGGGGTTCCATGACGAGCCAAAATTTTGGTTTACCGCAGAACACTAATCGGTACTTTGCCGTAAGGTTACCTTGGATTTACCGAGCAATCCTTTCGACATCTGTTTAATCTCGTTTGACGTAGCTCTTGCGGTCTACGGGTAGTCATCCGTGATAGGACTTTGGTACATTAAAACCATACATTTTGGACGGCCTTCAAAAGGATTATTACTACAGTGATGAATCCAGAATTCTTTAGTATATTCGTATAAAAGCATCAAATCGTTTGGGTAGACTGGAATACTCTTTCAAACGGAATGTCGAGGGATTTGATTCTGTCGTGGGTTTGGTAGCGAATTTGTCGTATTTTGAAATTATTTATACATAAATATCTTTGAATTTTATGAAGCTTCAAGTGGCTCTTTCAGGAAGAGAAAAAAGTTTTCATAAAAATTGAAAAGTGTTTGCGATTTACGTAAAACTGTGATACCGATTTCAATACTCTTCTTTATGACCGTATTAAAGTTTCGATACTGATGGGAATATATAAATATTAGTGTATTATAATTAAGTATTATATATTCAAGGTATCCAAAATAGGTGGCATCTCAGTATGGCATAGCTTGTGCATTTCCTGAAATTTCTCTAAAGCCACCATGTTTCTTTTGCTAATATCTAATAAATATTCCATACTTATGATAAGTTTGTGTATGATGTTATTTTAGGAGTATTAGAAACAGATATTTGTTTGTTGAATTAATAGAAATAACATTTATTTAAAATAGGAAACGTAATTCAAAGCAAAACGAATCGAAAAGTCCTCTAGCATCTTTTAATTTGTGCATTTGTTTGTAAGTTATTAATGTTTAAAGTTTCATGCACTAACTTCAATCCTGGTTTTAATAAGGCATTTCAGAAGTGAGAATTCAAAACTTTAAATGTTAATAACTTTAAAATGAGGGCTTAGATTGAAACATGGTAAAGGACTTTTCGAATTATTACTTTATTTCAAACTAAATCCTCTTCAACTATAATCCCTTTATCTCTGTTTTATTTCAAACCATAACCGTACATAAAGTTAATAAGCTTTTGAGATATTTTGTACATTAATAAACAATATATTTCTTTCAATTTAGTTTCATGTAGCAAAGATTTTCTTAGAATATGCATGTCATGATATCGGCGAATACCTAACTCAGTAATATTATCAACAATTAATATTACAAAAATAATTCCAACTTTGACCTGGATACAAACCATATAAAAGAACTCGCACCCTAGTACTTCGATTAAAGGATATTTTTTCATTATTGAGAAAAGCATAACAAAAATAATTAATATCTGTCAGCTGAAAGACGTGGGTCCACGGAAAGGCTGGAATCACGTTTAAGGTAAAAAAGGAAGGGGCTTTTGAATGAAGCTTATTAGTGTTTGCTTAATACAGCAACGAATAAGCAAAGATGAGCCATTGCAAACACCGATACTTATTTAATCCAAAATTCTTTGCGGACATTTTAATTCAGCTGATTTTAAAGCGACTGGTATTTTTAAGGCATTAACTTTCGGGCGATGTAAAGGTGTCGTAAAGGAGTATAAAAAATGTCTTTCAGACAACTTTGAGAAGGCTTTCAGGTCTTTTCTTTAAGGACTTGGATGGCTAACTAAGACGCTAGAAAAACCCCCTTCGGGCATTCCTTCATTTACTCGAAGAATACACGAAAGTCTCTCAGCCAAGTGATTTCGCTCAAACTCAAATCCCATAATTGAATTTACTCTCACGTCGTTCTTTGGAATCAAAATTGTTTCTAAGCTAGATTTACCTCGTTCTCGTATAATATCCTAATTTACCTTGCTATCTAATTTTCGAATTGCTCGTTTAATCGGAAAATTTATTTGTCTCGTGTACCGGCTAAATTCGATCGAAACCATTCGCCTAAATAATTTACGCGCGAAGCGTGCTATTATAATATTAATTTATTGCGGCTCGACGTAGTAACAAGATTAGTTATTAGACACGCGAATGATTAGGTAAGTAAATTATTGTTTGGATATTGTTTTATTGATATCGTATAATATCTCTTGAATCAACAGCCTACTTGTTTATTATATTTGATACTTCTTATATTTATACATATATTTTTAAATTTATCTAACATATTAATTTCTATATAAAAGAGTCGAATATTTAATAAAAGTATTTAAAATATATATTTGTAGCGACCAGGTAGGTGCTACATACGAACGTCTGGCACGCAGACGACCAGCGTGGTTTACGATACCCGAGTTAGCAGAACTGTTTTTGAGAAAGCCTTTTGTTTTCGATGTTTTCGTAAAAGTGCAAGAAGCACATATTTTTCGGATTAAGAACAGGCCTCGACAGTTACAGCGGGAGTCATAAACCGCGCGGTCCGAAGGGCCCACGAACCGAGGCTCAGCGGCCAGAGTTCGGCGGCCGGGCACGCAACGGGCCCGGCGGGAAAACCCCTACGTTGCCAAACTCCAGCGTCAGAGACACGTCAACCAAATCGCACCCGCTTCCAAGAAAGCGCGCTAAGGGCACAAGGAAGAGGGGGCGCGATTTGGGCGACCCGAAAACTGACGTCTGGGGAGGAGTGAGCAGAGGCGAGTAGTCTGTCTTCGACAACGAATAGGAGAAGTCAAAAAGACAACGACGAACACTTATAAATACCACACCGACGAGTATAAATAAAGATAAAGTATCGACACCTTACACGTGATTTCAATTGAACACGCATTCCACTCTAAGTTCCTTCAGTGGTGACCGCCGACGTGATCACAAGTGTTTAAGTGTGTTTCGTGAAGAAAAGTGTGTGTTTTTTTTTAACAAAATGGCCTTGAGACGCGATACGGTTTCCACGGCATCCCACGAATCTTCGCACATGGCGATGCCGGAAGTAAATCGCGTGAGCATCCGTGTTCCACCATTTTGGCCGGAACAACCAACGGTCTGGTTTAACCAAATAGAGGCGCAGTTTTTGTTAAACGGTATAACCGCGGATACAACAAAATTCTATTACGTCATGTCGCAGTTAGAACCGAAGTACGCGATCGAAGTGCAGGATTTGTTTATGAACCCCCCGGAGTCCGGAAAATACGAGGCACTCAAGAGAGAGCTGATCCATCGTCTCACAGCTTCACAAAGTGAGCGGATCAGGCAGCTTCTTGAACAGGAAGAAATCGGTGACCGAACGCCATCTCAGTTTCTTCGACACATGAAGAGCCTCGCAGGAAGTACGGTATCCGACGATTTCCTGCGCACCTTGTGGTCCAGCCGCCTCCCGGAGATGACACGCGCTATCGTGACGGCACAACCAGACTTACCATTGAGCAAGCTGGCGGAGATAGCGGACCAAATCCGTGAGAATACCAGTCGGACGCAAGTGACTAGCATCACACACGACAGGATCATGGAGGCCCTCCTACAGCGACTCGAGAGTCTGGAAACGAGCGTCGCACAGCTCTCAAGACCGAATTTCCACCGTCGCGACCGGTCTAGCAGTAGACATCGCCGACGATCAAAGTCACGCGACAACAGGCGCGATTTCTCCCCGGCGAATAGTGAGCATTGCTGGTATCATAGGACGTTCGGATCGAAATCCACTAAATGCCGATCTCCGTGCTCATATGCCTCGGGAAACGAGAGAGATCGACACTGAATGCGGCCATCAGTGACGGTCCGAAGACTAGCCGCCTTTTCGTGACCGACCAGGACACTAAGGACGAGTTCCTGGTAGACACCGGCTCGGATCTCTGCGTGTATCCACGCACGCGCATCAGAGGACGAGTCGAGAAAACTAGTTATATAATGTTTGCGGCTAACGGTTCGACGATCAGCACATATGGCATTCGAACTTTCACGCTAAATTTACGGCTCCGAAGAGCGTTTACATGGAAGTTCGTAATTGCTGACGTATCGAAACCGATACTGGGTGCTGATTTCCTAAGTTACTACGGACTGCTCGTCGACCTACGCAACCGACGCCTCCTGGATCAGACGACATCATTGTTCGCCACCGGAAGATGGAGGACGGATGATACGCCATCAGTCAAGACCATCGTGGGAGACTCGCCGTATCATCTCCTCTTAGCAGAGTTCCCGGACATTACAAGGCCAACAACAATGACGGAAAAACAGGTAAAGCACGATATCGTACATCATATTAATACGACCGCAGGACCGCCCATCTTCTGTAAACCGCGAAGACTCTCACCGGAGATGTTTAGGGTCGCGCGCGCGGAATTCGAAGATATCATGAAACAAGGTCACGTTCGTCCTTCGGAGAGCCAATGGGCTTCCGCCCTTCATATGGTCCCGAAGAAGGACGACGAATGGCGACCTTGCGGCGATTACCGCGCGTTGAATGCGCGTACGATACCGGATCGTTATCCGATTCCGCACATGGAAGATTTTTCGCGGATGTTATCCGGAAAGACGGTATTTTCGACGATCGATTTGATACGGGCATATCATCAAATCCCCGTCCATCCGGATGACATCCCGAAAACCGCGATCACGACACCGTTCGGTCTGTTCGAGTACACCGTGATGCCATTCGGGTTGAGAAATGCCGCGCAGACGTTCCAGCGTTTCATAGACACCGTTTTGAGAGGCCTAGATTTCTGCTACGCATATCTAGACGATATCTTGATAGCCTCAAAGAACGACGAGGAACACAAGGAACATCTGCGTCGACTTTTCTCGCGCTTAACCAAATTCGGAATCATCATCAATATCAATAAATGCATTTTTGCCGCGAACGAGGTGAGGTTCCTCGGATTTATCGTGAATGCCGACGGTACAAAACCACTTCCGGACAAGGTACGAGCAATCGCAGAATACCCGAAACCGGAGACCATACGGCAGCTTCGAAGATTCCTCGGTATGATTAATTTTTACCGAAGATTCATACCAAAAGCCGCGACACTTCAGACCCCTCTCAACCATCTGTTGAAAGGGAAAAAGCTGAAAAGCAATTCGCCGATAGAATGGTCAGTCGAAGCAGAATCCGCGCTACACGAATTAAAATCCGCGCTAGCTAACGCCGCACTACTCGCGCATCCGTCGAATCTCGCGGATCTAGCAATAATGGTGGACGCTTCAGATTCCGCGTTAGGCGCAACGTTACAGCAGCGTCAAGGAAATTCGTGGCAACCGCTTGCCTTTCATACGAAATCCTTGTCGCCTGCACAACGAAAATATAGCGCGTACGACCGCGAATTACTCGCGATATACTCCGCGGTAAAACAGTTTCGGCACGCGATAGAAGGTCGCGCATTCACGATATATACCGATCACAAACCTCTGGTGTACGCGTTCAGACAGAATCCCGAAAAGTGTACGCCGCGACAGTTCCGCTACTTAGACTTCGTTGCCCAATTTACGACCGATATCCGTCACGTAAGCGGTAAAGAGAACGAGGTAGCAGACGCACTTTCGCGTATAGAATCAGTAACGGCATCGTTGAATTATAACGACCTCGCGCTATCTCAGACTTCAGACGAGGAGCTAAAGAAGCTCCTAACAGCGTCTGGGACCTCGTTACAGCTACGAAAGATAAGAATGTTGGACAGCGACGTTGAGGTGTACTGCGACATTTCAACGACAAATACGAGACCGTACATCACAGAACCCTTTCGACGCCAAGCTTTCGCGGCCACACACGGTCTATCACACCCGGGCGTGAGAGCTACGGGGAAGTTAATGAAAGAGAGATTCGTGTGGCCCTCGATCGAAAGGGATTGTCGTGAGTGGACTCGCAGTTGTCTGGAATGTCAACGTACAAAGGTTACGAGACACGTTTCAACACCCGTCGGGAATTTTGCAGCACCATCGGCTAGGTTCGAGCACGTGCACATCGACCTAGTGGGTCCGCTGCCGATATCGCGAGGCTATCGATACTGTCTCACGTGCGTAGACAGATTTTCGCGTTGGCCAGAAGCGTTTCCCCTCGAAAATATCGAAGCGGAAACCGTCGCGAGAGCCTTCGTAGGTGGTTGGATAGCTCGTTTCGGAACGCCCTTACGCGTCACGACAGACCAGGGACGTCAATTTGAGTCCCAGCTATTTAAACGTTTAAACATATTAGTAGGAACGTCACATTTAAGGACCACTGCTTATCATCCCGCGGCGAACGGCCTTGTCGAGCGTCTCCACAGGCAATTGAAAGCAGCGATTAAGTGCCACAGCGACGAACGTTGGTCAGACGCACTGCCCATCGTTTTATTAGGCATTCGCGCAGCTTATCGGGAAGACCTCGAGGCATCGGTCGCGGAGCTGGTATATGGCCAGACATTACGCCTCCCAGCAGAGTTTCTAGCCGACATCTCGGGAAATACTACGGAACCGGCAGAACTAATCCAGCAATTACGGGTTCAATGTAAAGAACTGCGACCCGCAGCAGGATCGCGGCACGGGAATAGAAAGATATTCATCTTTAAGGAATTACCCACCGCGACGCACGTTTTCGTACGCACAGACGCGATCAAAACGCCGTTGCAAAACCCGTACGAAGGGCCGTTCCTAGTAGTTTCCCGAGAAAATAAAACGTACGTAATCCGGATTAGAGGAAAGGATACTACAGTATCAATAGATCGCCTCAAACCGGCTTACGTATTGCATGATCAAGTGCTAACGCCAGGTACACAAACAGCGCATGTACCGCGAAGCGAGCCTACGGCAAGGGAGACGATCCCTACACAAGAGCCGATACGAACGCGCTCAGGTAGACGGGTAAGATTTCCCGAGCGCCTACAGGTTAGTTTTAAGTGATTGTATGTAGCATGTATATAGTATCAGTTTTGTACATAGAAAATGTTAACTAGTAGTAAGTTAGTCATAGAAATAGAATAAAGCATCGTCAGGTAACGTTGGCACTGGCGAGGGGGTGATGTAGCGACCAGGTAGGTGCTACATACGAACGTCTGGCACGCAGACGACCAGCGTGGTTTACGATACCCGAGTTAGCAGAACTGTTTTTGAGAAAGCCTTTTGTTTTCGATGTTTTCGTAAAAGTGCAAGAAGCACATATTTTTCGGATTAAGAACAGGCCTCGACAGTTACAGCGGGAGTCATAAACCGCGCGGTCCGAAGGGCCCACGAACCGAGGCTCAGCGGCCAGAGTTCGGCGGCCGGGCACGCAACGGGCCCGGCGGGAAAACCCCTACGTTGCCAAACTCCAGCGTCAGAGACACGTCAACCAAATCGCACCCGCTTCCAAGAAAGCGCGCTAAGGGCACAAGGAAGAGGGGGCGCGATTTGGGCGACCCGAAAACTGACGTCTGGGGAGGAGTGAGCAGAGGCGAGTAGTCTGTCTTCGACAACGAATAGGAGAAGTCAAAAAGACAACGACGAACACTTATAAATACCACACCGACGAGTATAAATAAAGATAAAGTATCGACACCTTACACGTGATTTCAATTGAACACGCATTCCACTCTAAGTTCCTTCATATTAAGTCAGTCTCCTTATATTAAGTTTCTTAAGTTGTGTTTTACGATAATGAAAAGGTTACTCGAAATTGTTAGAATTCGCGTCAATATCGGTCAGCAGAAATTGCATAATTAAACATTGAGCACTACTGTATCTATATAAACATATTAAATCAGGGGGCATCAATTAAACTGGTCCGTGGACTCGTTTAATTACTGCAGTAATCAGTAATCCGGGGGAAACGCGTCATCGTTTTCAAGCGGGCGGAAAACTTTTTTATTAAAACTTTCTTTGTTCGAAAGGAACGTGCACCGGGTGTAATTTCATTGAGCGTTTGTACCTGCATCGCTTGCATTTCTCTCATCACTGTCCTACATTCCTTTTTTCGTATCCTTATCTTGCATCCGAATAATCTATTCTTCTTCTTCTACTTTCTTTCCAAGATACTGGTAAAGGAAAAATGGCAACAAAATTTTATTCCACGAAAGGAGCATCTAAATATTCCTCATAAAAGCTTAATAGCTCTCCTTGAAACAGAACAATGTGTTACAGTATTTGCACTCGAAATTCACCCCTTTGCAGATCATATTCGCCTTTTTGCAAATCAAATTCACTATTTTGCAAATCAAATTCACCCTTTGCAAATCAAATTCACCATTTTGCAGATCAAATTCACCTTTACAACGAAAAAATGAAACCGAAACGAAACGAAAAATACAAATAGATGAGCATGTTTTTGATCAAATATTTTAAATCAAATATATTCGAATCAAAAAAATGCAACATTTTCAAGTATTACCGATTAAAATTATACTTCCGCAAAATACAAACCGATGCATAGCGATACATGAAATACCGTTATATTAATAATTGGAAGTTATTTTTAATGCACAGGGATATCAATTTTGACCCGCGAGGTCGTACCTCACTTTCGCGATACATTTACGAATATTATTATTAATTACATTTCGATGAAATTAGTAAATTATTGCGTAGTGCTCCGAGTGTTTACCAAATCAAGTGCATGGATATCAAGCTTGATATACCTTACGCAATTATTAATTCAGGATATGTGTCGGAATTTCTGATCCGGTACCCGCGCTAATTATTATTATACATGTATCATCGAAAATGTTATGTTATTTCATCGAGATGGTTTCGTGTTCCTGATCGACAAATATGAAATTCCCCTTCGATTAATTATTTTAATCATATGGCTTGCCTATTAATTATTCCATTCTTACTGCGTATCATATTTTGCGATATTATTTGTGGATGCTGAAATAAGAGAATCACTTTTTTATTATACGATTCCCCTATTCACGGTAAGATATGTTTACAGAATCGTGTTTAATACATAGCCGTTTCTTATACATAAGTATTTATGTCTTCTTATTAATATATATAGTGAAAATATTATATTGTACTACACATTTTCGAATGAAAGTTTGGAAACAGATAATGTCGGTTATTTAAATATGAACTATATCGATTAACGATATGAATTATTTAAATTCCATCATAAAGATTGCACATTTCGATCACAATAGCGTTATCTATTCTTCGTCCTCATCTTCAAGAACAGATCACGAAAATACTTTTCCAAGTTGAAGAGCGCATGAAACTTTTCGAAATTACTCGAATCATTCCATTGGAGGTTAACGACCTGGAAAAGCGATCCGCGTCCCAAGGAATTCTGGAATTCTTGAAAGAAGCTGAATAACGGATGGAACGAAACGGACATTTTTCGCAAATGTAGAAAAAAACACAGTGGAAACGTATTCTGAAAACGTCTGACAACGCTGTCTTTTATATTCAGATTTTAGAGGTCTCCTTCCGCTTGCATTATGGCGGAAAGGATTCCATCCTTCTTGGCTTTTAACCGATAAAAATAGGTTCGAATGAGGCGAACCATTCAACGGCATTATGCGGAAGTTGAATATGTATGGAATGTATTTTTAAGCTTTTCAACCGGCCACTCGTGGAATTTGTCTCGAAAGTGGAAAGGAAGATTCGCCTACTCAATTTCTGAGGATGTTAAGTGAGCTTATTTAACGAAAAAGCACGATGCTTTCTAGGAAATATTACTTCTGCGAAGATTAATGCGAACTTCGCGAGTCAGGCAACGTCGACTGAATTCAAAGATATTGAAATAGTAAATAAAATGAAGAGTGAAATAAATGTATGAATTCAATAACACGGAAAAGCGATGATGTACATATATTCAATGTTGTATTTTCAATATGTGTATGTATTCAATATTGTGAATGGAAAACGCTGGTGCGAACGAAATGTACAATCCTTTTGCAGAATGCAGTAATAATTTAGAAGAGCTTTACACTCTGTTATCGTAAGAAAGTAGTTCCAAGAATTGTAACTGCAACTGTTGTTTTCAATTTGCAATGTCAACATTTAAATTGTATTCAATTAAATAGGATGGGTATCATTTTGTAAATTAGAAATCCGTTCCCGCTATTCTAAGAGCACAATTTCAGAAATTACAACTGCAACTGTAATTTGCAATTTATAACTTCAAAGTTTTAAATCATGCTCAGTTGATGGTGCTAAGTGTCTCGCTATAATTTACGAATCCTTTCTCGCCATTCTAAGGACACAATTCCATAAATTGCAACTGCAACTGTAATTTACAATTTACAACTTTAAAGTTTCAAATCATGCACAGTTAGAAGTGTTAAGTGACGCAATAAATTAGGAATCCTATCTCGCTATTCTGAGGACACAATTCCATAAATTTCAACTGGAATTCTAATTTGTAATTTACAATTTCAAAGTTTTAAATCATTGCCAGTTGAGGGTGTTAAATGTCGTATTATAAATTGGACATCCTTTTTCGCCATTCTTTAACGTGGTTGGAGAGTGCGAAGTGAAAAACAGGAATAATCTACAAGTGCTTTTAACCCCTAGCCAGGGGGTGGCTGGGAGGGTTAAGACATTCAGACTACTTCACTCTTGGTCAACGTTCGCGAAGAACCATCTGCGACTCTTTCCCCATTTTCTACGTTATCCTAGAGACTGCAATTGAATTTTATTGTACAGCTCGCTCGCGTTTTACTCCGAGATTCAATCAGCTCGAGAATTCTCGCAATATAATGGACACGAAGTCCGACCTCCAATCTGAACTGTTGAGAATTGTTTTTCACCGATGAAGATATAACGGTTGTTTCAAACAATGACCGTGTATACAATTTCAAGAATGCATACTATTAGCATTTAGATGTAGAAACAGCTATTAACTATAGACAAAATAAACAATTAATTTACATTACTAAATGAAACGGGAAAATTGTTCCTGTTTTTCTGCCTTCATCGATACATTTAGCAAATTAGAAATGGATACTTATACACCTGACCCCCGATTTACACGGATGATTGGTTCCCCGAAAATGCCGTGGAAATTGAGGTCGTGCAATTTGAATCCACATTTCACGTTGAAAATAAATAAGTTGTAAATTTAATAAATCCATGTGAAACAGGATTATGTATTTTTTTAAATTGGAGTACATATTTTTAAATAAAAATTCATGAATTCATGTAAGATATACATAACATAATTCAAAAGTACATATTTTCTTCCGCATTTCTTCAAGCGTGTTAAACCAAAATCGTGCAATTCGAATTCAGTGTAATTCGAGGCCAAGTGTATTTGTTATTATTAATATGAAAGCAAACTTTTTATTTATCATATATTACGATATAACAGGCACATATTAAGTATAAATAATTATTACTAATTAAAGGAAAGGTAATGAAACAACAAAAATTGAGAGGTTTTTGGCTACTCTGAATGCAAGCAGCCGTTTTACTATGCTTTTCATTAAGGCTTTTACTTTGATTACATTTTGCCTAATGAAATACGGAAAATAATGTAGAATAGTGGAAAATACACCTCTCAGAATTATATGAAAAACTCAATTAATGAAGATGGATAATTAATAAGCATATATTAACAATCATAAAGCCATTGGGAATAGAAATATGTAGGTTAATAGGTCATCTGGGTCCTTTCATTAATTGCAATACAGAAATATTTAATAATACAGTCTTTGCTAACGTTAATTTTATACAAATTAATGTAAATATACAAAATTCCCAATAATTACGATTCCCAAAAACGTTGCTTATTCAATTTATGTGATTTCAAATAACAGAGAATATATGATACATATTTACTTTTATATGTGATAAATAATTATCGAAACTTTTCGTAAATCATGTTTAACAAAATTAAACCTTTTCATTTGTCACGAAGAGGAGAATTAATAGTATCCGTTATTTATTTATACACGTGAACGTCATAAATATGTTTCATCGTATACAATTATTAAAACACTGGAAATTATGTTCAAACTTATTTCCCATACATTTGCCAATTCACTTGAACACCCGAAATATAATAGACCCAAATAAAGAACACAATAAAACAAGCAAGAGAAAGAACACCATATTCAATGCGAAGAAACAATTATTTAGAAACCAATTCAAACCTCGACAATATCGTTAACCTACAGTATTCGGGTACAATGGCGGCTTAAAAAAATCACATCAAATACGTGGCATGTGCCACGGTGAATATATCCGTCTTTGCAAAGAACTCCGGTTAACGAATACCAAAATAGCCACAGATGACCCCTACGATCGAATTCTAGGTCGGTTCGACTTTGTTCGTTTAACTCCCATCGCATACGCGTTTGAATCCAAATCTCGCGTGTGCATGCGTAAATACGTACAGTAGGGTTCTGGGAAGAAGGCACACAGTGACTTTATAAAGGAAGAGTAAAGTTGTGTGTGTAAACTCTAGGTCGATTTAAAATCGCGAAAATGTCAAGGGGTAGCCCTTTAAACATGGCCAAAATATCTATTGTATGTCGTTGATTTTGGTCCTACAGGATCCAAATCGATTGTAGATTGTGCCTATACATGTTCTAGGACCATTTTGAGCCGAAAGGAGTAGATTAAAAATTTGTATCGGTCAAAAAGCGAGTCGCTCCAATATTGCAAAAAATGTAAAGTATACCTTCAAAAATCGTCAACAGATCAAAGTCGCCAATTGTGCTTCTAAATGGTCCAAATCGGTGCTAAATGATATATAAACATATTCTAGGATACTTTTGGGTCGAAAGAAGTGGTTTAAAAATTGTATGCGGTCAGAAAAATGGGACCACACACAATCGCAAAAATGTAAAGGGGTATACCTTCAAATATGGTCCAAATTTCGAAGTCGACAATTTTGCTCTTAAGTAAAGTACATCAGGAGTGTTTTCTTTTCAGAAGCCAAGAGCAGCATGATATTTGTCAACCGAGAAATATTTGCTGCTAATGAATACAAAGAAACAACAAAAATTCGTCTTTCTCATTTAAAACCTACAGTCACTCAAATTTGAACCTGAACACGATTACTACAACGGACAAAGTTCGCCGTTTTTCATTTAAAACCTGTAGTTATTCACATTTGAATACGATTCTCGTTTGCGCACGCGTGGATACGTCTAATACATTGCTGAATCCATGTAGCATGGTGTTCGTCAACTGGGAAACATTTGCTGCTAATGGATACAGAGAAACAACAAGGGTTCGTGTATCCCCGATAACCTGGACTACCTGTGTGACATGGGGGATTCCCCGGTGTTGTTGGAACATGGCGATTCACTAACTAACTGATCGAAGATTTTGTACAAAGTCACAGTTTTTATGATTTCCTTTCGAAAACTTACCGATTTGGAAGCGTAATCGATGACTCCTTGTACAAAACACTGTAGGTACCGAAAGTCGAATTCTTTAGGAAAGTTAGAATTTTTTAGAACATTTAGAGATTGAAAAACCAATTTTAATTTAAGCACTTTCAGTGTTTTCTACAAAGTGTCTTCAGTTCTACCCTAATTAGATTATCACAGGATAATCGATTAATATTAAAACGGCTTTTAACTTCTCAATTGAGAAGGATTAATTAAATTAGATTATACTGTGATTTAGTATAATTGAGAATGCTACGCAGTATACGGACAATTTTCAGGGAAGTAGCTTACAAGATTTAATAAATTTTAGTGTAATGGGAAATATATTTTTTAAAACTAACTGAAGTTCCGATTTTATGTACAAATAAGTTCATCAGCGAACAATTGTTTTCGGCTGAACGACCTAGAATTCTCCTATTTTCATTATAATTATTGAACCGTCACTTGTTGTAAAACACAGATATTTATACTGTGCTTCTTTTATTTCGATAACAAGTATTCTATCTGGCATTTCATTGGCACACAAAATGTTCGTGTTTCAACTGCTTGCTTTTTGCAATATATTTAAAACCATTCAACTTACAATCTTAAATAATCACTAAATATAACAGGACTGATACGAAGTTAATTTACATTAATTTTGTGTATTTAAGCATAATATGAAACTAATAGTAGTATGTTGCACCACTACTATTATTAAATTAAGTTTGTTAATTTCACTAATGACGAATCTTAAGTACTTTTTGCAAGACTGTTTAATTGCAAGAAAATGAGCCGAGGCGTATTTATCTTCAACTAGAAATGGAATGTTAGCTTTCAAGAACTAGCTGTTAGTTTAGAAGTAACTCACTGTAACTTTGACAAATTTTGACGATCGAGAGTTTACTTAGTGTATGTTGTTAGTTCGATACACTGCCCGCACGAGAAACTTAAGGGAGAATATTAGAAACAGTCTATAAATGTACAAAGTTTCAGTTTTATATACCGCAACCTATTCTATTTAGTATAATCGAGAATTAAAGGACTATATGAATTAAGTAGATTAAGTTCTACTTTAAGTAGATTAATCGCCTAGCGCATGGCATTATCCCTGATGGACAGGCTTCAAAATAATGGACAACGTTTGTGCGTCTATGTACTTTAAATAATGTCACTAAATATTAATTAATGTCGAGTTTCCAATATCCTAAAATCGATTAATTATAATATCCTATGAAATTGTTTATGAAAAGAGGAGCCATCAAGATTCAATAGATGCACGTTTTCTAATCAATGAAAAATGTATTCCATAAGAATCATTCAAAACTATCCAACGCTAAAATATCCTCGAAATTAAAATTATTTATAAACACTGTCATATTTGCATTATACTTGATGTCCATTAGTTTCCATCCAAGTCTCAATGATGTTAGACCACGGCTAAATAAAAACGATATAAATCTTTTTAAACGATCCAAAACCCCTTCGGAAATCCCAATCAATCAAAAGATTATCTTCATGAAAGCTTGCTTAACTAAACCCATCAATCATTCATCAATCTCGCCAATA
The DNA here is from genome assembly GCA_910591585.2 of Nysson spinosus. NCBI lineage: Eukaryota > Metazoa > Arthropoda > Insecta > Hymenoptera > Crabronidae > Nysson > Nysson spinosus. Next base: position 1,975,475 of record OU342841.1, read on the forward strand.
ACGTTAAGCGTCTCGAATCAAGAAGCTCTTCGAAATGATCTAATATCACAATGAAACTAATAACATAAGAAAGGTATCTTGGTCGACTTTAATGGATAATGGATCTAGAATCGTAAGAACATCGGAAGAAATTCCGCAGATAGCGATCGCATCTCAGTCATCAATCTCTCCGATGATCTTAAGTATCCCAAACTCGAAATGATTAGCCGAAAGGACTCTAGTAAAATCAAAGATCAGATGATCGACCTGTGCGAGCGTATAAAACGTGATTTCAGAAAGCCAGGTAATCGTCCGTTGGAGGGGTAGAAGGAGCAATCTACGAGTTCATACGAGCTGTTTTACAAGCTGGTCTTAGCGGCAACGAAGGCGGCAGTAGCGGCTGGCCCCTTGTCGCGAGAATCGATAGCCTGCGTGCACGAAACGCCGATAAGCGCTCTCGGTACGCCCAACGACATTGCTTCGACGATTCCTCCTTTTGATCCCAAATAAAAAGGAACGAGTATGAAACAAGCGCGTCTGGAAAGGAGCGAGTATATTCAGCGAGAGACGGGGGAGGGATGAAAAGGAGTACACGGATCGAGCGACGAATCGAGAATCTGGTCAATCCGATAAATCAATGAGCGAAACTACCCTCCGTTGGCTATCCAAATAGGCGTACGAATCAATTCTTCGCCTATTATTTGCAAGCTTAATATAATCCATCTGATGACTTCTAAATAGTGTTCATATAAGGACAGTTTTATACGTTATTTTATGTGACTAATTTTGACATCATGTATTATTAATAGTACTCTTTCATGTGGAACATGAGGATACGGTATAAGCATAGTTTGATATGCTTGTTTGAAGAAAGTTCAAAGTAGAATAAGTCTAACGGGAGACATATAAGTGCGAGTGGATAAGAGACACCGAAAGGTACTCACCCTCGGTCGCGCTCTCTTCATGACTCAGGAATCCTTCGGGGCATCTCAACGACACTATTCCGGTTCCGCATCCTCCATGTCGATGCTGGCATTCACGATGGCGCTGGTCGAGGTACACCGTTGGGGTGCGCTCACACAATGGACACTGGGTACTTTCCTCTTTTGACGAGGATCACGAAACAAGCCGGTTCAATGATTACTATAGTCACTGATAACTGTACACGTCCCAAGTAGGAGGATCAAAATTCACGGTTCGTTGATCATTGCTGCGAGGAAACCTGGCTACCGGTTGATTCTCATCACGGCACCACCCGAAACAACGAAGAGGTCATCGTTACTTGTTCGCATTCACGACTCGTTTGCTTCCTATGTACTCGTTGCGGAGGACGAAACCTCGAGATATCACGACTCGTGCGCGAACCGAACTGACCCCGTACGAAGTCGCTGTTTCACTTGGATAACAGCCAGATACTTGGGGTGGGAAAGCCGGAGGGATGAACGAATCAGGGGTGGGGAGGAATGGCGCGCGCATACCGACGAGTGCGAATGCGTTGGGATACTTTCCACAGTGTACACTCTCCTGCAACAACTATGAAACGGAGAAACACGGAGTAAAAGAAGAAATATCATATAATTCAGACACAAGAAGAATATTATAATAAACAGTGATATTAATAGACATATGATTCTACGTACAATATCCATGACATCAAAGACTGAGTTTTCGCGACGTTCCTGATAAATGATATCCTATTCTACTGCGAGGGAATCGTTGCAGTAGAGTGTACGTGCCAAGTTGAAAAGGGGATGAGCTTTTCGGGATCTTTTTTTAAGGAAAGGAGATTTTCTAAAATTTTATCGGATTGACTTCTCTGGGATTTATGTGGGTGGTAATATGTACGCACGATGATGGTAATAGACTGGTGAGTTATTAGATTTATGGATTTATGTAAATTCGTGTTTATGGGGATGTGGAGGAAGCATTCCGATGATACACATAGAAAGAATGATAGTAATAATTTTGTACCAGATATCGATGGAAATCGTAGATTTAATTGATCACTAAAAATTATATTACTTAAAGCAATTTAAGTGTCATCGCATTGGGTAATTTTGGAGAATAATATATCAGGATAAAATAAAAATTGTCGAATTTATAAAATAAACAAAATATTCGTTTTCACGTAAAAGTTATTAGTAATAATTAAATACGTAGTAATCAAGTAACTATTCTTATTATACGCTAATAAAGACGTTAATTAACTCGATGCAGTACCTTAACAGAATATCGATCGTGCCAAGTCTTATCTAAATCGAAGATAACCCTTAATTTAAATCCCCTGAACCTTAATTGGTTTTCTAACATACAGAATAATATATCAAAATGAATCTCATTTCCCCATTTCAACTTGGCACGTACATTCTACTGCAGCATTTCTCACGCAGGAGAATAGGATATCATGTATCAGACACCCGCTGAAAACTAAATCTTTGATAACATGGATACTAATACTTTGAATCATATGTTTTTATTACTATGACTGTTTATTACAATATTCTTTTTGTGTGTGAAATCTCCTAAATTCCTCCTTAATTTGTTCTTTAACATTTAGAATAATATTAGGAGCACCGGAAAGTAATCAATCAGTTTTCACGTACTTTATGAAACTCCATTTGTTTGTACATATTAAACATTATTCCATTAGATAATTGCCATCGTTATCTATAATACTTGATTGACGATCTTCCGATACCATAATTGGCTTTTTAATCAAATCAATTTCCCAAGTTTCGAATTCATGAAACATCTGGCAGCCAAACTCGCTAACTTCATCAACCAAAAATGAGAGAAAACTGATAATTATGAAACGTTAAGCTCCAACTACTTTGACCATAATATGGGACAATTTTCAAAAATTGGTGTTAATCACTTTAACATTTGAGGGGCTCATATCAAAATGAATCACAGTCGAATACAAATTTATTTTATATTCCCTTGAACGCCGGTAATGTAACAAAATCATGGACGATATTTCTTCGTGACACAGTTTCAGTCGAATTATTGCATCGCGGAGAATATGAATAAGGCTTTATGTGAGTATGAATATACGAGGTTAAAATTAAGTGCTAGTTAAATCCTCCTTCTCTCGTAGTCCCTTGAACTGGATAGAGATATCTTACGTCTATGTCATCATTCCAGTAAGGGGCGATCGCAAACGAAGGGGAGAAATTGAAACCTTCCCTTTCCGTCGTAAATAAACCTTAGATACCTTTCTTCTGGTGTATTAAATCTTGTTTTATTATTCTTGCTTTTGTATTAAATTTCCTTCTTCCTTTTTGGTCCTGATCGGGGTTAAATCTTTTAATTATTGCTTAGGTTTGGGTTCAATGTAGAGTTAAATTTGGGTTAGTTTTGGTTCGGATTTCTGTGGTGACATTTGAATCGTGAGATTATTATTATTATAGGGATATCAGGGACGAATCTTTTTCTTGCCTTTTGCCAGAAGGGAGGAGATTTATGAATAGGCCTGTCATTGAATGAATATTATTTCCAGTTTCATATTTCTTGATACGGATATTGCACTTCCGTTGTTCTTTCGGTGGATACACTTTTGTTGTAGTTATAATGAAGTTATATAAAAATTATAGTGTTTACGCAATTATTATTATTTGAGATGAGTTTGTTTAGACGCTGATTATCTTCAGTACGCGAATAAGTATTTAAATTTTATCTAACTTTATCTGAAAAAGTTGCATATATTTAATATAATTTCAAACTCAAATATTAGTACAACATAGCACTTTATACAAGTGCTTGCAATACCATTTTCTACAAGTTCTGCACTCCAAATTAACCATTTTGCAGGTCATATTCACCTTACTGCAAATCAAATTTACCCTTTCATAGATCAAATTCACTCGTTTGCAAACCAAGCTTTTCTACAAATTTGTTTTCTTAAGCTACTGTAATAAAAATAGAATCCAATATAAAGTTATTGTGCGGAATCTGTATTAACATAAATACTCCTTAATTTATCGACTCTGTACTCCTCTTTCCTATCAAATTCAGTATTCCTCAAGTCCAACAATTCCCAAGAATATGGTGCCCATCATCCCTCTTTTAAATATGGTAAATATTTCTGACTTTAAAGAATGTTAGTCGAAATGGTTCGCCTGGTTTTTAGTAGGCAATATGTGTAGGTGGAAGAATCAGATTTGACGAAGGTACGTTCATATGTATGAGGCGTGATTTTCGGGACACGGGGGGGGGGGGGGGGGTGAAGAGTCGGTTTGGAAGGAAGGGTGGTTTTTAGGTGTATAAGACGTTGAGGAATTGGGGGTCAGAAGTCACTTAAGAGTTATATAAGAGTCACGGAGTTAAACCGTTACAATGTATAGACGTGTCAAATGGGATTTTTGAATGTCAAGGCAAATTGTGCGAATAAAGGAAACATGGCCCCTTTATGAAATACAAGGATGTTACGATATGTATTAAAATATTATAGAATTTTAATATTTCCCATGGTGTCATATTTCTATCGAACTTACTAGATATTAGTTGCCATGTGTGAGATACAGGTTTATTTACCTTTTTGCACTCGAAATTAACCCTTTTGCATATCATATTTACCTTATTGCATATCAAATTCATCTGTTCACTTTACACTTTGATTTCTATTTATGAATTTTGTATCACATTTATTTTATATATAATAATTGTCATTTTAACGAAACATTGTCAGAGTACTAAATGAACATTATTGTCAAGGTATCAAAACGATGAAGTTATGTTAACTTTGACTTTAATTACCAATTATTAATAATTACAAAATATAAAAAATAGAATTTTTACTGCATCGCTGCATCTTTGTACTGGTTTCAAATGCGATTACCGGTTTAATAAAGTCTTTGTGACAAAGCTTTTTTGAGATTACAAGATTATTACACGATTTAATTATGAATTGACTCAAAGAACTGAAGCAGTAGTTGATCAAAGAAGCCACATTAATTAATTAAACAGAAAAGAAATATAATGTATAATAATGATCATGGTAGAAATTGGTAGAAATTGTACAAAATTTGTTTGCTTATTTATGTATAAGGTGACACGGATTACTTTTATCACCTTTTTTATTTAAATCTCACTGCCAGAAATATACAGTATGTTCTTGAATAAGAGTTATTCAAATTTTAAACATCGTATATCAACGTCGAAAGTATACTGGAACACTTTTTGTATTATTAAATATGAATGAGATGGAGGTAACAATATTCTGATATTTATGGGACACATTTTGCCGTATACAATTCGATTTTCGAGGCTAAAAATATTCAGCTATAAACAATTCATAATTAAAAAACAGTTTTATTCTGTCAGCGTATTCATTAATTTCACGTCCAAAGTGTTAATATTTACCTAAATATTATTTTGTATACTTCATACATTATTTAATATATTTTATTTTATTACAAATATGCATATTTTATTTTTCTTATAAAAATTCACAACGATAAGTTATTTAATGTATAGATATTAAAATTCCAATATTCTTGACGAAAATAAGATTTACATTCACGAGTTCAAAAAAAAAACTTAACAAACAAGCAACATATCTGAATTATGTTAAGTTCAAACAAGAATGTTACGAAACCGTACAATAACGGTTATCAAAACCCTCTCTTTCTTTAAACACGAAAGCAGTATATTTCTTTAACGACGAAACTTCCACCCTTCAAAATCAAAAAGTCAACATAACGGGCTTCCAAATAAAAGCCCGATAAGAAGTTTATCAAATGAATGGTACACAGAATTCGACATTAAGATCCATTTGGTAGGCGAACTTTCTAAAGTACCTTATTTTCCGACGCCATTTGCATTCGCTTATTGGCTGAACCGGAAAGCGGGGATGGTGGTACGGAAGTTCATAAAACTCGGAAGATCCCGTAGGTAACGCGTGTACTTCCTTTCCCTTTTCCTTGACTATTTCGGTTGGTATTTCACCCTGTCCAACCCAGCCACCCCTATAAAGCCCGACAACGTCTTAAAGGGGGTGTCGTGAGCGAGGTTTGTTACGATGACGAGAGCGACAACGATCGATTCACGTGGAGCTCTTTTTCAACGGAGACAAAAACGATAGGGGTGAAACTCGTAAAACTAAGCATCCGTATTTACCGTTATTACCCTGGCTCAAGTCTTCCTTTCACCAATGTAATACACCCTTTTTAAACTACCCCGTATTACCACTAAATAGGTCGATTTTATGCCTGCGGCATTAAACTGTATAAATTACACGACTTTCGTGTGGAATTTTTGAAATTGGTATAAACTCAATTTTTAAGAAATCTGAATTAAATATAATTTTCTCTTTACTAGATGTAATATTAAAATAAAATGACAAGATGGACTTATGCTAGTTTCAAAGCTAATTACTCATTTGTAAAGTATTATATATTCTTGTAGGTTGCCAAGAAAATTGATTTGGGTAAATCGAAATTGTAATTCCATGTTCAATTTAATTAAACAATTTGGATTTCATATAAATGTATTTCATAGAAAATCTCTGAGGTTTAAAAGAATTAAGTTTTATATTATTCAAAATCTTTGAAGCTCGAGTATAGAACACTTCCTTTAAACTATCTTATATTACCGTGAATTATTGACAATTTTTGTCAAATTCATTTCGTTATATAATAACAGTTCTTATGAAATGGCCATTTTTAGTGTTACAAACAATCGTTCTTTTTATTATTTCATTATTTGAAACCTATTATACTAACATTTTCAATAATTTCCTCTTTGAAATTTGTTTTCTTATTGAAGTAGACAATTCATTTATGAATTAATTTCAAATGAATAATATTTAAACTTGGTCCTTTCTGAAACATGTATATATATATATTAATAACTAATTTAGATTATTGAATGCACATCAATTGGTATGATAGAAAGACCTTATTTATGTGAATAATATTTAGCTTAATGGTTACTTTTAGATTATTTATCAATAAGTAACGTGAATAAATTAATGCAAATTAATTTCCACGTAGAAAAGACCTGTTTAATTTCTCGTGTAATACAATAAATTAGACACTTTATTTCGAGAGCCAGAAATTCTGCGAGAGGACAGATCGTATTAGACACAACTAATAGTCGTTCGTCCGGAGAATTATTCAAATTACTTGAATACAGCTTGTACTATCGTGCTTGCATCTGCAGAATTTCGTTTGAATAAACGCGCAGGAATATGTACTGCAAGTAAATCTCTCCCGTTCGCTTTCAAGCAAGTTTTAAATGCGATTTCCACTGCCATTTTAATACGAGGTAGGGCGACTTATCTGTGTTCAGTTTGTTACTGATGTCATTTAAGATTAGAGCTGTTATTTTCGAAAGTGGTATGAGTCCACTTTTTAATTCACTAGAACGTAGCTGGTTACTTAGTTCATCCAGCTCGGGAAATAATCCAATTTCAATAATAATTTAATTCGGAAAACCGTCGAGAGTTACAAAAATATACCATGAAGTCTTCTTTTTACTGAAAGAAATATAAACAAACATTCTTGGAAATATTCGTGTTTCTCTAAAAGAAATTAACTATAAGCCGTTATGTTTGGAAATGTTATAAATCTAATTTTTACGAAGTCCGAATTAAATACAATTCCTAGGTAGAGATAAAAATTGTCATTCTATTTGTTGTAATATACAAATTAACAGAAAAATGGACTTTTACTAATTTCAAAAGTAACTGCTCACTTGCGAATTATAGTCTGATGGGTTCTCTGGAAAATTGACTTATGAAAATTCGTAAAAAGTAATGAACTGAAAGAGTAATATAATACCTAATTTAATTTAAAAAAATACGAATTTAACTTAAATTCATTTTCTAACAAAATTCAAATCTTTAAACATCTATATACATATCATATTATTAGACATACTCTGCTCTTGTATAACACGGTTTCGCATAACACGCTGTCGACATAACCCGGTGGCGATTGTCGTATTGCAGCAGGATTACCTATACTTCATTTAAATGAAAGACCAGAAGCCATTGATTTATTGATTATAGAATAGACAATTTTAATTGACTTCCTTGTAAATTAGTCAACTTCATATTGCAGAAGAAGTTATAATTTTCTTGGACCCCCTCCTCCCACCCCTACCCCTGGACATCGTAGATCAATACACTGCTTGTTAGACGGCTTACTTTCTTCCTTCCTACATCCTTTCTCGGTAAATTAATACCTGCAACTTTTCTGTTAGCTACTTCCCCTGTAATTAATCTTTTTCGCTTTTGCCCTTTAATTATTTCATCTCCTTCATCCGGTAATGCTATATACAACTTCCCCTCAACTTCTCTTTACCGAGATATATAACTCATTGAATGCTTCTGCAGCTTTTGTATACCATAAACTTATTTATTTCTTGCCTCGACTTGTTTAAACAAATTACACATTAATACTACCAAAATGAAATCATATTTTGTGTACTGGAGTTAGTAATCGAAATACAGCATTGTTTATAGTACTTGTATTAATTTGTACAATATAATATTTATATTGTATAATGTACATATGAGAAGATCACTTTCGTCGTTTGTCGATATTGTGGATATTTTTATTTATTTATTTAATAAATACGGGTGGAAACCGTTTGGCTATAGAGATTGAACTTATTTGTATAAATAATATTTAAACTTAAGTGTTATTATTAATAAGTGAGGAGAATAATGAATATTTCTGTTCTAATCTAAATAATTAAAGAAGAAAATATGCTGATATCATTGTATTTAAGAGACTTGAAACAATTAGAAAATGCGAATTATTGAAACTATTAGTGCATTGCAGAATTATTTATTAGTTAATAATTTATTTTCATTATTGTTTAATAAATATTAAATTAGTCTACTCTTTGAGAATGGCGGTAATAGGGCATTTTTGTGGAAATTCCCGCTGGAATGTAATCAGTGCATGAGCCGTGTCTGACTCAGAGTTGTCAACTCTACTAGCCGTAGCATAAATGACAGTAGTGTCAACTATTTTATGCGTGCCATTCTCATAGAAGCAACGCGCCAGTCAAAATGCTGTAATTAGGATTATTAGAGTATACATTGTTTTTGGAAAGTATCATATATGTATTAATATTTACACATCGTATAAATAAATGTACACAATAATTGTAATAATGACTCCGGAAACTGGAATTATTTGATTTTATGGTTCATATAAGCAGTAAGATATAAATAAGGTATAAATAATTAATTTTGTAATATAAGCATGAATAGATTTTCTTTCCTTGAAAATCCAAGAAATAGAAACCTTCACACGGAGAGTTAAACAAATCTTCGTATTTATTTCTACTAGCTGAAACTCTGAATAATAAGTACAATAAATCCAACTACTGATTAGGAACTATCATACACCGAGGTTAATGAGCCCATAACACGAATAGTAATATACAACTGTGTTGGTTATCACGCGGCAGAATTTCCGCTTTCAGGAAGCTTTAACTAGGATTTCTGGCTACACTCCCCTTTTCCAAAAAATCTCTACCTACATTAATAATGTTAATAATCTTTCTACTATACAACATCTTTCAAAAGATTTTTTACAGCACCATAAACATCTTCCAAAATTCAATGACATCTTCTAATATTTTTACACATTATTTACGATACATCGTAATATCGTCCTTAATAAAAAGTTCCAGTTTATGACAAGTACTCGGTCGGCACTTGATACGAATTTATCGCATAACTCGACCAATAAAATTATAGCTTTTTCGGAAGTTCCAGAGAAATTATCCGAACAGTGGGTTGGACGAAGACATTGAGTTCAGTTACACGGATATAATACGTGAAAACTTTCTTTATAAGATGGTATCACAGGGAAAAGCGTGATCTCGAGAATCTGTGGCTCGTACGAGATAAGACTGTTCATCCCGTACGATATAACTTGCCACGATCTTCGTAGACCGCCTAATCTCTTGATTAGGTGACGTTTCATGGCCACTGGGATCCCCTAATCCATCAGTCGCCTACTTTTTTTTTTCTTCCACGCTATCTCCTGAACGAACATGCGAAAAACTTCTCGAGAGATGACGTGAAAGCTGATATGGGACGGCCAATTTTCCTTGAACGTTTTTCGTGAAATAACATTATGTTGCCCGAATTAATACAAATATTTACGTGTCCTTTACCTCTTGCTGTAAAGAGATCCGAGCTCTGAGTGGTATGTGATATTTATTTGAGTTTGCAATCGATATATATATAAGCTTGGATTATTATGGAAACTTAAATAAACTATTGAAGATTATAGTGTACTAATAAAATATATGCTGCTAATAAACTATAATGGATTATTATACTAGTAGTAAAGTATAGTAGACTATAATAGAGACTATAGCACGATGTAGTTCCCATTTTTTATTTTATTGTATTATTATATATATTATATATTGCGTTGAGTCATAAACAAACTCAGTTCGTCCAGGAGTTTTTTTAATTTAAAACCGCCAGAATTTTACACAAGAGTAATCGACAAGTTGCCTAAAAAATGGCAAGAAGTTATTAAGGATAAACACGAATATACTTATTTATGACTCAACCTAATATTAATCTTATAATCCATTATTTAATCTTGTATCACGTTGCGACATCCATTTTTGAGCTTTTATCAATTACTTTGATATCAAGAAAGAATGCTAATTTTAAGAAGAGATCGGATTTACATTTATTATGATACGTTTATACATGCCGTAGTTTATGCCATTTAACAAATTATTAGAGTACTCAGAAAGAAGAATAATGTGATAACAATTGTTTTCAGACGATAAGGAAATGTGTTCGAAGATTACGAACGATTATTAATGATTTGTATTATTAATAGCTGCTATAATAAAAGCTTCTAAGTTATGCAGAATCATTTTACGTTCAAGCGTGAAATACAATTATGGCAGTAATAACGAGTTCTGCGAAATAACGTCTGTTTGTTAAATCGATGCACCGTTTATTTCTGAATTTTACGTATCCATTTCAATCACGTAAATTACAAAGCAAATGAGTACAGAATATCAATACACAGGTATCCATATTGGAAAATGTCACGTACAATATTCCTCCCCCGTAACACTGTTCTATTTTCGTATGGAACACTGCACGTGTTCGATATTGTCTTGCAAAATATCGTCCGTATCAATGAACAATGTTGCATAGAATTTGGGTTTCATCTTCGCGGTATAAATGTGCCGTGGTTAAACAAAAGAACGGCAGAAAAAGTTGAGAATATCGAGCCGCGAGGTCTACCAAGTATACGTTCCACTTTCTACTTTTAAAAGTTATGGTGGTAGACCTGCTCCAACTGTGCGATAGGAGTTAAGGGTCAATGTTTGTGTTCCGTGAATAAAGCTGTATAAATGTGAGAGTTGAAAGAAAGTAATCGGGATAAGATAGTAGTTAATAATTAACTGAGGTTTAAAATGAAATATAGATTAATTGAGGGAATCAAATTGAGGATATTATTAATATAAATTAATATAAATTAATATAAATTCCCGATGGCCGTATGTCGCAGTGCGTTCAGCAATTTAATTGACAGTTTGCATTCTTTCAAACATTTAAGATATTTCAGATTTTAATTCTATAGAATTAGAATTTCAGGATTTCAATTCAGCGGAATTAGAATTCAAGGATTTTAATGTAGCGGAATTTGAATGTAATCAGAATTTGAAATTGTTATCTACTTTAATTGGAATTTAAGACTTTTAATTCGTTAGAATTAGAATTCAAGAATTCCGAAATTTTAATATGCTAGAAGAGGAACTTCCGAATATTGGAATTCCAGTTTAATAGAATTAAAATTTAAGACTCTTCCAATTTTTATTGATGTTTGATAATCAAATTTTAATAGAATTCGAATTTAAGAATTTTGCAATTTTCATTTAAAATAGATTTAGAATTTACGATTCTAATTCTAATTCTGTTAGAAACAAACACGTAAATAAGGTAGGAAATTACTTATGGGATGACCTAATACATACCTGCATTAGTTTGATATTTAAAAAAGCGTATACTATTTTCCTTCGATGTGTCTCTTCGGAATTAAAAAATTTGCACAGAAATAAATCCACGACAGCGGCTTGTAAATCGTTACAATGTAGCTAATATTGGTTTCTCAACACCTGCGCCGGTGAACGTTTCCCCGATTTATTCGACCTTCCAGGAATATTTATGGAAATCGCCTAAACACATCGATAAGTCAAACCGCTGGATCTGTGTCCGGGTTATAGACAGAAAGAGTTCCCGATTACTTAAGTTACTGAACTACTTTCGCCATGACAGCCCACTGTGAATGCTTTATTTAATCGATCATAACGTTCACACCGAATTCCGCCATCTTTTGCGACTGAAACTCGGAGGACATATCTAAGTTCGAATAATAGGGCTGTCAATATTATACTTCCAATCGATTAATTAATACTTTAATTATTATTTATGATAGGATATATATTGTGAATTGATCTCGTAATTTCATATCTTTAAAGTTGCGGCTCGAAGGAAATACTTAAGTTCTGATAATGGGATTGCCAATATTGTATACCTCATCGATTCATTAATATCTTAATTGCTATTTGTAGTTAAGTCGACATCGAAATTTTAATCGACTAGAATAAAGATTTGAGAACGGTAGAATATAGATTTAGTGGAATTAGAATTTAATACTATTCATTCAACAGAATTAGGAGTGAAGAATTTAATTTTGGCGGAATTTGAATCAGGCTCCTACGACTTAAGATTGCATACTTTTCATAAGTAGCTGAGTTTGAAATTTGATTAAAAACGACGATATTTGTAGGAGTAGGTACACGATAGTCGATACTTAAATAAGGGTGCAAACACGATACCTTTTCCCTCTGCATGTTCCATCCATTTCAGCCGGAATTGTGGCAAGTGTTTGCTGAAGTCGACTCCTTTGGCTTTCATCCCTCTTTCTTAAGCCCTTCTATCACGTAAAACGCGTCACTGACAGACGAGGGAAAATGGATTCTCGTTTGTTCGGTGGCCGGGTAATCGACAGACAGGAACATTGCTCATCGTAAGAGAAATCTTTTTCGCGCTTTAAATACACCAACTTTACCGGAAGCCACTGTGGAGGGGAGCTTTTACGTTTGTTTTCAACTTTTCTGAGAGTAGAAAGACAAATGGAAGGGGAAAAAGTTTCGGGCGATCACATTTGGTAATCTAATACTTTCGAACAACGAGGTGGAACATATTTGTTTGATGAATATTATGCGTTAAATATTTTAGCATAATGTCTTTTTTGTAGTTATATATTGAATATTTATACTCTGTGTATTTATGAAGTTGGTAATTTAACTCCATGTAACTTCGAAGTCACACACTCATCCATCCGTATCTTTTGTTTCTTTTCATCGTTCCGTTGTAATAATAATTATGAAAGTACGTGCAAAAAATTGCCACCCTTTCCTGTGCGTTTAAGTAATAATTTCTTACTGTTTTCGAGTAATGCAGTTTCGTTAGATTTGCGTTCAACTATTAAACACGACTTTACCCGGATACTTTCAACTCAGCGATAAAATAAATCCGAGCCATATATTTATAATTACAACGTGTGTACAGATTTGACTGTTCATTACTGAAATTTCGGCGTATAAAAATTAGAGATTTGTGGGAGTTATAATTGTCATTTAATTCGTGACCTTCGAGATAAGTAGATTCGAATGACGAGTTAACTCGTAATCCCCGGTTAACACGTTAAGAACGTAATGACGTAATACACAAAGTCGGCTCGTCTTTATTTGAAATAGTATTCGATGCGAAATTCAAAGTGAGAGGGGAATGGCGGAAGGAGGGGGAGGGTAGGGGGGGATAATATCAAAATACAGTTATCATGATACAGGTTGGAAAATGATGGAAAGCCACGCAAGCGTGGCTCTGATGAATGAAACCATTATCATTCATTTCGTGAAGGGCCAAGGTTTTATTACAGAGGCTACTTCGTTATCTCGTAATCTGAATGACCGATAATCACAACATGGACCGTCGTATAGTTCCTCGCGAAATGCATTAAAGATACATTAATGCTAATGTTATGGTCGGACCACTAAGTTAATGGATTATTAACAATGAAAAAGCCACCGATCTGCGTTCCTGATAGATTATGTAATGGTATGGATTTATGTTAATAATTCATTTATGTTCCTACATTAACGTTGTGTAATGTAACTTTATATATAGACACCAGAGAAAATGTATATTTTAACACTTTTAATCGTGTCTGTAATTACACTACTCACCGCCCGAAAGTATTCGAACGACATTGCTTTTGAACGTGAAACGAAGGTTGATGGTATAGGCCTGGATTTAAATGTAATCGTTAAAAAGTCATATTTCCAACGAGAAAAGAAGTGAATAAGGTTTGCTTGAATAACACAACTTGAAAATTGAATAACACAACTGAAAATTTATGGAACGACGAATTTAAATTTTGGATCTTCGGCTCCAAGAACCACCACTTTGTTCATCGGCGATTTAACGAAAAAAATGTTAGAATATGTTATCGTTTCCAGAATTATTTTCGAGTGTACATTAAATTGTAGCAAATTACGGCTTTAGACACGGACAATTTTGAAGTAATTTTGTAGGCGAAAAGGAAGTATACAATTCGAAGTTTTCCTATAAACTGGCTTCTTTCGAGAAATCTATAATACGTCACAAGCACCTTCTTTCCAGAATCTTAAAGCACGTGGATGTTTCGGGTGTTCCCGTAATAATGGGAAACTCTGTATATTATAGAAAGCCATTTATAATAGTTCATGGGACGAGAACAATTCTCGAAACGAAAGGCTTTTGTAAGTCGATGCGCGCTATCTTGTTCATAAATTTTCTTAATCCCGGTAATTAATAATCATCCGTACTTTTAGCTCTCCGCGCGTCCCAGATATGAAGTTACTGAAATGTAGACGCGGTGACCTAGAACAAAGAGAAAATCCGCTTTACATTTCTACCGCTAAGAAATCTCGCGAATTAACCAAATTGAAATTCCGCGCAGGCGATGCTCGACATTACGTTTCTTCGAATGAATCCTATTGCCATTAACGCTTCAGACAATACGTGGATGGAGACAGCTCGGTAAGTGTTGAGAAGTGTGATTATAACTTATCTTTTCATAATGCAAAATTGGAATCTCATTTCGAATATCTGAGACTGAGGCTTGCGAGAATGTTGCAACAGCGTAATAACCCGAGGAATCAGAGTTTCCACGAATTATTATTAACACTTTGATGTCGAGATCTTATTGAACAATACTTCACACTGGGTCGAATATATTTATGTAGTAAAGTGTTAAATATGTAGAAAATTAAAATATAAAATATATATATTTAATATAAAATAAAAAGTATTTATAATGTACGAGATGTATTTGTGGAAACACGAAATTATTTATTATCAAATGTGTGGTGACATTCGAATGCAAGGGGTTAAATAATTCAGTGCTATTTATATTGCTTTCTTAACAACATTGTGGAGAATCCTTTTATTAACAGTGTAGTAATAGTGTTTTATGGAAACAATAGTTATTCGCTGTTATTTTCGAAACATGTGGTTGTCTAACATTGAAATCAAGGTTCATCATCCATCATTATATCAGTTTAGATTATTCGGAACTGCCAACCGTCGACAGATTTGAAGTGGAAGGGATAAACAATCCCTCTCGAGAATTTCAAAGGAAGCCAAATGTTTATTTTCGAATGGCTCACAAAGAAGGTTTCAGCCCTTTTAATTCTTCTCCTTCATGGTTTACGTGAAAATGATAAAAAACTGAGTAGAATAACTAAAACATATGTCCGATTTCGATATGTTATTATTAAGTAAATTCTTATAGCCATAAGTCCAGTGTCATCAATAAAACTAAACATTAAATACAGTTAACCCTCGTATAACGCGGGTAAAGTCGCGTTATAAAAATCGCATTATGCGAGACTCGAAGTTATATCGAAGTTGCATTTTATAAGTAACGCGTTGTACTAGGATTATCTGTACTCCTAAGTATTCCTAACAAATTAATATAAATAATATTGTAGGAAATTAATTGGGAGACGAAATCTTATTTGTATAATATAGCTGTAAAATATCGCCTGTGGGAAAAATTAACCGTCGACTGATTTTAACGGTTTCCACCTTCTACAATATTAATGATTGATAATAATTCCCTAAATCTCTAAGTCTTCGAGTTACTATGTTTACTAATACCAAGAATAATAAGAACGGCGGAGTTCCTTGTTTATATTCGACATAAATATGGCGTAGATTAAGGCAGAGAAGTATCAAAAGACAGCACTAAGCTAAAAGAAATCTTCCATGTAATAGTGGAATTTTTTTCATAAAAGTAAAAAGGTTGAAGGAGGAAGAATTAGAGGAATGTAGGAGGAAAAGATCATCGGAGTTGGATTCCGTGAAATTAGTTCTATAAGGGAAAACAACTCTCCGCCGTACTTCCGTGTCGTATATAAAAACAACTTCTTGGAATAAGGAAGAGTGATAGTACATAAATGAAATTTACTTAACAATCTCAAATAAAACCGAATAAAATATGGATAGCTCTAAAGTCGTAGTATTAAAACGAGAGCATGTAATTAAGCTCATTTAGAAATTTCAGGATATCCTTTAAATATATAATAATGCTACAGAACAATTTAATGTACCCATATATTTTCTGAATTCTTTAAATACCGATTTTTATGGACGAGCTTAACGTCTTTTGCAAATTAAAATCATTGTAGAGATATATACACACTGCCCTATTAATTCTTACTGAACAATGTGTTGTTTACACAATAAATATAATCTTTTAATTATGAAGATTGTCAAGATTCTGCCAAATACGTCCACTTTAATATTTCTCGTTACATATTAACATTTCAATTACACTGACCATAATTATTATTAATTATACAAATATACTTATACATTCTATACACACACAATTCAGTTATTTCTATCAATAATTTTCTTCCGTATGCAATTTATTATTATTATTAAAAAATAACAATATGAAGAGTAGTAATCTTAATTATTTTTTGTTAATTATGGAACCACGTAAGCGTGGAAACTAAAGTCAAATGTAATACGTATCTTTGGAACATCGTCAGAAAGTAACAATAATACGTTCAATTAGGAATGGCAAAGACCGTAAAAGAATAAAATTGCGGACATCTTTTATGCGGGATCGGAAGACCGCAGTGCACCATCTTGCCATTATGGCAGAAAGATGAGAGAAAAGAACCAATTAAAAGCTTTATAATCGCTATATGTGTGTGAATTTAATAATGCACGATGTTTAATATTAGATTTCTGATGTCGATCGATTCGAACCGAAGATAATTTGCAGTGTACTCTTTCTAGAATCATTTTCTTTTATACCGGAGTTTCTTTATATTGAATTTTATTGAACCGTACGGAAATAATGGTTTTGAGCGACACGTTTGCAGTGTATTATTTCTAGAATTAAATCTGCTGGAATAGTAATCTATTTCACGAAAGAAATTTGCAATGTATTATTTCTAAAATATAATCATAATCTATTTCGAGAAACAATTCTAGAAAAAATACATTTCAATAATACCACAAAACATCGACGAAATTCGTTATTTAACTAAAATTCAATAAAGTATTTCAACCGAAAGTTCGAAACACTGTTTAAAATACGAACAGTTTTAATATTTGAGGAAACTACATAACAAGAAACCGTTTTACAATATTTAGAAACGGGAATAATCTATGTGAAATCGAAGGGAAATAACGACTGTTATTTATTTCTGGTTTCCCGATTTCTACTTTTTCTTAAAGAAGACTACGCGGCTTTCAACGTCTTGGAAATTTCTTTTAAACCAAGGTTTCTTTATATTGGATTTTATCGAATCTTATTTAAATAACAATTTTATTGACAGTATCATTCCTAGGATTATTTTCTTTCTTACTGAAAAATTCTTTTATATTGAATGTTATTGAATTTTAGTTAAATAATCGATTATGATGAAACACGTTCGCAGTGCTATTACTATTATTTCTATTGTAGAATTATTTTTTTTATACAGAAATTGCTTTATATTGGATTTTATCGAATCTTAGTTAAATAATGGATTTTGGTGACACAAATACGGAGTGTAACTTTCTAGAATAATGTTCTTTCATACTGAAAAGTTTCTTTACATTGGATTTGATTAAATCGCAGTTAAGTCGTGGATTTTGGCGAAATAAATTCACAGTGTATCATTTTTAGAATAATTTTCTCTGAAACTGAAAAGTTCCTTTTTATTGGTTTAAATTTATTTTGAAAATAATTTCGTGCAAAGTACTTTACGATGTAGTTAAAAGAAGTGTCGAGTACCATAAATCTCCCCGGTTATTTCAGACAATCCTGCGGTTTAAAGAGTTTACCATCCTGAAGTGGAAAGAGTGTCCTCGTAAAGAAGTTAATTAAAAAGTGTAGTCCTTTGAATGTACCATGAAAATAATGAAACGTAAAGGAAACACATGGTACGATATTCTTTTTAGAAAGAATAAGCTTTACGTATTTTAAGTGCCATTATTATGATAATCTAAAAGAGTATTAACGATTTTAAGTTTACCTTTGCATACAAAGTTTATATGATCCTTATAATTGAAAACATAATTTCTTTTTGTGTTTACTGTTACTTTCACATTTCCATAAAATTATGATTAAATGTACAGTTAAATACTTGAAATGAAACTTAAACCTTCTAATGATTTATTTATATTATATAGTTTACGATACACACTTTATAATACATAAATTGTTAACATGACATTTTTACTTTTAAGCTTTTATCTGCTCTTAAGCTTAAGTATGTTTCGTTTCTTGCTTATTTTGGGAGAAGGATTCTTTTAATACGAAAATTTATCCGACATTTTTTCCAGGATTCTTTGGGAGCTCGTCAGTCAAGGAAAACGTGAAAGTCGATACCGCGAAGATCCGGCACCCTCGATCTTAGCAGAGGACGATCGCATAGAATATTTAAGGTGCACGTATGAAATCTTGCTTCTTCCTGAATAATCCCAACGGTATACACATACACGGAAAAAAGTCGACACAGAGACACACGGCACAGTAGAAAAATCATGCACAGCCTCAAAGGGGACATAAGAATCAAGAAAGGGAAACAGAGTGGCGACTGTGCAAAGTGCAAGCTCTTTTGAAAAGACCACGGCGACCGGGACGACGTTATCAAAGCGAGCCGAAGAATAGAGAAGCGGTACGTCGTCCTTTACCTTCTCTACATACAACGTAATCCATCTAGACGCGTTGACAGACACGACAAGAAGGTAACCAGGCCCTTAAACAAACTCAGACGAACCATGCTATACCTTGAACGACTTCGAAACTAAGAGTAAGGAAAAGGGTTCTGGGGAACGACGAATAGAGAGTGGAAACTAAACGTCAGTCGGGGGAAAAGGCTCAAAGGCATATCTCACGGTACTTGAACATTCGTAATAGCTGACGGGCGATTTTGAGGAATAAATTAATGGATATCAATCATTATAACGTATACAACGGACATCATTTGAGAATGGTTGAAATAATTATGTATTTATCAAACATTTGTGTTGAGACTAAACGTAAGTCGGGGGAGAAGGCTCAAATGCATATCTCACGGTACTTCGACCTTCATAAAGCTTGAAGAGAGATTTTCAGGAATGAAACTTGTTCTTATAATGAATATAAACGAAATATATCGAGTATCTTGAAATTAAGGAAGTATTATTTCTAATGAAAACTTGGTGACATAATATTTACGTATTTATACAGGTATTATTAAAATATGAGGGATAAGTATAACAGCAAGCTTAAAAAGTGCATATCTCCTTAAAAACTTCTTAATTTAAGATTAATAGTCGGTCAAATTATGAATATTAATAAACTTCCTGATTAAAACAGCTTACAAGACCAATTAGATCTTTACGAATATTGAAAATTCACAGTCATGTAATTTCATATAATATATTAATTCGATTCATCGCTAATATTATAAGTTTCCATAAAGCATCGCATGAATGCATAATTACTGTACGACAACTGAAAGAGATTTAAAGAACAATAAACGAGGAACGGAACTAAGCGATTGAGCGCGATATGAAAAGAAAAATATGGCGGATGAAGTGCGAGACAGTGTCATGGAATAAGCAGGAGAAGCGATATGCGTGCACATCACATCAGAGGAAGAAGGTTCAAAGGCATATCTCGGGGCATCCCAACCTTCCTAAAGGCCGAAGAGTGGTTTCAAGGGATGAGACCAGTATTTTACCCCTAAGCAAACTACCCTTACCGGTCGATGGCTTACGCTTGCGCTATAACGCCTTCCGTTGAACCCCACTTCAGCTTCCACCGCGGAATCTTTTCGCGAATACGTTTCTCTTGTTACCTTATCAACCCTCCGTTGCATTACGTTGCCCTTCGGCGACCAACCGATGGAATCGATAAAACACGCTTTATTATCGAAATCTAATTTCGGTGGCTCCTTTCATGCGAATCTCTGTGGTATTTTAAACGACCTTGTAACCGTGTTACATGAATTTCTTAGAAGCTGTGCTGATCGCGTACACTTATTATAAGTTGAGCCTAAGTTGAGCCTTTCTGGATCAATTTTGGAAATTGCGAAATTTGCAAAAAGTAGAACATACCTGTTTGGATTCTGAGATGGTTGTGTGGTGGCTTACACTTTAATTTGCAAAGATCTATGGATATTAATTTTATTCTGGCCTTAGCGGGATTTATGGCAAGATTATTGGATTTTATTAAATCCATCTTTATTGGATTGTTAAGCAACAGAGATTTGTTGTTAGAAATAGAAATACATTTCTTATTAATGATAATGCTAAGAGACCAATCTTAGGTGAAACTTATAATAAGTGTTTTCGATTAGTTTGGCTTCTGAGAAATTCATGTAACCCTGAAGCAATAAACAGATCAATGCTGGAAATTGGGAAGTTTGAAGAAATTGGAGCCTATCTGTTTGGATTCTGAGGGACTTATTTTTTGTATTATATCTGAAATTGCGAAATTCTATAACTATTAATTTCTATCTGAATTAACAGAACTTACAAAATATGTATTCCATTTAAATTAATGTAACAAGATGATAATAAATGTAAAGTTATGTAATTTAAAGAGAATATATTATTATGTATTAATAATTAATATATTTTGCTAATTTTAGCAGCTTGTTATTCTAGCAAACATTAAATAACCCACTATAAAGGTAATATGTATTCCGTTATTTTCGAAATTAATATAAGTCCAGTTTATAAGAAATATGAATTAAATATAATTTGCTGCTATTGATTGATATTTTCTTTTTATTAATTATAATATTAAAATATAAAATGAACTTGCACCACTTTACGGAAAAATACGACTCAAATTATTCACCCTGTTTTTAAAGTTTTCATTGCGTTGGCATAAAATTGAATGAAATTTAAATTCTGAAATATCTAAATGCTTCCTGAATTCCGTCTTATTTTTATACCAGTTTGAAAAATAACGTCTCGTTTACGGCTTTCTTTTATCCCCCTTTTCTTTAATACCATCCAAAACATATTTGTTTTATTTTTTTGTGGAAGTACAAAAATTGATATCATAAAGGTTTAGGACGTCTGTTGGGTTTCGGGGAATATTTTTCTCCCGTAATGGGGGTGTCGAATTTTTCAAGGATAATCGAGGACTGGATGAAAGTTAGGCTTCGAAATTGAAAGATGATTTCAAAGAGATATTTCAGATATGAAAGAAATGGTGTTATGCTTATTTATGATCCTATACATGTATGTATGTATAAATATCATCTAAAAATATTTACACTTTCCTAGAAAATATTGTACAATAGTTTGAATATAAATTATGTATTTCGAATTAGATTATGGTTTTTGTTGATATGAATGGGATCGGAAAATTGATTTGCATTTTATTTGCTATGATTGTCATACTTCAAATGCCATATATTTAAAGCCAATATTAAAATGATAAATCTTTAATATCAGAGTAAAATCAAGAAGCACTTGTCGGTCCGCAATTAAATGCAGTTAAATGCATTATAATGAAGAAGTGTTAAGTTCTTATTGGTTTCAAATAAAATAAAATGCGTATTATTTTCTGTTATAATACAAAATTTATCTATTTAGCTTTAACTTTCTTCACTCTTCGTTTCGAATAACACGAAATTCTTATAACACGAAACGTATCTTTTGCGATTATAATTGTACTTTATTTTCTGGTATTAATATATGACGTGCCGTATGATCCTTGATATGATTTGAGTTCGAGACATCCTTTTTCTTTCCAGAATTAATAAAATTATCCGTGGTATTTTCGAAATTTTTCTCCTGAATACTAATGATGATGTCATTACTCTGAAAATGTCCTTTTGCTTCCTTATTTTCGGCAGTCGTTGGATTACCTGGTTGGTCGATTTTTGGTAGATTTATCAAAACGGACGGTTGCACCTAAAGCAGGAAAATATTTACACATATTTAGTTTATAAATATTTTTTGTATATATCATCTGCAAAAGGGTTGATTTAGTGTGCAAAGCCAATAGAACTTGTAGAATGACTTATTGCTTTGAAAACATCGCTTGAAAATTCTGTTTGAAATTCGATGTTACTCGTACTGATAACTTCATAATTGTAATATCTGGGTTGGACTGAACCGTAACATCACGTCTCATTTTCATATGGAAAAGCGGAAATCCAGTCTTAGTAAAGGGTTTCCTTTGCTCTAATATCTCCGGCATGTAATTAATTAATGAGCCACCAACGAGATTTCACCGCATTACATATTCCCGCAGGGAAGACGGGCTTTCCTTCTGTGTCTCTTTTCCATGAATTACACACTGCTTATGAGAAGTTAATTAACCTAATGATTGAGCACTTCGTCATGGTGGATTGGATTAAACGTGGATAATTGTTACGCTGGTTTAAAGTGATTGCTGATAGTGTTGGATAAGGTTAGGATGGATGGAATATTGTTTTAGCATGTTGAGTACCGGGGCAACATCCGTGTTATACGATACCTCGCGATACGCGTTCGTAAAGTCTATATAACGTATACAAATAAAATCCTTAAACGCTTTACGATACATTGATTACTGTACACCCTTATCGTAACGTTTAAAATATTGAATATTTTACGAATATTAGCGATATATTTGATTCGAGTTTCAGTAATATTGTCATCGGTGACCACCGATCAAACTTCCAAATCTTACTTTTTGCTTTTAAAGAACCTTAAGTCTTCAGCATGCAAAAGTAAAATGCGTGAAAATAATTGTGTACCGATGAACCACGTGACTTGGATCTCTTTCGCGAGAACAATCTTTGATGTACGAAATTAATTTGCAGCTGTATCATTTTAGAATTCGTCTGCATTATTGAGTTGATTTAAGTACTGGATGTAGAACAATGTTTTTGACATTTTATTTTCTTTATTGTTTGACAGGATCATTGAAAAGGAAGATGGAGGAGTTCCTTTACCTGAAGATGAGGAAGACTTTGTATTCCGATTGTTGCTGGCCTTGGCTTCAAAGGGCGCAGTGATGTGTCGGAAAATGGCTGACGCTCTTGAGAATTAAAGTGCTCCTGGTACACTGACAATCTCGATCTTCTTGGCACCTCAGCTGGAAGTACCTTTCGTCTTTGCTTCGGTAATTTACTACGTGCCTATAAAGTGCTTTTATTAATAAATAAGCGAATTCCTTCTTCGCGTTCTATAATTAATCGTTCATACAACATTGGGTTTCCAATTTGTTTCTCTTCACGCGTCCTAATCTGCACTGACTATCATTTCATCTGCTATTAACACTAGAACTACGAGGGGTTCAAAATGACTTGTCTGCCATTTTTATTTAACCCTCTGTAGGTCCATGTAACTTTTAAGTCACATATTCATCTATCCGTATCTTTCTTTTCAATTTACTTTTTCGTTATAATAATAATTATAAACGTACGCGCAACAATTGTTACCCTTTTCGGTGAGTTTAAGTAATAATTGCGTAACTATTTTCACGCAATGTACCTTCGTTAGAATCGCGTTTAACTAGATTTACGTAATATGATTTATTTTTAGATACGAACTAAATTGGGCTATAGAGGGTTAAATTATTCGAATATACCACTGTGAACTGCTTGAAACTGTATATACTTTCATTTTATATACAGAACGTAATTAATCCATTAATGAACTTATATCTTACAGCTATTTATATATAAATAAATGTGCAAGTATAAATAAGTAAATATATATTCAGCAGTTCTAGAGTTAAGTTCGGAATTCGATAACAAGAAAGCCTTAATAGAAATTCAGAATTTCTCGGAGAATGTTAGAGATTTAATTTTAATATTCCTTTCTTTTCATTAACGAATTCTTTAAAGACAAAATTTGATGGTGCAAACGATCGTATTATATTAATACTGTAGTATTTCTAATATAAACTTATTTGAATTCAAATCACGCATGACGTTTATATTGTAATATACATATTTTTAGCGAATAAGTTATTATTTATACATTTTCTAGGATCTCATATTGAACGAGCATGAAAAGTTCGAATTTATTTAATAAAAATGATGATGCATTGATGAAGATGTTTTATTTCATTCTATCGTTGAGTTGAATAAACTACGAATTATATCAAGGAGAAATACATCGCCGTTAGGGAAACATTCGAAGAGAATCAGCGAAGCGAAAGTCAAGATGTAAACAACACTGTCGATCCTGGTCGCTATCAGTTGTATTGCTTTGTATCTCTTCCACGCACACAGCGCGATCAATCGAAAATAACCTGCGGCGTGGCTAGGGTCTCCGTCATCGTCGTGATGGTAACGCGTAGTGATAAGGAGTGATCACATCCTACTGTCATTCTACTCCGTTATACATATTTCTATACATAAAATATATTTCCGAGCACTTTGAATATAATTTAATTGTCATTAATGGCAATGAAGTACGCCATTATTCCATGTTCGCGAATGAAAGTGATTCTTATCGTGTTATCCAATTTTATGGATTATTTTTTTACTGTCAATTTACGGTGTAATTCGAGCTCAGATACGGACTTTATTTCTTCGTAGTCCACTTGCTGAGAAGTCGAATTTTGTGAAAAGTGTTTGTAGAGTTTTTTAGTGGCATCGTGGAGAACATTTCCTTCGAAGGAGGAGTTGCTGCAGATGTTAGTACTCGAACGAAAATGATTTACAATGTTCTTCGTATAAGTAAAAAATGGTGTGGTTGGAACTTGTATTGAATTGCATTTCATATAGTAAGCTGATAACGGCGGAGTTTTATAAAAAAACGACATGAAGGAGTAACATAATTAACTCCTTAACGCGCGCATTTTCACAATTTCAGTATCGTTCGCTCTAGTTAATTCGAATACGCATGTTAAGAGTTTAATTTAGTAATATAGAAACTGGGTAACATAATTAATTATTACTATAAGTAATAATTCAAATTTAGTAATATAATAAATCTGTGCGGTATATTCATAATTAACGGAAATATGCGACTTTGAAATTTATATGCATTAACATCTGAAGATTATATTTCGGGCTGTTTTTAGCAGTTTGTTTTTATCAATATTTTGATACTATTTTAAAAAGCTCTCTTAATTCTCGAATTAGAGAATCTGAGATTAAACTGAGGTTCATTCCAAAGTTACGTTCCTGATTCTTGTGACTTAATTTTTAATGCTTTAATGAACCCTTAATAATTTTGAAATAATAAGCTTTTCGAACTCGGAATGCACGAAAAAATAATAAAGGAATTCTTGTATAACGAACAGCATATTGTAACGAACAGATTATGCAACGATGTTATAAACAATTAATTTTCCTTGTTGAATCTCGACTTAATCAGAATGCAAATTTTCAAAACGCATTATCAGCATATTTTCTACGTAGAAGCAGTAGATTGTCTCCTGAGAATAGATCCGCGTAAATGAACGACTTGATATCAAAGTTCTAAAGCAGCACATCTATAATATTCATAGACGAACAACGCAGAATATTCAGTCACGTCAGCTCGATATCGATATTTTAGAAATTTGAAATATGTATTGCACGGCTGCTACGAACTTTCCAAGATTAACGGAGATAAATCTAATTCAGGTGTTACGTGACAGTAATTTGACAAGCCATTATATAAAACGGGACACTAGTTTAATATCCCATTTTAATAATCGTAACTTATGCTGTCAAAGTTCCGTGATGTATTCTGGCAAGTTTGGAATTATCGGAATATCTTATTTTTATCTTAGAAATTTTCGCTAATTCCGTTCTTGTTTCCCATTCTTTTGATTATTTTAACAACATTGAAATCTCAAAATCGGAATAGCCTTTTTCTTAATATCATCTAATAATATAATCGATCGTTTCTGTCTGTTGAATTACTTGAATATAATAATTATATATGTAAACAGATTGAAGTTAAATTAGTTGGAAATATTTTAAATACATATATTTATATCATCTTTAAAGTGCTATTAATTTATAGCTCAATAAATATTGGGCTTTATTAACTAATAAATTACTATTCAATAATGAATTACGATTTAATTAATTTACATTGGAATTATATGTAGACAAATAGTTGAATAAATTAAACTTTTACGAGATTATACAATAAATATTGATCACTATCAATGAGTAATTAATATTTATTATATAATAATAATAATCTTTTATGATACATATGAATATATACATACATATATACATATAAGCATACATGTTATTTTCGAATTTATGTGCATGCAATGGATTAGGTTTCCAAAATTGCCGCAATTTTAACATCTAAGAGATTTCAAATTAGACTTTCCGCGGTTATAAAATATAATAAGGCTAGAAATATTGCCAGCATTATACTGACCTGGGTATGAGAGTAGAACATAGAGAAGTTGCTAACAATTACGGGAACCGGAAGTGCAATTGCTAAAACCCCTGCCAGAGCGCAGAGACCACCAATGAACATTCCGGGGAAGGTTTTAGGTGTCATGTCACCGTAACCCACTGTGGTCATTGTCACTAAAGCCCACCAAAGTCCGCGGGGAATGCTATCAAAGTCGTTGTAAGGGTTTTCCTGTAAAATTTCGAGTTATATTACAAGTTGCTGCTATTTATAGTGCATCTTCTATAATACTGCTTCAAATTTTATTTCAAATCTACATACATGAAATATATAATTAAAAGTTCGACCTACTTCATTGCAGAGTAGCAAAAGTAACAATTTTTATTTTGGTATTACCATTTCCATGAAATATTTATAATCGTAAATTATAAGTTCAAGCTATTTAACTGCAAAGTGAGAAAAGTAGCAAGTTTTATTTTTATGTAACAATGTGAATGAAATATATAATTAAATGTTCGACCTACTTAATTTTATTTGAATGCTAGAATTTCCATGGAATACATGATTCTTAATTTGATTAGACTTTTATTTGAATACTGTATGAAATACATCATTTTAAATTCGATCTATTTAAAAACAATTTAGTAAAAGTAACAAATTTTATTCCTGTGCTACAATCTCATGAAATACATATTTAAAATTTCAACTAATAATAAACTGACATTAATTGAAGGAGATTAATGTATACAAATTCGATCTACTTAAACAAAGAGACGCAAAAGCAACAAATTTTATTTCTGTAGTATAATATTATACATATACTGCGGTAGAGAGTTTGAATTTAAATCCATGGATATATGATATGTAGAAGAACATATTAAAATTTATAGATTAGCTCTACTTCACGTTATGTCGAGGAATAAATTAAATTATTCGATGAATTTATATGTACATATTCGACGCATATGCTGTCGTCTGTATTTCCGGAGAACATAAGTTTTCCCGGAATCGAAATGCCGGATATTTCCATAGAATTTCAAATGAGTTTCATATCCGTGATACCGAAAAGTACAAGTATTGTGACATGTTTCTGATGAAATATGTGTATGAGTGGAATATCTACTATACATAAAATATTTATAAATAACAAATTGATTTTTCATGACAGATTCTTAAAAGACATATTATAACAATAGGTGTACTGCAAATATTCTCCCCATTTTAGTTATAAGTTAAAGTTTGTCGGTGTAATAAAAGTTACAATAATTGCATCTAATATAATAATAATAATTTTTTAATATTTTTGTTGAAAGAAGAAAATTGATTGCTTGGATATAATTCGCAAAGCATTATTAGAATTATTGTATTTAATATTTGTTATTATTATGGATATTATTATTTCTAAATTTTACTTAATTTTTGTTTTATTATTATTATATCGAAACCTTCGTCGCGAAAGGATCTTTTATGTGTATACACTAAATAAATAACTAAACAAAACAGGAATAAGTATCGTCAAGGCAGATAAAAAATGTATGCCCCAAGTGTTTCCTCTCTTTAAAAATTAACTTCTAATTTACTAAAACGGCCCGTTTATTCTACCCAACCGAAAATACGTAAAGCTTCAAATTGTCCGATAATTACTGCCATTACTCGGTAACTATAGTTCACGTAATAAATATCCCATTGAGCCATTTCTCGGGAACTCACCTGAAGGCGTTCCGCATAGAAGACGAGACTGGCGAATACCACTATTCCCAGGACTAGAAAGAAAACGAGTAAAGCCAACTCCTTGGCAGATGCCTTGAAGGTGTGGATCAGGATTCTAAGTCCTGGAGAGTGTCTCGTCAGCTTAAAGAGACGAAGGACTCTCGCTATAGAAAGTACTTCGAGATAAAGACTCGGCTCGATTAGAAACTCCGTGTAGAAGCTCATCGTGGCGGCTAAATCAATCGCATTCACCGGTGACATGGCGAATCTCTTTAGACTCGGGCTTACCTGGAATCGAAATTATCGTCGTGCTTTTTAGAAGCAATATTTGTGGAGATGAAATTAGAGCCAAAAGTCGAAGGGATTTGAATTGTACAGGGTTTGCCCCACCAAATTCACACCTTTGCAGATCATATTCACCCTTTGCGAAATCAAATTCACCGTGTTTCAGGTTAAATTCACCGTTTTGCAAATCCACCTCAAATCACATATTTACGGGAAATTATTTTTTCCGTAAGTTGTAAGAATTCTAGATAAATTAAATTTCGATACAACTGAGGCCAGTGTAGAGATTTACCCGTGTACTAAAAAATAGAATTGCTTCAATTTGATTTTACTGTATACAAAGAGAAAGGTAGAGGATTTACACTCCAAATTCACTTTTTTACAGATTCATTTATCATATTCATATTTTTGCAAATCTAATTCACCTCAAATCATATACTTATAGGAAATTACTCTTTTCCCTAAGATTTGAAATCAATAAAAGTACATTGGAAAGTCTTTTCTATAAAATACTATCAATTCGTAATATTCCTATTTATTTTTCACTAAAGCAGTGGTTAGTTACTAATCGTCTTCCTAGCATCTAGTAACTCCTTGAAGTTTAATGGACTAGCGTGTTCCCCGTAAATCACGAGAATCGAAGAACTCACGATTCCTTAGTGGAATACTAAAAATACTGGACACTTGAAATAGGTCAGTCGAATTTTTTGCACGCGAATTGTTGTAAATACTTGAGTCAATGCAGGAATCAGTGTTATCGGGCACGCGAAATAAAAATCGTAGAAGTGATCCTATCGGGATCGCGTGCTACGTCACCGAATCTCGCTGCACATTTAATTTAATTGGCCTGATATTCGTACAATGGTCGCCATTGATTGTAAGATTATTAAACAAGAAACAAAGCTTTCCCCCTTTTTATATCAAAATAGGACATATTCTTATTCATTTATTCGAGTCACAATGCATGGAGTTAAAAAATAATTTAATCGAGCATAATTAGAAAAGATCCAAAATGGCGGTAGGCCAACGATGGTGATCTCTGCATTGGTTCAATCGGAGTTCGAAACATAAAAGTTTAAATGTTAATAATTTGGAAACGAATGTTCAAATTAAAAAATGGTAAAGGACTTTTAAATTTGTCCCCTTCTGAATTATAATAACACCGTGCGTTTTATTTGTTATATTTTATGTACAATTATTTATGTACCTACCAAACATCGCAGTGTAATTTCCAAGGTAAACCAGGCATTGCAGGTGTGTTCGATATAAAAGAGAACCGGATACGTGTAGTCTTTATTTCCCGCCGATTTTATTTCCGGCGATTCCGCGTACCGTTGATTGCTGTTCGACTGTTTCATCGCTCTCTGATCCTTCAGACAGAAACAGAGAACCGAAAGGCAGATGAAAAGTATTGACATACAGGCTATGCACTTTGCGATAAACGAGGAATACGGTTCATCGAAAACAGCCCAGATCTTCGGTCGTAATTTCTGCCATTTGTTCAGACTTCCTCTGTAATAATCTTCCTCGAATCCGAACAGTCTTGCGATTTGCTCGTCGCTTAGTTTTTCACCCTCCCCGTCCAATTTGTCCAAAATTGCGAGGGTCGCTTGGGTGTCTCTATGAACACTATAGGTGCTCCAGCAACATGGTTCCACCTGTTAAGTTCAATTTATTAGTGTACCCAAATTTCAGTTATTAACACTTTGAGTGCCGGGCCGAAATCCGTGCTATATGATTCCCAGCAATACGCGTCCATAACATGTACATAACGTCTAAAAATCAAACTATTCCAACGCTCCAAGATACATTAGTTACTTTTCATCGTTATTGTAACGTTAAAAATATTGAAAAGTTTACGAGTATTAGCGGTGTATTTGATTAGAGATTGTGTTAAATGTGATCATGTAACCTATACAAGTTTCTAAACAGTAGAGATATTTCATTAAATTGCTGACAACAAGCTGTATAATGTAATATAATATTATAGATATATGTACATATGCATATGAATTTGTAGGTATTTCATATTGTAGGTAATATGAAATTTGAACGTTTATCGTCAAATTAACGAATCGGAAGCAAGTTGCATTCATATGTTCCGATTTAAATGCATAAGTATTCTTGGTGGATGAAATTCAGATAGAAAAGAAAGTAATTTCGAACATTAAAAATTGATCCCTATACCCTGCAATTCTGGCTTTCAGTACGACCCCCATTCGTTACCAGAGACTGACAAATCGTCTTTAAAAAATGATAAAAATCTTCTTAATCTTCCTACTACGAAATGTTCAATTATTAAGGGGAAATCGACGGTAATAATATTTGAATACGAATCTCGCGTTGGAAGGTTTTCAATAGACTGGTATTAATGAAATAATCGCCGGCGGAAATCGCGGCTCGTAAATCACGAAGGATTCAACGTTAACCGAAGCTTAAACGTTCCCCGTGAGCTGTAATATCTGCGCGGATATTCAACCACGCGCGAACATTTCAAAAGCGGCTTGTGATCACGTACCGATTGCGTAATTAGTTCTGAGATTTCCGCCTCCTGACGATCTTTCGAACCGCGGAGCAGGCTACACATCCAAGATAATTATTGTTCGACCAGAGATTATGTCAGTCATCAAGTCAAAATAAGCAGTAATGGTTGTCTGGATATACATATATTAACACGATGAGCGCCGCGCCGAATTCCGTGTTAAACGAATCTTCGCGGTACACGTCCGTAACGTCTACATAAGTTTTATAAGTGTATGAGTTTTTTTATTCAAAACCACCTGAGTTGTACGCGAGAAAGATTGATAAGTTGCTTCGAAAGTGGCAAGAAATTATTAAAAATGTAGTTCATTTTGTTGACGAATAAACTTTACTTAAAAAACGAAACTTATTTTGACTCAAACCAATGGTTGAATTTGAAGATTATATTTTTATAAAATGTACATGCTATCAGTGATCAACGTTAGAAGTATACAAAATGGGTAGGCAAAGGCATGGTTTAATAACATTTCGTTGAGACACGAACACATCTCGGTTTTAAATTATACAATTCTCCTTCCGTATAAAAGACAGATCAACGAAGCTGAGCGTATTTGAAATATAAATCAGCGGTGTGTTACCTTTTTCGTTTACACGTACGGATCTAGTAAATTACGTAAGACTTGAAAAAGATTTCAATTAAGTCCCGAGTAACACGGTTGATATCACTAAATCGAGACTAAAATATTTGCTGAAGGAAGAAAAAAGAAATCCCTCCAATTGAAAATATTCTACACATCCTGCTAAAATATACCTTTACTTTTATTTCACAGAAACCGATTAAACCTTATATGACCAATTATTTATTTAATACTACGAATGTTTTCATGAAATTTTATCATTTAACACGAATTCTATGATGATTGAGTTTTCTAAGCATTTAAAGAGTTTTGTCGTTGAAACATAGAGTCCTATAATTTTTTCGAGAGCTTTATCGTCGAAAAATTAAGTTTTCACAGTCTTTGCAAGAGTTCTGTCATTGAAAAACTGAGTTTTCTTAGTTTTTTCAAGAGTTTTTCGTCGAAAAACTGAGTTTTCAGGAGTTTTTTCGTTGAAAAACTCAGTTTTCTTAGTTTTTTCAAGAGTTTCATCGGTGAAAAACTGAGTTTTCAGGAGTTTTTTCGTTGAAAAACTCAGTTTTCTTAGTTTTTTTCAAGAGTTTCATCGGTGAAAAACAGAGTTTTCAGGAGTTTTTTCGTTGAAAAACTCAGTTTTCTTAGTTTTTTCAAGAGTTTTTCGTCGAGAAACTGAGTTTTCATGAGATTTTCAAGAGTTTCATCGGTGAAAACCTGAGTTTTCAAGGGTTTTTTCGTTGATAAACTCAGTTTTCTTAGTTTTTTCAAGAGTTTCATCGGTGAAAAACTGAGTTTTCAGGAGTTTTTTCGTTGAAAAACTCAGTTTTCTTAGTTTTTTCAAGAGTTTTTCGTCGAGAAACTGAGTTTTCAGGAGTTTTTTCGTTGAAAAACCCAGTTTTCCTAGTTTTTTCAAGAGTTTCATCGGTGAAAAACTGAGTTTTCAGGAGTTTTTTCGTTGAAAAACTCAGTTTTCTTATTTTTTTCAAGAGTTTTTCGTCGAAAAACTGAGTTTTCGGGAGTTTTTTCGTTGAGAAACTCAGTTTTCTTAGTTTTTTCAAGAGTTTTTCGTCGAGAAACTGAGTTTTCATGAGATTTTCAAGAGTTTCATCGGTGAAAAACTGAGTTTTCAGGAGTTTTTTCGTTGAAAAACTCAGTTTTCTTAGTTTTTTCAAGAGTTTTTCGTCGAGAAACTGAGTTTAAATGAGATTTTCAAGAGTTTTATCTGTGAAAAACTGAGTTTTCAGGAGTTTTTTCGTTGAAAAATTCAGTTTTCTTAGTTTTTTCAAGAGTTTCATCGGTGAAAAACTGAGTTTTCAGGAGTTTTTTCGTTGAAAAACTCAGTTTTCTTAGTTTTTTCAAGAGTTTTTCGTCGAGAAACTGAGTTTAAATGAGATTTTCAAGAGTTTTATCTGTGAAAAACTGAGTTTTCAGGAGTTTTTTCGTTGAAAAACTCAGTTTTCTTAGTTTTTTCAAGAGTTTCATCGGTGAAAAACTGAGTTTTCAGGAGTTTTTTCGTTGAAAAACTCAGTTTTCTTAGTTTTTTCAAGAGTTTTTCGTCGAGAAACTGAGTTTAAATGAGATTTTCAAGAGTTTTATCGGTGAAAAACTGAGTTTTCAGGAGTTTTTTCGTTGAAAAATTCAGTTTTCTTAGTTTTTTCAAGAGTTTCATCGGTGAAAAACTGAGTTTTCAGGAGTTTTTTCGTTGAAAAACTCAGTTTTCTTAGTTTTTTCAAGAGTTTTTCGTCGAGAAACTGAGTTTAAATGAGATTTTCAAGAGTTTTATCTGTGAAAAACTGAGTTTTCAGGAGTTTTTTCGTTGAAAAACTCAGTTTTCTTAGTTTTTTCAAGAGTTTCATCGGTGAAAAACTGAGTTTTCAGGAGTTTTTTCGTTGAAAAACTCAGTTTTCTTAGTTTTTTCAAGAGTTTTTCGTCGAGAAACTGAGTTTAAATGAGATTTTCAAGAGTTTTATCGGTGAAAAACTGAGTTTTCAGGAGATTTTTCGTTGAAAAACTCAGTTTTCTTAGTTTTTTCAAGAGTTTCATCGTTGAAAAACTGAGTTTTCAGGAGTTTTTTCGTTGAAAAACTCAGTTCTCTTAGTTTTTTCAAGAGTTTTTCGTCGAAAAACTGAGTTTTCGGGAGATTTTTCGTTGAAAAACTCAGTTTTCTTAGTTTTTTCAGGAGTTTTTAGTCGAAAAACTGAGTTTTCATGAGATTTTCAAGAGTTTCATCGGTGAAAAACTGAGTTTTCAGGAGTTTTTTCGTTGATAAACCCAGTTTTCTTATTTTTTTCAAGAGTTTTTCGTCGAAAAACTGAGTTTTCATGAGATTTTCAAGAGTTTCATCGGTGAAAAACTGAGTTTTCAGGAGTTTTTTCGTTGAAAAACTCAGTTTTCTTAGTTTTTTCAAGAGTTTTTCGTCGAGAAACTGAGTTTTCATGAGATTTTCAAGAGTTTCATCGGTGAAAAACTGAGTTTTCAAGGGTTTTTTCGTTGAAAAACTCAGTTTTCTTAGTTTTTTCAAGAGTTTCATCGGTGAAAAACTGAGTTTTCAGGAGTTTTTTCGTTGAAAAACTCAGTTTTCTTAGTTTTTTCAAGAGTTTTTCGTCGAGAAACTGAGTTTTCAGGAGTTTTTTCGTTGAAAAACTCAGTTTTCTTAGTTTTTTCAAGAGTTTCATCGGTGAAAAACTGAGTTTTCAGGAGTTTTTTCGTTGAAAAACTCAGTTTTCTTAGTTTTTTCAAGAGTTTTTCGTCGAGAAACTGAGTTTTCATGAGATTTTCAAGAGTTTCATCGGTGAAAACCTGAGTTTTCAAGGGTTTTTTCGTTGATAAACTCAGTTTTCTTAGTTTTTTCAAGAGTTTCATCGGTGAAAAACTGAGTTTTCAGGAGTTTTTTCGTTGAAAAACCCAGTTTTCTTAGTTTTTTCAAGAGTTTCATCGGTGAAAAACTGAGTTTTCAGGAGTTTTTTCGTTGAAAAACTCAGTTTTCTTAGTTTTTTCAAGAGTTTTTCGTCGAGAAACTGAGTTTAAATGAGATTTTCAAGAGTTTTATCTGTGAAAAACTGAGTTTTCAGGAGTTGTTTCGTTGAAAAACTCAGTTTTCTTAGTTTTTTCAAGAGTTTCATCGGTGAAAAACTGAGTTTTCAGGAGTTTTTTCGTTGAAAAACTCAGTTTTCTTAGTTTTTTCAAGAGTTTTTCGTCGAGAAACTGAGTTTAAATGAGATTTTCAAGAGTTTTATCTGTGAAAAACTGAGTTTTCAGGAGTTTTTTCGTTGAAAAACTCAGTTTTCTTAGTTTTTTCAAGAGTTTCATCGGTGAAAAACTGAGTTTTCAGGAGTTTTTTCGTTGAAAAACTCAGTTTTCTTAGTTTTTTCAAGAGTTTTTCGTCGAGAAACTGAGTTTAAATGAGATTTTCAAGAGTTTTATCGGTGAAAAACTGAGTTTTCAGGAGTTTTTTCGTTGAAAAACTCAGTTTTCTTAGTTTTTTCAAGAGTTTTTCGTCGAGAAACTGAGTTTAAATGAGATTTTCAAGAGTTTTATCTGTGAAAAACTGAGTTTTCGGGAGTTATTTCGTTGAAAAACTCAGTTTTCTTAGTTTTTTCAAAAGTTTCATCGGTGAAAAGCTGAGTTTTCGGGAGTTTTTTCGTTGAAAACTCAGTTTTCTTAGTTTTTTCAAGAGTTTTTCGTCGAGAAACTGAGTTTAAATGAGATTTTCAAGAGTTTTATCTGTGAAAAACTGAGTTTTCAGGAGTTTTTTCATTGAAAAACTCAGTTTTCTTAGTTTTTTCAAGAGTTTCATCGGTGAAAAACTGAGTTTTCAGGAGTTTTTTCGTTGAAAAACCCAGTTTTCTTAGTTTTTTCAAGAGTTTTTCGTCGAGAAACTGAGTTTAAATGAGATTTTCAAGAGTTTTATCTGTGAAAAACTGAGTTTTCGGGAGTTATTTCGTTGAAAAACTCAGTTTTCTTAGTTTTTTCAAAAGTTTCATCGGTGAAAAGCTGAGTTTTCAGGAGTTTTTTCGTTTAAAAACTCAGTTTTCTTAGTTTTTTCAAGAGTTTTTCGTGGAGAAACTGAGTTTTCAGGAGTTTTTTCGTTGAAAAACTCAGTTTTCTTAGTTTTTTCAAGAGTTTTTCGTCGAGAAACTGAGTTTAAATGAGATTTTCAAGAGTTTTATCGGTGAAAAACTGAGTTTTCAGGAGTTTTTTCGTTGAAAAACTCAGTTTTCTTAGTTTTTTCAAGAGTTTTTCGTGGAGAAACTGAGTTTTCAGGAGTTTTTTCGTTGAAAAACTCAGTTTTCTTAGTTTTTTCAAGAGTTTTTCGTCGAGAAACTGAGTTTAAATGAGATTTTCAAGAGTTTTATCGGTGAAAAACTGAGTTTTCAGGAGTTTTTTCGTTGAAAAACTCAGTTTTCTTAGTTTTTTCAAGAGTTTTTCGTCGAAAAACTGAGTTTTCATGAGATTTTCAAGAGTTTCATCGGTGAAAAACTGAGTTTTCAGGAGTTTTTTCGTTGAAAAACTCAGTTTCCTTAGTTTTTTCAAGAGTTTCATCGGTGAAAAACTGAGTTTTCAGGAGTTTTTTCGTTGAAAACTCAGTTTTCTTAGTTTTTTCAAGAGTTTTTCGTCGAGAAACTGAGTTTTCATGAGATTTTCAAGAGTTTCATCGGTGAAAAACTGAGTTTTCAGGAGTTTTTTCGTTGAAAAACTCAGTTTTCTTAGTTTTTTCAAGAGTTTTTCGTCGAGAAACTGAGTTTTCATGAGATTTTCAAGAGTTTTATCGGCGAAAAACTGAGTTTTCAGGAGTTTTTTCGTTGAAAAACTCAGTTTTCTTAGTTTTTTCAAGAGTTTCATCGGTGAAAAACTGAGTTTTCAGGAGTTTTTTCGTTGAAAAACTCAGTTTTCTTAGTTTTTTCAGGAGTTTTTTGGTTGAAAACTCAGTTTTCTTAGTTTTTTCAAGAGTTTTTCGTCGAGAAACTGAGTTTAAATGAGATTTTCAAGAGTTTTATCGGTGAAAAACTGAGTTTTCAGGAGTTTTTTCGTTGAAAAACTCAGTTTTCTTAGTTTTTTCAAGAGTTTTTCGTCGAGAAACTGAGTTTTCAGTAGTTTTTCAAGAGTTTCATCAATGAAAAACTGAGTTTTCAGGAGTTTTTTCGTTGAAAAACTCAGTTTTCTTAGTTTTTTCAAGAGTTTCATCGGTGAAAAACTGATTTTTCGGGAGTTTTTTCGTTGAAAAACTCAGTTTTCTTAGTTTTTTCAAGAGTTTTTCGTCGAAAAACTGAGTTTTCAGGAGTTTTTTCGTTGAAAAACTCAGTTTTCTTAGTTTTTTCAAGAGTTTCATCGGTGAAAAACTGAGTTTTCAGGAGTTTTTTCGTTGAAAAACTCAGTTTTCTTAGTTTTTTCAAGAGTTTTTCGTCGAGAAACTGAGTTTTCATGAGATTTTCAAGAGTTTCATCGGTGAAAAACTGAGTTTTCAAGGGTTTTTTCGTTGATAAACTCAGTTTTCTTAGTTTTTTCAAGAGTTTCATCGGTGAAAAACTGAGTTTTCAGGAGTTTTTTCGTTGAAAAACTCAGTTTTCTTAGTTTTTTCAAGAGTTTTTCGTCGAGAAACTGAGTTTAAATGAGATTTTCAAGAGTTTTATCTGTGAAAAACTGAGTTTTCAGGAGTTTTTTCGTTGAAAAACTCAGTTTTCTTAGTTTTTTCAAGAGTTTCATCGGTGAAAAACTGAGTTTTCAGGAGTTTTTTCGTTGAAAAACTCAGTTTTCTTAGTTTTTTCAAGAGTTTTTCGTCGAGAAACTGAGTTTAAATGAGATTTTCAAGAGTTTTATCGGTGAAAAACTGAGTTTTCAGGAGTTTTTTCGTTGAAAAACTCAGTTTTCTTAGTTTTTTCAAGAGTTTTTCGTCGAGAAACTGAGTTTAAATGAGATTTTCAAGAGTTTTATCTGTGAAAAACTGAGTTTTCGGGAGTTATTTCGTTGAAAAACTCAGTTTTCTTAGTTTTTTCAAAAGTTTCATCGGTGAAAAGCTGAGTTTTCAGGAGTTTTTTCGTTGAAAACTCAGTTTTCTTAGTTTTTTCAAGAGTTTTTCGTCGAGAAACTGAGTTTAAATGAGATTTTCAAGAGTTTTATCTGTGAAAAACTGAGTTTTCAGGAGTTTTTTCATTGAAAAACTCAGTTTTCTTAGTTTTTTCAAGAGTTTCATCGGTGAAAAACTGAGTTTTCAGGAGTTTTTTCGTTGAAAAACCCAGTTTTCTTAGTTTTTTCAAGAGTTTTTCGTCGAGAAACTGAGTTTAAATGAGATTTTCAAGAGTTTTATCTGTGAAAAACTGAGTTTTCGGGAGTTATTTCGTTGAAAAACTCAGTTTTCTTAGTTTTTTCAAAAGTTTCATCGGTGAAAAGCTGAGTTTTCAGGAGTTTTTTCGTTTAAAAACTCAGTTTTCTTAGTTTTTTCAAGAGTTTTTCGTGGAGAAACTGAGTTTTCAGGAGTTTTCTCGTTGAAAAACTCAGTTTTCTTAGTTTTTTCAAGAGTTTTTCGTCGAGAAACTGAGTTTAAATGAGATTTTCAAGAGTTTTATCGGTGAAAAACTGAGTTTTCAGGAGTTTTTTCGTTGAAAAACTCAGTTTTCTTAGTTTTTTCAAGAGTTTTTCGTCGAGAAACTGAGTTTTCATGAGATTTTCAAGAGTTTCATCGGTGAAAACCTGAGTTTTCAAGGGTTTTTTCGTTGATAAACTCAGTTTTCTTAGTTTTTTCAAGAGTTTCATCGGTGAAAAACTGAGTTTTCAGGAGTTTTTTCGTTGAAAAACTCAGTTTTCTTAGTTTTTTCAAGAGTTTTTCGTCGAGAAACTGAGTTTAAATGAGATTTTCAAGAGTTTTATCTGTGAAAAACTGAGTTTTCAGGAGTTTTTTCGTTGAAAAACTCAGTTTTCTTAGTTTTTTCAAGAGTTTCATCGGTGAAAAACTGAGTTTTCAGGAGTTTTTTCGTTGAAAAACTCAGTTTTCTTAGTTTTTTCAAGAGTTTTTCGTCGAGAAACTGAGTTTAAATGAGATTTTCAAGAGTTTTATCGGTGAAAAACTGAGTTTTCAGGAGTTTTTTCGTTGAAAAACTCAGTTTTCTTAGTTTTTTCAAGAGTTTTTCGTCGAGAAACTGAGTTTAAATGAGATTTTCAAGAGTTTTATCTGTGAAAAACTGAGTTTTCGGGAGTTATTTCGTTGAAAAACTCAGTTTTCTTAGTTTTTTCAAGAGTTTTATCGGTGAAAAGCTGAGTTTTCAGGAGTTTTTTCGTTGAAAAACTCAGTTTTCTTAGTTTTTTCAAGAGTTTTTCGTCGAGAAACTGAGTTTAAATGAGATTTTCAAGAGTTTTATCTGTGAAAAACTGAGTTTTCAGGAGTTTTTTCATTGAGAAACTCAGTTTTCTTAGTTTTTTCAAGAGTTTCATCGGTGAAAAACTGAGTTTTCAGGAGTTTTTTCGTTGAAAAACCCAGTTTTCTTAGTTTTTTCAAGAGTTTTTCGTCGAGAAACTGAGTTTAAATGAGATTTTCAAGAGTTTTATCTGTGAAAAACTGAGTTTTCGGGAGTTATTTCGTTGAAAAACTCAGTTTTCTTAGTTTTTTCAAAAGTTTCATCGGTGAAAAACTGAGTTTTCAGGAGTTTTTTCGTTGAAAAACTCAGTTTTCTTAGTTTTTTCAAGAGTTTTTCGTGGAGAAACTGAGTTTTCAGGAGTTTTCTCGTTGAAAAACTCAGTTTTCTTAGTTTTTTCAAGAGTTTTTCGTCGAGAAACTGAGTTTAAATGAGATTTTCAAGAGTTTTATCGGTGAAAAACTGAGTTTTCAGGAGTTTTTTCGTTGAAAAACTCAGTTTTCTTAGTTTTTTCAAGAGTTTTTCGTCGAGAAACTGAGTTTTCAGGAGTTTTTTCGTTGAAAAACTCAGTTTTCTTAGTTTTTTCAAGAGTTTTTCGTCGAGAAACTGAGTTTAAATGAGATTTTCAAGAGTTTTATCGGTGAAAAACTGAGTTTTCAGGAGTTTTTTCGTTGAAAAACTCAGTTTTCTTAGTTTTTTCAAGAGTTTTTCGTCGAAAAACTGAGTTTTCATGAGATTTTCAAGAGTTTCATCGGTGAAAAACTGAGTTTTCAGGAGTTTTTTCGTTGAAAAACTCAGTTTCCTTAGTTTTTTCAAGAGTTTCATCGGTGAAAAACTGAGTTTTCAGGAGTTTTTTCGTTGAAAACTCAGTTTTCTTAGTTTTTTCAAGAGTTTTTCGTCGAGAAACTGAGTTTTCATGAGATTTTCAAGAGTTTCATCGGTGAAAAACTGAGTTTTCAGGAGTTTTTTCGTTGAAAAACTCAGTTTTCTTAGTTTTTTCAAGAGTTTTTCGTCGAGAAACTGAGTTTTCATGAGATTTTCAAGAGTTTTATCGGCGAAAAACTGAGTTTTCAGGAGTTTTTTCGTTGAAAAACTCAGTTTTCTTAGTTTTTTCAAGAGTTTCATCGGTGAAAAACTGAGTTTTCAGGAGTTTTTTCGTTGAAAAACTCAGTTTTCTTAGTTTTTTCAGGAGTTTTTTGGTTGAAAACTCAGTTTTCTTAGTTTTTTCAAGAGTTTTTCGTCGAGAAACTGAGTTTAAATGAGATTTTCAAGAGTTTTATCGGTGAAAAACTGAGTTTTCAGGAGTTTTTTCGTTGAAAAACTCAGTTTTCTTAGTTTTTTCAAGAGTTTTTCGTCGAGAAACTGAGTTTTCAGTAGTTTTTCAAGAGTTTCATCAATGAAAAACTGAGTTTTCAGGAGTTTTTTCGTTGAAAAACTCAGTTTTCTTAGTTTTTTCAAGAGTTTCATCGGTGAAAAACTGATTTTTCGGGAGTTTTTTCGTTGAAAAACTCAGTTTTCTTAGTTTTTTCAAGAGTTTTTCGTCGAAAAACTGAGTTTTCAGGAGTTTTTTCGTTGAAAAACTCAGTTTT
This sequence comes from Nysson spinosus, assembly GCA_910591585.2. NCBI lineage: Eukaryota > Metazoa > Arthropoda > Insecta > Hymenoptera > Crabronidae > Nysson > Nysson spinosus. The sequence goes on from OU342841.1 coordinate 2,016,372, forward strand.
CTTAGTTTTTTCAAGAGTTTCATCGGTGAAAAACTGAGTTTTCAGGAGTTTTTTCGTTGAAAAACTCAGTTTTCTTAGTTTTTTCAAGAGTTTTTCGTCGAGAAACTGAGTTTTCATGAGATTTTCAAGAGTTTCATCGGTGAAAACCTGAGTTTTCAAGGGTTTTTTCGTTGATATACTCAGTTTTCTTAGTTTTTTCAAGAGTTTCATCGGTGAAAAACTGAGTTTTCAGGAGTTTTTTCGTTGAAAAACTCAGTTTTCTTAGTTTTTTCAAGAGTTTTTCGTCGAGAAACTGAGTTTAAATGAGATTTTCAAGAGTTTTATCTGTGAAAAACTGAGTTTTCAGGAGTTTTTTCGTTGAAAAACTCAGTTTTCTTAGTTTTTTCAAGAGTTTCATCGGTGAAAAACTGAGTTTTCAGGAGTTTTTTCGTTGAAAAACTCAGTTTTCTTAGTTTTTTCAAGAGTTTTTCGTCGAGAAACTGAGTTTAAATGAGATTTTCAAGAGTTTTATCGGTGAAAAACTGAGTTTTCAGGAGTTTTTTCGTTGAAAAACTCAGTTTTCTTAGTTTTTTCAAGAGTTTTTCGTCGAGAAACTGAGTTTAAATGAGATTTTCAAGAGTTTTATCTGTGAAAAACTGAGTTTTCGGGAGTTATTTCGTTGAAAAACTCAGTTTTCTTAGTTTTTTCAAAAGTTTCATCGGTGAAAAACTGAGTTTTCAGGAGTTTTTTCGTTGAAAAACTCAGTTTTCTTAGTTTTTTCAAGAGTTTTTCGTCGAGAAACTGAGTTTAAATGAGATTTTCAAGAGTTTTATCTGTGAAAAACTGAGTTTTCAGGAGTTTTTTCATTGAGAAACTCAGTTTTCTTAGTTTTTTCAAGAGTTTCATCGGTGAAAAACTGAGTTTTCAGGAGTTTTTTCGTTGAAAAACTCAGTTTTCTTAGTTTTTTCAAGAGTTTTTCGTCGAGAAACTGAGTTTAAATGAGATTTTCAAGAGTTTTATCTGTGAAAAACTGAGTTTTCGGGAGTTATTTCGTTGAAAAACTCAGTTTTCTTAGTTTTTTCAAGAGTTTCATCGGTGAAAAACTGAGTTTTCAGGAGTTTTTTCGTTGAAAAACTCAGTTTTCTTAGTTTTTTCAAGAGTTTTTCGTGGAGAAACTGAGTTTTCAGGAGTTTTTTCGTTGAAAAACTCAGTTTTCTTAGTTTTTTCAAGAGTTTTTCGTCGAGAAACTGAGTTTAAATGAGATTTTCAAGAGTTTTATCGGTGAAAAACTGAGTTTTCAGGAGTTTTTTCGTTGAAAAACTCAGTTTTCTTAGTTTTTTCAAGAGTTTTTCGTCGAGAAACTGAGTTTTCGGGAGTTTTTTCGTTGAAAAACTCAGTTTTCTTAGTTTTTTCAAGAGTTTTTCGTCGAGAAACTGAGTTTAAATGAGATTTTCAAGAGTTTTATCGGTGAAAAACTGAGTTTTCAGGAGTTTTTTCGTTGAAAAACTCAGTTTTCTTAGTTTTTTCAAGAGTTTTTCGTCGAAAAACTGAGTTTTCATGAGATTTTCAAGAGTTTCATCGGTGAAAAACTGAGTTTTCAGGAGTTTTTTCGTTGAAAAACTCAGTTTTCTTAGTTTTTTCAAGAGTTTTATCGGTGAAAAACTGAGTTTTCAGGAGTTTTTTCGTTGAAAACTCAGTTTTCTTAGTTTTTTCAAGAGTTTTTCGTCGAGAAACTGAGTTTTCATGAGATATTCAAGAGTTTCATCGGTGAAAAACTGATTTTTCGGGAGTTTTTTCGTTGAAAAACTCAGTTTTCTTAGTTTTTTCAAGAGTTTTTCGTCGAAAAACTGAGTTTTCAGGAGTTTTTTTCGTTGAAAAACTCAGTTTTCTTAGTTTTTTCAAGAGTTTCATCGGTGAAAAACTGAGTTTTCAGGAGTTTTTTCGTTGAAAAACTCAGTTTTCTTAGTTTTTTCAAGAGTTTTTCGTCGAGAAACTGAGTTTTCATGAGATTTTCAAGAGTTTCATCGGTGAAAACCTGAGTTTTCAAGGGTTTTTTCGTTGATAAACTCAGTTTTCTTAGTTTTTTCAAGAGTTTCATCGGTGAAAAACTGAGTTTTCAGGAGTTTTTTCGTTGAAAAACTCAGTTTTCTTAGTTTTTTCAAGAGTTTTTCGTCGAGAAACTGAGTTTTCAGGAGTTTTTTCGTTGAAAAACTCAGTTTTCTTAGTTTTTTCAAGAGTTTCATCGGTGAAAAACTGAGTTTTCAGGAGTTTTTTCGTTGAAAAACTCAGTTTTCTTAGTTTTTTCAGGAGTTTTTTCGTTGAAAACTCAGTTTTCTTAGTTTTTTCAAGAGTTTTTCGTCGAGAAACTGAGTTTAAATAAGATTTCCAAGAGTTTTATCTGTGAAAAACTGAGTTTTCGGGAGTTATTTCGTTGAAAAATTCAGTTTTCTTAGTTTTTTCAAAAGTTTCATCGGTGAAAAGCTGAGTTTTCAGGAGTTTTTTCGTTGAAAAACTCAGTTTTCTTAGTTTTTTCAAGAGTTTCATCGGTGAAAAACTGATTTTTCAGGAGTTTTTTCGTTGAAAAACTCAGTTTTCTTAGTTTTTTCAAGAGTTTCATCGGTGAAAAACTGAATTTTCAGGAGTTTTTTCGTTGAAAAACTCAGTTTTCTTAGTTTTTTCAAGAGTTTCATCGGTGAAAAACTGAGTTTTCAGGAGTTTTTTCGTTGAAAAACTCAGTTTTCTTAGATTTTTCAAGAGTTTTTCGTCGAGAAACTGAGTTTTCATGAGATTTTCAAGAGTTTTATCGGCGAAAAACTGAGTTTTCAGGAGTTTTTTCGTTGAAAAACTCAGTTTTCTTAGTTTTTTCAAGAGTTTCATCGGTGAAAAACTGAGTTTTCAGGAGTTTTTCGTTGAAAAACTCAGTTTTCTTAGTTTTTTTCAAGAGTTTCATCGGTGAAAAACTGAGTTTTCAGGAGTTTTTTCGTTGAAAAACTCAGTTTTCTTAGTTTTTTCAAGAGTTTTTCGTCGAGAAACTGAGTTTTCATGAGATTTTCAAGAGTTTCATCGGTGAAAACCTGAGTTTTCAAGGGTTTTTTCGTTGATAAACTCAGTTTTCTTAGTTTTTTCAAGAGTTTCATCGGTGAAAAACTGAGTTTTCAGGAGTTTTTTCGTTGAAAAACTCAGTTTTCTTAGTTTTTTTCAAGAGTTTCATCGGTGAAAAACTGAGTTTTCAGGAGTTTTTTCGTTGAAAAACTCAGTTTTCTTAGTTTTTTCAAGAGTTTTTCGTCGAGAAACTGAGTTTTCATGAGATTTTCAAGAGTTTCATCGGTGAAAACCTGAGTTTTCAAGGGTTTTTTCGTTGATAAACTCAGTTTTCTTAGTTTTTTCAAGAGTTTCATCGGTGAAAAACTGAGTTTTCAGGAGTTTTTTCGTTGAAAAACTCAGTTTTTCTTAGTTTTTTCAAGAGTTTTTCGTCGAGAAACTGAGTTTTCAGGAGTTTTTTCGTTGAAAAACCCAGTTTTCTTAGTTTTTTCAAGAGTTTCATCGGTGAAAAACTGAGTTTTCAGGAGTTTTTTCGTTGAAAAACTCAGTTTTCTTAGTTTTTTCAAGAGTTTTTCGTCGAGAAACTGAGTTTAAATGAGATTTTCAAGAGTTTTATCTGTGAAAAACTGAGTTTTCAGGAGTTGTTTCGTTGAAAAACTCAGTTTTCTTAGTTTTTTTAAGAGTTTCATCGGTGAAAAACTGAGTTTTCAGGAGTTTTTTCGTTGAAAAACTCAGTTTTCTTATTTTTTTCAAGAGTTTTTCGTCGAGAAACTGAGTTTAAATGAGATTTTCAAGAGTTTTATCTGTGAAAAACTGAGTTTTCAGGAGTTTTTTTCGTTGAAAAACTCAGTTTTCTTAGTTTTTTCAAGAGTTTCATCGGTGAAAAACTGAGTTTTCAGGAGTTTTTTCGTTGAAAAACTCAGTTTTCTTAGTTTTTTCAAGAGTTTTTCGTCGAGAAACTGAGTTTAAATGAGATTTTCAAGAGTTTTATCGGTGAAAAACTGAGTTTTCAGGAGTTTTTTCGTTGAAAAACCCAGTTTTCTTAGTTTTTTCAAGAGTTTTTCGTCGAGAAACTGAGTTTAAATGAGATTTTCAAGAGTTTTATCTGTGAAAAACTGAGTTTTCGGGAGT